>JAKSZU010000031.1:6470770-6836834 GCA_026018925.1 Tupaia tana
AATTAATAATTCTTTTAAAAAATTATGAATGTATAGTTTTCAAAATTTCTTACATTTTAATTGTCAGAAGGTACAATCACTTGTTAAAAGACAGGGAAAGAGAGAAGCATTCCCATAGTCGCACTGCAAACCCTTTTATCCATACAGTAAATCCCTTCTCAATTTATCAATGCTGTTAGAATGTGAAACACACATAAAGACAAAACTAGCATGTTTTCTAACTCACCAGGGCTGGAATCTGAACCACAATTGGTCACATGGGATTGGATCCCTTAACAATTAGAATATGGGACTTCATTAAAATGTTAATAACACTTCATTAAAATGTTACATAAACTTTCAGCAATGATGTTCATGTGTGGAAACACCAATATCATGGTAGAATGACCAACACGCAAAATGTAGCCAATATTGCATTTCTTATCTGTGCCTTGGAGAGAACAATTCCTTAAAACAAACCTCAGAAAGTTAAGTCGTTCTTGGACTTCTTGAACATGACTATATCTACTTCCAAGCCTCACAGTTTGTGGGTCATAGTCTTTATGATCTGCAAATTAACAAAAATTATGTATTATACACATGAATAGTTGTACTACTACTGACATTTGCCAGTAGATATTAGTAAGCCAGTTATTTCCCTACAAAAATAAAACACTGACTTTTTACATCGTCAAAAGAAAAATACAAACTGTTAAATGTGGTACCAGAGGTAATTTTTTAGCTCTCCTCCACTCTTCACATACATTGAGACAATTTCTGAGCATGATCTATACGTTTTTTTTAGCTTTTGCTATAGGACACACATCTCTCTCTCCTGAGAAAGACAGGAAGAGAGAGACAGAAAGAGGGAAAGTAAGAAATCGCCCTTCAGAGAGCATGGTCATGTTGCAATCTCCTCTCATCCATTTGCCTTGAAGGATTTTAGGCATGCAGATAGGTGATTTCTTGCTTTCTGGTTCTCTATCTCTCCAGTGAGCACATGAGCCTTTACCAAAAATTTCTCTACCAGAACAAAACAAAACACTATGCCAAATGTGTGTGCATGCATACATGCCCAAAATCCTGAGAGGAAAATGGAGAAGGAATTGCAGCATGGCCATCCCCCAGAGGGGGTGATTTCTCACTTGCTGTCTCTCTGGCAAGTGCAAATACCCTATAGAAAAAAAATGTATCTCTAAAAATAAAATGGCACATAAAACGATACCCTGACTGGGCCTCATCTCCCTATGACAGTATTCCTTCAGTGATGGTAGGAAGACAATTAAGTCAGCCTAAATCCACAGAAAACAAAGCAAAACAAACCATTTATTAGTGCAGAGTCTCTCCAATGACCTAAAAACATAATTTAGAAGTATTGGTGCATATATTTTGTAACTAGAAAGACAACAGAACGAGTGTTTTGATAGTGAAAAAACAATGGAAAGAAAACTGGAGCAGTCCAACCCAGTGGGGCTCCAGGACCCGTCTGAGCCCTTTGACCTTTGAGCATCGCTTCCGGTTGGTTCAGTATGCTGGCAAGGTCACTACTGTACGCCCCCCGACCCTGGAACAAGCTTGGATCAATTAGCATATTGGCAAGGCTGTTTGCTATCCGCTCCGGGACTGTAGTAGCCTTGCTGGGAAGTGACCCCCCTCTGATTCCCCGATATACTACTATAAAAGAATTACATAGCTCCCTCATACATCTTAAGTGTGTGGTAAGATTTCCCAAAAGTCCCCCAACCGCTCCCCTTTACCCTGACCACCTACTGTTAATTACAACGCTTCATCCTGCGATCATAATGGAGGGTGTGCTGTAGTTCCATCTAGGCAGAAGTCATCTTGACCTTTGTAAGGCCCTTCAAGACACATTTAATATAAATAATCTTTTTACATACAATAGGACTAGGCCGAAACTGGCCCAGGACACTCTCGTCCCATGGTAACTAAAGTTCTAACAAAATACACAACAGTGGTGCCATGGGCTACACAAGTGAATCCACAACACCATAAACCCATTCTAAAGTTTTTCATTAACTTATTAGTCACTTTACCGCCAGTTGAAAAGGCTTTCCCCACCCTCACCAAGTGAATAGTAACTTCACCCCTTTAGGATAGGCAAATATATTAGGATTCCTTAAATTTTAGATCCCTATAGAATTATATAAGTATCATTCTTTATGAAAATCCATAAGAACTAATGTCTATGCTTGAGATTTTCTTTTAGTAATCATAAGAAGCCTGCTACTGAACATCGGCTGATAATTAACTCTACCTGCTGGAATTGTTTCCTGAAACCGCACTGCTTGAAGTTACCAGAAACGTGCTTTCATCAATCAAACAATTGTTGAACTGTATCGATGATTAATAGACCTGCCCTTAATCAAACCCTGAATGGTCTCTATTGTTAAAACTTTATGAATTGATAATTAGAACACGTAGCCCCTCTCCCGTTCACTTGCATGTATCACATTTTCAATAAAAAGGCACGATGATTCCTAGCAGTTGTCACTCCTCAGAGAGCAATCTCTGGGAAGTGTCCGGCTGAGGACGTGCATGAAAAGGCACCGAGACCTTAGTCCTCCTTTCCTTCGCCACCTCCGTCGAGTCAACCCACCCCTGCCGAGGCTGGTCCCCAGCAAGAATCATGTGTTTTGCGAAAGTAAAGACACCTCAGAGACAGAATATGTTACCACAATGCCTAAAACTGATAAAATGATGAAAGAAATAAAGGGAACATTACCAAATTATTAACTACATTATTATGTAATATACTTTAAGAAAGCATATGTTTATTACTAAAGATTCAATCACCACAGTTTATATAGTTAATAATTCTTATTTACTTGCCATAGGACGCATATGCTCGCTTCAGAGAGACAGGAACGTGGGGAGGTGACACAGTGAAAAGGCACCCCCCCCCAAGAAAGTATGGCTACACCATAATCCTTTCTCCTTCATCCTCCTCTTGAAATTGTTAGTACACTCACACGCACACCCCCCAGGGTGAATTTCAAGCAGCCAAGTTTGGGACTTGAACTGCACAGCTGGCCAAGTAGGATCAAATGCTCTAGCGTCCTTGCTACCTGCTGGCCCATGGGTATTAGTTATACATAATGTTAATAATTTTAGTGAAAAAATTGTATTATCTCCATATTTAAGAGTCAACTGACTAAGTAGCACTAAAGAGGAAACAATGAAAATATGATAAATGAATCTGTAGGTATTCAAAGTTACAAAAAAATGTTAAGTACTGCTTATGTGGCAAGAAGGATCTAGTAAATATTAACTCTTTTCTAGCAAATGTTAATTTACTCATTAAGTAAGAATATACTATTATTTTTCTTCTTTCACAGATCTGCTAAGTTTTAATTACAAAAGGTTTAAGTAAGATACAAGTCTGTATAGCTATTAATTGTTGGAGCTAGACTTTATATATAGGCATTTCAAGTATAAGGCATAAATTCTCATCTCTTAGTTTGTAAAGAAACAATAAAAAGACAAAGAAATGAAGAATGAGGACATTCTTATAACCATGTAAAATGAGCCAGGAAAGCAAGCAGAATTGGATTAAATGAAACAGACAATTCTGGAGAGGCAAATATCATTCACATTTCCAACATATACTACTGAATTCTATAGTCCAATACAGAATCAATTAATTAGTACTTTCAGTTCAACATTATGCTCAATGTTATAGAAAACAGAAATTTTTTGTTCTCTACAACCATTTATACAAAACTTGGACCCACAAGTGGTTTATTTATATTTGGTAGGTAAATTGGAATGTAAAAAAATCCTCTGATGGGGAAAAGCAGAGATATGAAAGACCTATAAGGAGCTACAGCATACATAAACTCTGATATGTCAAAGGACAAATAATACTGAAGTTGAAAGCTTTCTGAGTTGAGTACTCAGAAAGCTCCAATCTGCTAGTACCTCCTATATATTTTTATAGTAAATAATAAAAAGCCATATGTTAGGGCCGGCAGGTGGCGTGGTGGTTAAGGACGCTGGACTCCCATGTAGCCTATCACGGTTCAGTCCCAGACCTGGCGGTGCTCTCTCTCTCTCTCTCTCTCTCCCCGCTCTCTCTCTCTCTCATTCTGCCTCTCCCTGGTCAAATTAAAATAAATAAATAAAGTTAAATAAAATAATTCTTTAAAAAAATAAAAAAATAAAAGTAAAAATAAAAAGCCATATGAGAAAGCAGAAGAAAACATTTAAAGAAGTTTAATTATTTATTTATATTATTTAAATTTTGCCATAGGACACATGGCAAAAGACATACACATGCGTTAAACAAAGAGAAAGGGAGAGGGAGAAAGCAAGCAACCAGGTCCAGGACTTATACCATGGTCACTTGAGCACCTTTAAACATCATGCAACCGGCCGGCATGAAAACCAACATCTTTTTGAAAATTTAATTCTGAGAAACAATGAAAGCATTGGTGATCACTATAACATAACCCAGTGAGTTATGTACAACATTAATTTGAGATTAAAACCAACTATAACGCCAATCTGCAGAACATGGTTACACATTAAGCACTATGCCTAGGAAGCCAAATTCCATATGGCCAATTACAGTTTGAAAACTGGCCCTGGCAACCTTTAAAACATACTGGCTTCATATATGTGCATATGGCAAATCCTACCAAGGTGCAGAAATAGATGTAAAAACATTTCCGTGTAACATGACTCTTGTGGGTTACTTTCTTTCTGGCTGTCTCTCTCTGACAAGTATACTAAAATCCTAACACACACACACACACACAAAAAAAGCCACTCAAGTATAATATATGCAAGAATACAAGTCGGCAAAATTAGTAACATGTAGATCATTATTCAATTCAAGTTTTTTGAAAATCATGAAGTGTTAGAAGATTGCAAAGTTGAGAGCCAGATCCAATAGCCTGGTAGTTAAGGTATTCAGATGCTGCAAAGCCCATCTTGCAGTTCAAGTCCCAGACATGATCTGACAACCACCCTAGGCATCTGTGTGTTAGTTCAAACTCCCAAAATAAGAGAGATATGGAGGAGAAGTGATTGCAGCATGACCATTCAACGTGGGAAGTGGTCTCTCCCTTTCTCTCTGGTATGTGCATACACACCATATAAAAAAAGAAAAAGAAAAGTGAGACAACTACACAGCAAACACAGTTAAAACCAATTGCAGGTACAAGTAGGAATAGATCTAAGTTGCTGAAGACATCCATTAGCGAACATAAAAGCAAGTAGGAAAGAACCATGGTAAACTGACCAGAAAGCTTAAACTGTATTAAGATTTAGAATATTAACCAGACCAAAATCGAGTCTAAGATTCCTCACGGCTCCTGAGAGGTATTGTTTTCAGGATAAAAGAGAAATGAAGATTACCTACTGATAAATCAGCCTCCAGTCCACAAACCTGAGTGGTAGGGAACTCCGCTAACTTTCTCTCTATCTGGCAATGTGACTCTGTCTCTACTTCTGTCTTCTCATGTTTTTTTGTAATTTTTCCTTTTTAAAAAAGTTTTCTCTTGCTCTTATCTCCACCTTTGTCTTGTTAATAATCACCTCTCCACCTCCCACCCAGGCAGGAGAGGCAAGAGGCAAGCCTTCAGCCAAGATTCCTCAAGCCTCCTGTGAAGTAGTGTGTGGCGCAGTTTTCTATATTGTGCTTTTTATAAAAAAATATTTTTTTTTTAGTTTTTTTCCTTCTTTCTTCTTTTTCTATTTCTTTGTTGTTGTCCTTGTTTCTCTCTGTTACTTTTTCTTTTTATCTCATCTCTCGTCATCTCTATTTTTTGTTTCTAGACCAATCCAATGGAACTTTAGCCAAACTCAAATACTACTGACACTGCTACACAAAGGGATCACAACAAAACGGAAGAGATTCCACATCACCTCTTTCTGCACACTCATGAATGCTGAGAATGAACTTCAAGAATTAGGAAGAAACTCACTATCCATCAGATGACTAGAAATCACGGCAGGACAACAAGAAATTGGGAAAGCAAGAAAATACCTCTCCTCCCAGGGAAAAGAGTAACTCCTCTTCATCCACAGACAGTTCCATGGAAATTATGGAAATGTCTGATAAAGAATTTAGAATACTCATAATGGCAAAGCTAACTGAGATGGAAGAGAAGAGAGACAATGAACTAAAGGAGAGTAAGGAGAAAGGAGCTGATGAGTTCCAGGAGGTGAGAAAATTCTTGCAAGATCTAAAAGAGGAATTACACACTTTAAAAAAGAATCAAATGTGGGAACCAGCAGTTACCGTAATGGCTATGTCGCTGGACTCCCACATAGTCGACCGCGGTTCGCGTCTCGAACCCGGTGGCTTACAACTCACACCGGGCGCGTGTGCGTGCGTGCCCAAGATCCCGAGAGGAGAATGGAGGAGAAGGGATTGCGGCGTGACCATCTCCCCTGGGGGGTGATTTCTCGCTTTCTGTCTCTATGTCTCTCTCTGTCTGTCTGGCGAGCGCAAGCGCCCTATAGCGAGAAACCTCTCCAAAAAAAAGAAAAAAAAAAGAATCAAATGAAAGCTATTTAGAGATGAAGGCTATCATACAGGAAGTCAAAATCTCCCTTGAAAGTTTTAGAAGCAGATTAGATCTCACAAAAAATAAAATCTCAGACGTAGAAAACGGCTGACCTAGAAAAATCCACCACGAAAACTGAGAAAATGGCTCCAAAAAATGAGAATAATATAAGAGAAATACTAGATACCATCAAACATCCAAACATCTGGATAATTGGTATCCCAAAAGGAAAAGAGACTCACAAGGGCATTGATAATCTATTTCATGAAATCCTGCAAGAAAACTTTCCAAATCTAGAGAGGCACTCAAAGATCCATCCCAAGAAATACAAAGGATCCCAAACAGATTAACCCAATAAGATCTTCTCCAAGACACATTATAGCCAAATTGAACAAAATCACAGACAAAGACAAGATACTAAGATTGGCAAGAGAGAAATGACAAGTTACCTACAAAGGACATCTCATCAGGATAACAGCAGACCTCTCATCAGAAAAAATGTGAGCAAGGAAAGAATGGGAAAATATATTCAAAATGTTAAGGGAAAAGCAGTTTCTTTTTTTTTCTTTAATTTTTATTTTTTCATTCACTTATTTTAATTTCACCAGAGAGAAAGACAGAGAGAGAGAGAAGGAAAGTGAGAAAGCATGCCACCAGGACCAGGACTCAAACCATGGTCAGCCATGTGGGAGTGTCCAGCGCCTTAACCACCATGCCACCTGCTGGTCCCGGAAAAGCAATTTCAACCAAGAATACTGTACCTGGCAAGATTATCCTTCATGTGGGAAGAAAAAAAAAAAAGGATGTTCTCAGATAAGCAAAACATGAAAGAATCTACCAGCACTAGATTGCATCTCCAAGAAGTTCTCAAGGGAATGCTGTGAGGAAAATTAAATACAGACACACAGAAGTAAGAGTTCAAAAACTAAGAAAATGGACAACATAATCATCGGGGTATGTGTAGAGTTGAATATTGTATCCCAGAATTTAATCAGGAAAATCGAACCACAACAGAAGATAAAGCACATGAGACTGAATTGGTGAAATAGAATTTTTATCTTTTGACTGAAACATTGCAATTTTCTTGTAGGCTTTATTGTCCGGTTTTAACGATTTGTGTCCTGTCCTGAGATGTAAATAGGTTCATGAACGTACGATTTGTACAGAATCCAAACCTATTTCCCGGCTTTAACTTTTAAGCAGCGTTCCTTAGGATTTCTTTGATTTAAGTTAAAACTGCTTTCTTGAAATTACTGGCTGAACTTGCTACTGAAAGTAGTTAGACTACTTAAGAAATTATATGATCCATACAAAGTGGGAGGAAAAAGAATAGAAGACTACTGCAGACACCAGAGATATTGTGAGAAGAGGGTGGGAAAATACAGTGTGTCAGTAACAGGGATAAAATGTGTATATTATATATATATATATATATATATATATATATATATATATATATATTATATACACACACACACACACACACACACACACTTACATGTATAACTAGAAATGAAAAATTTTTGATAACAACATGCATGATTAAGGCCACCATGCTGTATTTCTGGTTGGGAAATCAAATTTTACATGCTGTGATTATGCTTAGGTAAAGAATATTAATTAAGTTAAAAGTGTTTCAGAAAAAAAAAAATGAAAATTGCTCTTCTTCAAATGAAAAAAAAAGGCATTAAAAATATCTATTTGATGATTGCAGTAAGCTATATACCCCAGCTTGGTGCTACTTTATAGTATGTTCATTCTACTCACTGAGGTTTATGCCTAAAGACTTATGTTCGTGAATATGTATATATAAGCTGTGCTTGTTACTGAAAATATTTAGATTAATTAAGATATTTACTGAAACAAAATATGGAGGGAAAAAGGTATGGAAAGCAACTATGGATACCAGAGACACTGTGGGAGGAGAGTGGGACACGACAAAGGGTGAGAGATATGGAATCAAGGATGGGAAAAAGACAAAATATACAGGAAACCAGAAATGGAAAATTATATGTTAACAATAACACATGTTGATGTGCTTGATTAAACTAATATACAACGTATTCAGCATGGAAAAATATCATTTTGTATGCGTAATGATGAACAGTGAATGAATGTAAATAAATAAAATAAATAATTTTTAAAAATAAGACCAAAATCTGTAACTGAATACAACTTATAAAAAAAACGTATTTCCATTTTTCCCCCTCTTTAAGAAAAATGGTATCATTTCTGAGATAGGACAATACAAAATCAGGGAAGGGAACTTCATGTTGAAACCCTTAGTCATTTTAGTTTATCTTACATACCTCTAGCATATACTTTTATGCTATTTATATAAACGGCAAGGTTTTCTGCCACCAAAGTAACCAAGGCATGATTGTGCTGAAGTTGGTCGATTAAATCATGACGATAAAAAACACGAGGACTTCGCTGAGTTTGACTGAAACGAGAAGAACTTAACAGTATAATTAAGCAAATGAAAACTGTCATTAACAAGTATCTACATAGAATAAAACCTAGCCACTACTTTAAACGTTTAAAGTGCTTTTACATTCATAATAAAATGTGATCAATATCCTCCCCTTTAGTAACAATATAGCAAGCAATATGAAGAAATCTGTGCCTTAAAAAAGGAATATAATTCTTTTTATTTTTTTATTTTTATTTTTATTTTATTTTTTGAGATTTTTGCAATAGGGCATGTGCTCTCCAGAGAGACAGAGAAAGACAAAGAGACAGAAAGCAAGAAATCACCACCCGGGGGGATGGCCACATCACAATTCCTTCTCCTCCATTTTCCTCTCAGGATTTTGGACACATACACACATGCATGTACCCAGTGAGTTTTCATTCACTGTTGCCAACTCTGAACCGCTGTTACGTATGTGGCAGTCCAGTGACATAACCACCACACCATCTGCTGGTCCCAATAACTACATATTACAATACTCTTATTTTACAGTAAAACAATTTATCACATTCTCCAACTTAATTAGAATCAAAAAAACATGAGTTACACAATCAATATGAACCATTCAAAGTACATTCTGGAATGCTTATCTTTTGATAACAGATATTATAAGACAGAAATCTATTTCTCTCTTGCTTCTTTTTTAAATTATTAACTATGAGAGAGATTTTGTGAGAGGATGCCTGGGCTCACCAGAAAGAGACAGAGACAGAAAGGGAGAAATCTCTCTCCAAGTGGATGGCAATGCTGAAGTCTGTCCTCCTCCATTCTTTTCTCAGGATTTAGGCACACATGCCCAGCATGAGTTTAAGCCACAAGGGTTAGGACTTGAACCACATGGGAGTCCAGCGACATAACCATTACATCATCTGTGGATCCCTCCTATTTATTTTTTAATGAAACTAATCAACTCTTCCTGATCACTATTAATCTACTGGTGATGAAGTCAACAGCCTTAGAAGAATACAAGTACAGGGAACAGCAGTTTGCGTAATGGCTATGTCGCTGGACTCCCACGTAGCTGACCGCGGTTCGCGTCCAGGACCCGGTGGTTTAAATTCACGCTGGGCGCGAGAGCAGAGTGGAGGAGAAGGGATTGCGGTGTGGCCATCCCCCCCGAGGGTGATTTCTTGCTTTCTGTCTCCCTCTGTCTTTCTGGTGAGCACATGCGCCCTATACCAAAAACCTCTCCAAAAAAAAAAGAACACAAGTACTACTCAAGCTATCTGCACACAGAAAAATGGGAATGTAGGTATTTTCTCCACTGAACTGTGTATTTTGATATATTGTTTTTCTATATTAAAAAGTTAAAATTCAAATTAAAAAGTCAAAACATACTAATGGCACTTAAGATATCTAAGACTTAAAAACTAGGCTTCTGTTTTAGTTATTCTTACAACAGCCTAGAGCTGTAATGGAGTCTATCAATCATGCACAGAAGCACCAGTCCCAACCCCACTTTCTGTGGTTTCACTTTCCATAGTTTCAGTTACCTACAGTCAATAAGGGGTGAATTCAGTAAAATACTTTTAAAGAGAGAAAAAAGTTAGAGATCGCATTCCTTAATTACAATATATTATTACAACTGTTCTCACTTATTACTGCTTTTATTTTATTATTTCCAAAATAATAATGTGTTGTTATGTGCTATTATGCCTAATGTATGCATAGGGAAAATAACTATGTACATCTATAGATATACATATTGTCATATGTACATACATATACGTGGTTTCCTACAATCCACAATTTCAGAAATCCACTATGGGATTTAGAATGTGTAAGAGGAATGCTAGCAAATTATCATACACTCATGGGAAAAAGTACTTACATAGTTACATAATCTTTGTAAAATTATAACCAGTCAGAAAAACCAAGGTTTACAACCAGAAATATTAGCTACATTGTGAATATTCTTTTGACTACACAGTTCCTTCCTACATGTTATCTTTCCTTTCATATTAGTATTATAAATTACAATAGAAAGGATAAATTATTTCAATAATCACAATTTAGTATATAAGATCAAACAGTTAAAATTACCTATGAAAGAAAATTTTAGAAAAAGTGAAAGGTAAAAATATCTTTATGCCATCTTTCAATATTTAAATTACCTTGAAGTATTAGACAACTAAGACTAATTATGTAAGACTTAAAAATGACCAGTTTTCCTTACTTGGAAAATAGAATTCTTTAGTATGAAATTTAGAGTTAATAAAAATGTTGAAAATGTTATATTAATCTAAATAAGGAGGACCAGCAGGTGGTGTAATGGCTATATTGTTGGACTCCCATGTAGTCCACCACAGTTCAAGTCCCAGACCTGGTGTCTTAAACCCACTCAGGGAGCTTATGTGTACATGCCCAAGATCCAGAGAGGAGAATGGAAAAGGGACTGTGGCATAGACATACTCCCCAGGGAGTAATTTCTTGCTTTCTGTCTATGTCTCGCTCTGTCTTTCTGGTGAGCGCACACATCCTATAGCAAAAACATCTCCAAAAATAAGATTAAGGAACTGGTAAAGTTAGTATAAAGTACTGTAATTGAGATAACAATGACTATCGAAGGAACAGACAGAAAAACGTAGAAAGGGTTAAATGATAAAAAGAGAGAGAAATAAAACAAACATATAAACATTATGTCTAGTACACATATCCGCCATAAGTTAGAACTATTTGCCAAAATTTTGAACTAAGAACCCAAATGCATTATCTGATACTATGTTGCTATGTTAACACTAGATATATTATTTAACCCACAAATGTCATAAAATACAAAAGCTAATAAGATCATAGATCCTTTTGTTGTCCCAAACAAATCCTTCTGTAACTCCGTTTTTCCACTCTCACTTTCTTTTTTTATTTATTTATTTTTGTAAGAGGTGTTTGCTATAGTGTGCATGCCCTTGTCAAAAGGACAAAGATAGATGAGAGGCAAAAAGATAAATCACTCCCAGGGGGATGGTCACACCGCAATCCTTTCTCCATTCACCTCTTGGGATCTTGAGCATGCATGCACACGTGCCCAACATGAGTTTAAGCCACCAGGTCCAGGACCCAAGCCACAGTCAACTAAGTGGGAGTCCAGCAACATAGCCATTATGCCAACTTATGGTCCCCTCATTTTCATCTTTTAAGAAGTGCTTCTACTGACATGATATTTCTAAAATAAAGTTTAAGTAAAAATAAAAATAATTTTGGGAACCAGCAGTTAGCGTAATGGCTATGTCGCCGGACTCCCACATAGTCGACCGCGGTTCACGTCCCGGACCTGGTGGCTTAAAACTCACGCTGGGCGCATGTGCATGCGTGCCCAAAATCCTGAGAGGAGAATGGAGGAGAAGGGGTTGCGGCGTGACCATCCCCTCCGGGGGATGATTTCTCGCTTTCTATCTCTAATGTCTTTCTCTGTCTGTCTGGCGAGCGCACATATCTCAAAAAAAAAAAAAAAAAAAAAAAAAATCAATAGTAAAGCCTTACCTGAAATTCTGAGGTGCTTCACCAAACAAATTACATATTTCTCTTATTTGTTTAAGGGCAGGAATTACCCACTTTCCATCTGTGCGAAGTTCTTCAATAAAGCGATCTATCCATTGGATTTTTTGTGCATCTCGATCCTTATACAAATAGAATTGTGATTATATTTCAAAAGAGCCAGAACTCAATATATTAATTTTACCCTCAAATTATTTTTAGAATTATGAATATTTTAAACTTAGCACATATATTTTAATATAATAAAGCACATTATTTTGAATTATCATTAAAACTACAAACTGTAAAGCAGTATGATAAACTAAATGTTCCATGAACTCAGACATATCTGCAGCAAGGTATAATTCCAAAAGACAGGAGCATTCACTTAAGTACACTTTTTAAATAATTTGTCTTAAAGTGGTACTGCATTTTGTTCAATGTTCTCTTCAACTATATCATATTATAAAAGTAAGCAAAACTACACAATGCCAATTACAAGTGTGTATGGACTTAATAACAGTACATTTTTCTAATGTGGGTATAGAACACCCAAATTTTTTATTTCACAAAAAAAGTAAAATTGGGAACATGATTGTGCAGTTGCTGACTGTGCAGTTGGGAGTCTTCGATGAAGCAGCTTGAAAAACATTCCAGGCATATGTGTGCTCAAACCCCAAATCCAAAAAGCAGAACAGAGAAAGAACTGTTGCACGGTCATTCCTCTAGGGAGTAATGTCTTAATATCCCTGTATCTGTTTCTCTCTCCAGCAAGTGCACAGGCCTTATACAAAACTTAAAAATAAATATATATAAGGATACATATATATAAATATTTTATTTGTATAAACAAATCTATAGAAATAAGAAAGTCACACAAAATAGGTGCACAAAGTCACTTAAAAGAATATAAACAATACTATAAGAAAAAGTATATTTCAAATATTTTTCTGTGGTTTATCTGTTTCACTCTTTTAAAGCTGATCCAACTCAGAAGTTCAGATCTGTGTATCTAACAGGAATTTATGTACCTAACAGAATTATTCTAGATGCAGAAACAAATTAGGACAATAATTTAAAAATTTCATTAAATATTATTAACATCTTTCCACACTATGTCATATTAATGGCTAAACACACTACATTCATGAAAGGTTTCATTGTATAAACAGTAAAGAAGGTATCTGGGTACATTACAGTGTTTTCAAATTATTTCCTGGGAAAACTATTTAAATAAATAATTACTATACTAAATTCTATGTGTATTTTCAAGAATTTTTAAGTATTTGTACATGGATACTAATTTTGTCAAAACTCATGAAAACACTTTAGATGAGGAACAAGAACAGTAGACTTATTTTAGATTTATTTATTTGAGAGGAATAGACTTATCTTTTACAAATGAAGGCTAAAATTTAAAAAGGCAGAGCCTTTTTTAAAAAGGCAGCTGGTGTTAACTGTGGTTTAAGGCACTAGATCTCATATGGACAATTGTGTGGTTTGATTCCTGAACCACGCTGCTTAAAAAACATGCCTAGATGGCACAACTGTGTGTGAGTCCCAAATGCCAAAGAAATGAAGGAGAAAAAAACTGCAGTATGACTATTACCAATATAGGAGATACTCTGATGTTCCCCCTCCCCCCCCCAGACAGGAATTACACATACCCTCTAGTGAATTAATTTAAAAAATTTTTTTTCCTAAATTTAGTGATATCCAGTACTTATTAACATAGTGATGTAAAACTGTGCCAAAACACCAGGAATAACTAATAAATGTTGGTTGAACATTTATAACTAGCATACCACTTTCGCTGTAACAGTTCTCTGTTACTTAGCAAATTTTTTTTTTCCTTTTTTTGGAGAGAATTTTGCTATAGGGCATGTGCGCTTGCCAGACAGAGAGACAGAAAGCGAAAAATCACCCCCCAGGGGGGATGGCCACGCCGTAATTCCTTCTCCTCCATTCTCCTCTCGGGATCTTGGGCATGCACACACACGTGCCTGGCATGAGTTTAAGCCACCGCATCTAGGACTCGAACCACAGTCGACTACGTGGGAGTCCAGTGACATAGCCATTACACTAACTGCTGGTCCCACTTAGCAAATATCTCGTAAATTCAAGATCCTCATAATCATTCTACAACACTGTTGAATAAATACTTCACAAACAGACTCAAATGCAATATATAACACTGTTTCTAATCATCTGAGCAAATAACTGAGGTTTTCCTATGCTACTTATCTTAAAATGTATTATAGCAAATAAAACGTGTTACTTGCTATAGGATTAGAAACAGTTTTATATCTATATTTGTTTGCTATAGGGTAACTTATGCTCACTAGAGAAAGATGGAGCCAGCAAGAGAGCGAGAAAATGAGAATGCACCCCTCAGGAAGAATGACTCCATTGCAATCTCCTGTCCTACATTGTACTTTTGAGATTTTAAGCACAAATATGCATCCTGTGTGTTTTTCAAGTTGGTGTGCTCCAGGACTTGAATTGCACAGTGATCCATGCAGGGCTAGACCACCTTCACCACCACAATAACCATCTGGACATCTTTACCTATTTTACCTACAGAACAGTGTCTAATAAATTTTCATTTCTATCTTCTTCAGAATTTTTTTTTAAAGCGAGATTTTTGCTATAGGGTGCACGCACTCACCAAAGAAAAAGAAAGAAAAGGGAGAAACCACCCCTATAGGGACCATGACCATGCTTTTTAAAAAGTTTAATGTTGGGAACCAGCAGTTAACGTAATGGCTATGTCGCTGGACTCCCATGTAGTCGACCGCGGTTCGCGTCCCGGACCCGGTAGCTTAAAACTCACACCGGGTGCATGTACGTGCGTGCCCAAGATCCCGAGAGGAGAATGGAGGAGAAGGGATTGCGGCGTGGCCATCCCTCCTGGGGGGTGATTTCTCGCTTTCTGTCTCTCTGTCTCTCTCTGTCTGTCTGACGAGCGCACGCGCCCTATAGTGAAAACCTCTCCAAAAAAAAAAAAAAAAAAGTTTAATGTTGACAACTGAGACTGAAGTTACCCCAGGGAGTATGAATGACATCTTCATTTTAAAGTACTCTAGGTTTAATGTATTCTCTGAATTTATTTACCGAAATACATAGACCTGCATACTTATAGGCTTTTTTTTTTTGATGAAGGAAATCAGTTCAGTAACCATCTCAGAACCACTACAATTGTATTAGTTTTCAAAACCTGATAAAATAATTTTGACCTTTTTTGACTTGATTAAACTCAAGTCCCTAAGAAAGTAGAATGTCTACTTTCCAAAAAATAAAAACATATCCACGTAGGACTTTTTAAAAATCACGTTAGGGAAAAGCAGTTAGTGTAATGGCTATATCGCTGAACTCCCACGTTCGAGTCAACTGCAGTTTGAGTCTTGGACCTGGTGGCTTAAAGCTACGCCAGGCATGTGTGCATGCGCACCCAAGATCCAAAGAGGAGAATGGAGAAGGGACTGCGGTGTGGCCATACCCCCGAGGGTTGATTTCTTACTTTTTGTTTCTCTGTCTCTCTGTCTTTCTGGCAAGTGCACGCACCCTATAGCAACAAACTCTCCAAAAAATAAATACATAAATAAAAATCATTTTAAAGAAAATAGATCATTATTAAATTCCTCAATCAATATACTGTACTGATGGGAAACAACTGCTCATAATAACAGAAAAATAGGTCAAGGATTAAAGGTAAAATTAATATAAAATGATCTCTTAAGATCAGTAACCATAAATCACTTTAAGTTAAATACTGGGACAGTATTTTGACTTGCTGATTAAAAAGTCACTACTTATATTTCTGTTAATTTTATTATCAAGTTATTAGCAAGTCATTATGGGATTTCATTCCTTATGGTCAAATTTAGTGCTAAACTTTAACATTACTTCTATAATCATTTCACCTATAAAAATCTTTTAAGTAGAATCAGCAGTTTACGTAATGGCTATGTCGTTAGACTCCCATGTAGTCGACCGTGGTGCAAGTCCTGGACCCGGTGGCTTAAACTCACACCAGGCGCATGTACGTGTGAGCCCGAGATCCTGAGAGGAGAATGGAGGAGAAAGGATTGCAGTGTGGCCATCTCCCCTGGGGGTTGGGGGTTTGATTTCTTGCTTTGTCTCTGTCTGTCTGTCTGTCAAGCATGTGTGCCCTACAGCAAAAACCTCTCAAAAAAAAAAAAAAAAACTTTTAATAGAGAAATAAAGACTATTAGTGAATGGTACATGTACACCTGCTAAAAAAATGAAGGGTAGCAGGGAGGAAGCTAGGCTTATGTGGTAAAAGTAAGGCAACTTCTCAAAATACTATAAAAACAACGATAATGAAATTAAACTTGACTACTGATAAAAAAAATCATTTAATTATGAAGTAGGTCAGAAAAAGTGAGCAAAGAAATTATCCTTTACCTGAGAACAACTATAGTCTAGTATTTTGATGTGTGCACTAAGAGCTAAGTCCATGATGTCTACAGGTACATCATCACTATGGGCCAGATTCCAAAGAAGGTTCAACACTTTGTGTGCCATCACACCATCTTTATCATCTTCTGCAAGTCGACGGATTAGCTCAAGTAGTTTTTCACGTTGCTTTTTACTTGCATTTGTCCAACTTCCCTAGAAAAAATTTACATAATGTAAGTATCAAATAAATATCTGTATTTACTCAAGCCATCACTGCTTTAATTATGTCTCTGGATAAACTGCATTTAATATACGTAGTACACATATATCCTTAAACACCTCAAAAGTATAACTGAACACTAAACTACACACGTGTCATTTTTCTGAAATTAACTTAAATTCCAAGAAAACAATCTTCAATTTAAAACTTAAAATATGTGCTATTTTGGGACCAGCAATTAGTGTAATGGCTATATCACTGGACTTCCTGCAGTCGACCATGGCTCAGGTCCTGGAACCGGTGGCTTAAACTCTCGCCAGGCAAGCGTGTGCATGTGCCCAAGATCCCGAGAGCAGAATAGAGGAGAAGGGATTGTAACGAGGCCATCCCCCCAGGGGGTGATTTCTTTATTTCTGTCTCTCAATCTCTCTCTGTCTTTCTGGTGAGCACATGAGCCCTATAGCAAAAACCTCTAAAAAAAAATTGCTAATTTTAACTTGTAAATTAGATAATTAAAAAAAAAACATGATTTAAAATGGCATCTGTTATAAATAAAAGAGAGCAGATCACAGGTAATATATATTGAACAAGTTCTCGATCCAGTGACTTAAAAATCATACCAGGGATATGCTTGTGTCCAAATTTTCTTTCTCTCTCTTGTAAGAACATATGCCCTATGGTAAAAACTCCTGGGAATGGCCACACTACAATCCTTTTATCCCTCTTCTCAAGATTTTGGGCATGAATGCACATGTGCCTGGCATGAATTTCAAGCAACCTGGTCTAGGGCCGGAATTGCACAGTTAGCCACGTTGGATCAAACATCTTAACCTGCTCGTCCAAAAAAAAAAAAAAAAAAATTAAAACCTATAAATTATAAAATAAAGGCAAATGGGACCAGCAGTTAGCATAATGGCTATGTCGCTGGACTCCCATGTACTCGACCACAGTTTGCGTCCCAGACCCGGTGGCTTTCTGTCTCTCTGTCTGGCGAGTGCACGCACCCTATGGCAAAAACCTCTCCCAAAAAAATAAATTAATAAAGGCTAATGAAAACTAACTATATTTAAGACAAACTAATATAGGTAGTATCCATTTATCTTTAGGAAATAAAATGCTTGTTAAAATGAACTAAAATTGATGGGACCAGCAGATAGTGTAATGGCTATGTCGCGTGACTCCCATGTAGTCCACTGCAGTTGAGTCCTGGATCTGGTAGTTTAAAACTCACACCAGGTGTGTGTGTCCATCACCCCCCCGGGGGTGATTTCTCACTTTCTGTCTCTCTCTGTCTTTCTGGCAAGCGCATGCGCCCTACAAAAAAAAAAATCTTAAAAAAAAAATTAACTAAAATCATTGTTTTTCAGATTGTGAAACAGATACATTACCCATTATTCCCAACTATTTAAGATAAACACTTTTAGACACTACATAGGAAACCAACCCAGGAATCTAAATACCGTAGAAAAGAAAGCAGACCCTGAAACGTGATGAAAAGAATTCAGACCTGTGGGGACCAACAAATGGTATTTGGCTGACCATGGTTTGAGTCCTGGACTTGGTGCCTAAAAAATCATAATGGACGTGTGTGCATGTATGTCCAAAATCCCAAGAGGGGAATAAAGGAGTAGAGACTATGGCTTAGCCATAACACCTGCAGGGTGATTTCCTGCTTTATGTCTCTGTCTCTCCAAGAAGCACACATGTACTATATCAAAAACCTCTCTGGGGAACCAGCAGTTAGCGTAATGGCTATGTCGCTGGACTCCCACGTAGTCGACCACGGTTCGCGACTCGGACCCGGTGGCTTACAACTCACGCCGGGCGCGAGTGCGTGCGTGCCCAGGATCCCGAGAGGAGAATGGAGGAGAAGGGATTGCGGCGTGACCATCCCCCCTGGGGGGTGATTTATCGCTTTCTGTCTCTATGTCTCTCTCTGTCTGTCTGGCGAGCGCACGCGCCCTATAGCGAAAAACCTCTCCAAAAAAAAAAAAAAAAAAAAAAAAAAAAAAAAAAAAAAACCTCTCTGGAAAAAAAAAAAAAAAAAAAAAGAATGCAGACTTGGCTAGAGTCTTCAAACCCCAAGAAACAAGGCAGAGAAATCTCTGAGTTTTCTTTTACTTTACAAATTCCATGGGGCCAACAGTTGGCATAATGGTTACGTTGCTGGACTCCAACGAAGTAGACCGCGTTTTGAGTTCCAGACCCGGTAGCTTAAACTCAAGCTGGGTGCATATGTGTGCGTGCCCAAGATCCCGAGAGGACAATGGAAGAGAAGAGACTGTGGCAAGGCCATCCACCCAGAGCTGGGGGGGTTCTCATTTTGTATATCTCTGTCTGTCTGTTTCTTTCTGGCAAGTGCATGAGCCAATAGCAAAAACCTCTCAACAACAACAACAACAACAAATCCCAGATTTGAACCTGAGGTACCAGTTAACCTAGAAATAATGAATGAAAGACAAGGAAAATTCCCCAAAGGAAAACTCTATAGACAAAAGATCAGAAAAGGGGCAATCTAGCACAATCAAGAACTTCTAGAAAATAACTGATACTCAGAATAAGTCCTGCAGAAATACTGTAGCTTATCTGCCCTCCCTCCCATCTTTAATATCAATAAAAATTGAATGGAGGGACCAGCAGTTAGCGTAATGGCTATGTCACTGGACTCCCACGT
This sequence comes from Tupaia tana, assembly GCA_026018925.1. Lineage (NCBI taxonomy): Eukaryota > Metazoa > Chordata > Mammalia > Scandentia > Tupaiidae > Tupaia > Tupaia tana. The sequence goes on from JAKSZU010000031.1 coordinate 6,490,546, forward strand.
AGTCGAAAGCGGTTCAAGTCCCGGACCCGGTGGCTTAAACTCACGCCGGGCGCGTGTGCGTGCATGCCCAAGATCCCGAGAGGAGAATGGAGGAGAAGGGATTGCGGCGTGGCCATCCCCCCTGGGGGGTGATTTCCTGCTTTCTATCTCTCTGTCTCTCTCTGTCTGTCTGGCGAGCGCACGCGCCCTATAGCAAAAACCTCTCCAAAAAAAAAAAAAAAAAATGAATGGAAAGACTAGACTTCTTAAGGCTAGAACAGGGCATGCCAATGTCTATAGGAGGAAGAAAGAAAGCTTAAGGTATAAAGGAGACTCTGCCCAATTAAAGAATAACTGATGAGGTCTATATAGGGAACCAAGGCTTTCATTCCTACCCTGCACCAGTAAGGCCACCTCCACCATGGCTGAAAATGTGGAGCAGGTAAGGAGTTAAAATATCATATACAACAGCAGTACTAAGAAATGCTCTCGATGTGATAAATTTGGAACAAGGAAATTGAAATTATATTTGCACCTATGTTAAATATTTCCTCATTAGAAAAAACTAATAGAACTCAGAGGAGAAATAGTCAAAATCATCATTACAGTCAGAGACAACACCCTTCCCTAAATAAATTACAAACAAATAGAAAATAAGCAAGGATATGGAGAAACTCAAAAAAAGGTGATCAACTAACAAAATTTAACTGACATTTATAGAAGACTGCCCAAACACATGAGGTTTTTTTAAAAGGTACCTTAGGAAAATACACAAACACAGAGAAGATCCTAGACCATAAAACAAACTTCAACTAATTTAAAAGACCTTATATCATGAGTATATTACAACTACATTTATAGAACACTACCCAAACACATGAGGTTTTTTTTAAAGGTACCTTAGGAAAATACACAAACACAGAGAAGATCCTAGTCCATAAAACAAACTTCAACTAATTTAAAAGACCTTATATCATGAGTATATTACAACTAATATTATATTCGTAACTTTAACATGGCAGGAGGGCCAGCAGGCAACCTGATATTAAGCACTGGACTCCCAAATGGCTGATGGTCCTGGACCCAAAACCTTGTAAATTATGCAGTGTGTGTGTGTAAGGCATATACCCAAAATCCTGAGAGGATAATGGGGGAGAAGGGATTGTGCCATGGCCACTCCTTATCACAGATGATTTCTTTTTCTGTCTTTCTCTGATAAGCATACATGCCCTACACCAAAATCTGAAAAGAAAAAAAACAGTGAAAGGCAAATCTTGTAGCATTTGCTGTTGAATTCTAAGTCCATGCTGAAGATACACTTTTTTTTAATAAATAAATCTGTGTATATAATTTTGAATTTTTTAGACAGCATGTGCACTTGAAAAAGGCACACACACACACATACACACACACACACACACACACACACACACAGAGAAAGCATCCAATGGGACATAATCACTCATAAAACTCTTTCCTCCATTCATATTTCCTGTCAAGGTTTTGGAATTAACCACCAATCTCAGACACCTTAATACAAGCTGACTCAATATAAGTGGAAATCAAATACTAAGTTTACATAAGAAAATATATGTAGGAGTAGAGAGAGAAAAAATTATTGCATTAAATACATAGGTAATATTTAAGAAAGATCAATACAGCCCACATTAACAATTAAGAAGAAAAATATCAGGGTCAGCAGGTGGAGGAGTGATTAAGCCACTGGACTCCCACATGGTCAATTGCAGTTGGTGTCCTGGACTCAGCAGCTTGAAACACACCAGGCACATTTACTTGAATGTCCAAAATCCTGAGAGGAACATGGAGAAGAAAAGACTGCGGCAAGGCCATCCTTCCCCTGGACAAGAGTGGGCTGGAGAGTGGGGGCAAGAAACTTGTACTCTCAGTACTATAAAATAAACAAATTCTAAATATATACAACATCCTAGGTTAATCTCCAAAGAATTACTCTGAATTTAAAAAAAGAAAAAGTTCCAGAGGCACAGTATGTGATTCCATTTATCTACAATAGATTCTTTTTTTTTAAAGAATTATTTATTCAATTTTATTTATTTTAATTTGACCAGAGAGAGAGAGAGAAGGTGAGAAAGCAAACCACCAGGTCAGGGACTTGAACCATGATCAGCCATGTGGGGATAGTATCCAGCCCCTTAACCACCATACCACCTGCTGGTCCCCAGATTCTTAAAAGAAAAAGCTATAAAAACAGAAAACAGAATAGAGGTAGAGACAAGAAAAACATGCGTGCAGAATGAAAAGGAACATGAAGAATCCCTGTGGTAATGGAGATATTCTATATCTTGCATCACTGTCAATATCTTAACTTTATTCTTACACTCTAATTTTCAAGATGCTATCTTTGCAAAAAGTAAGTAAAAATGAATTAAAATTTCTAAAGTACCCTGTAACATAAAATATAAGTCTGTAACTTTCTAAAAATAAAACATTTCTAATGTAAAAGTAAAAAGAGTGCTTTAAATGGCCAGTAATATAATAAACAAGTCTTTTTTAAAAAAATAATTATTTAATTTTATTTATTTATTTATTTATTTATTTTTGGAGAGATTTTCACTATAGGTCGCGTGCGCTCGCCAGACAGAGAGAGAGAGAAACATAGAGATAGAAAGCGAGAAATCACCCCCCCAGGGGGGATGGTCACGCCACAATCCCTTCTCCTCCATTCTCCTCTTGGGATCTTGGGCACACACACACACGCGCCCGACGTGAGTTTTAAGCCACTGGGTCCGGGACGCGAACCGCGGTCGACTATGTGGGAGTCCAGCAACATAGCCATTACGCTAACTGCTGGTTCCCATATTCATTTATTTTTAATTTGACAGAGAGAGAGAGAGAAAGTGAGAAAGCAAACCACCAGGTCCAGGACTTGAACTGTGGTCAGCCATGTGGGAATGCCCAGTGCCTTCACCACCATGCCACCTGCTGGTCCCCAATAAAGAGTCTTAAGGAGACATTACTATTGAATATAAAGAAGTGATATTCATCTATACACCCAATCTTAAAGAAGTAACTTTTTGAGTTTTCAACAATTTAATATTATATGGGATTTCTAGGGAGACAACTTAAGTGCTGGCTTCTAATTGCTTCAAGACTATGAGAGCCGCTTTGAAATGAAAGAAGAAAAACAAAAACTGCTATCAACATAGAAAATGATTACTAGTATTATAAGAACTAAAAAGACAGAAGTACAACTATAAAACCAAAGAAAATTAAAAGACATAACAACAAATCATATAAAAAGGAATTTATTTGAATCTGAATTCTAACAAATTGTTAAAAACACTGCCTTCTTCAAGAGACAGTCTGCTCAATGGCTCCTGAGGTCTACACATGCTGGGAGAAAGGAAGATGTCCCACTCCTAACTGGGCCTCCAGCATACAAAACCCACGTGAACAGCCCTTCTTCAAGAGACAGTCTGCTCAATGGCTCCTGAGATCTAGACATGCTGGGATAAAGGAAGATGTCCCACTCCTAACTGGGCCTCCAGCATACAAAACCCACGTGAACAGCCCTTCTTCAAGAGACAGTCTGCTCAATGGCTCCTGAGGTCTAGACATGCTGGGAGAAAGGAAGATGTCCCACTCCTAACTGGGCCTCCAGCATACAAAACCCACGTGGTAGGAAAACCCCTTTCATATCTCCTGTCTCTGAATCAATCTTTGTCTCTCTCTACCTCTCTCTCTCTCTCTCTTTCTGTCTGTCTCTCTCTCTGTCTGTCTTTTTTTTTAATTTTTGCTTTTTAGAATTTTTTAAGGTGAGGCGTCTTACAGGGCCCTTTGGCCCCTCCCTCCTAGGCCTTTGTTTTGTTAATAATCCCCTCTGCTCCTCCCAGAACAGCCCTTCTTCAAGAGACAGTCTGCTCAATGGCTCCTGAGATCTAGACATGCTGGGAGAAAGGAAGATGTCCCACTCCTAACTGGGCCTCCAGCATACAAACCCCACGTGGTAGGAAAACCCCTTTCATATCTCCTGTCTCTGAATCAATCTTTGTCTCTCTCTACCTCTCACTCACTCACTCTCTCTCTCTGTCTCTCTCTCTGTCTGTCTTTTTTTTTAATTTTTGCTTTTTAGAATTTTTTAAGGTGAGGCGTCTTACAGGGCCCTTTGGCCCCTCCCTCCTAGGCCTTTGTTTTGTTAATAATCCCCTCTGCTCCTCCCAGAACAGCCCTTCTTCAAGAGACAGTCTGCTCAATGGCTCCTGAGGTCTAGACATTTCGCGCTGCGCGCTAGCGCGCCGCGCGGTTTTCTAATTTTTTATTTTTATTGAAATTTTTTTAATATTAATTTTTCTTTTTTAGATGAATTCCAAAGCTTTTCTCTTCTTTTTCTCTGTTTCTTGTCTGTTTTTTTGTTGTTGTTGTTGGTATTGTTTCCCTTTCTCTGCTTCCTTTTCTGCACACTTCCCAACCCTCATATTAAACTTCAAAAGTTTGGGAAGAAACCGACCATCCACCAGATGACTAGAAATCGCTGCAGGACCACAAGATATATGGAGAAGCAGGAAAATGCCTCTCCTCCAATTGAAACGGGTAGCTCCTCTTCATCCACACACAGTTCAAGGGAATTCATGGAAATGTCTGATAAACAATTCAGATCATTCATAATGGCAAAGCTAACAGAGATCGAAGAGAAGAGAGACAAGGAACTGCTGAAGGGGAAGGAGAAAGGAGTTGAAGAGTTCTAGGAGGTGAGGAAATTCATGCAAGATCTAAAAGAGGAGTTTCACACTTTACAAAAGAATCAGATGGAGCTGTTAGAGATGAAGGCTATAATACAAGAAGTCAAAATCTCCCTTGAAAGTATTAAAAGCAGACTAGATCATTCAGAAAATGGAATCTCTAATGTAGAAGAGAAAATGGCTGGCCTAGAAAGGTCCACCATAAAGACTGAGAAAATGGCCCAAACTTTGAGAATAATATGCAAGAAGTACTAGATACAATTAAATGTCCAGGGGCGGCAGGCGGGGGCTCCGCTCCACGTGCCGGCGTGCGGGGGTGGGGAGGCGGGCACGGGGGCTCCACTCCATGTGCTGGGGTGAGGGGTCATGGCGCGGGGGCTCCGCTCCACGTGCCCTGTCTGGAGGTCCGGCCCGACGGGCTCTGCCCTGCGTGCCGTGGCCGGGGCTCTGTCCCGTGTGCCGTGGCCAGGGTCTGCCCCGTGTGCCGTGGCCGGGGTCTGCCCCGCGTGCCTTGGCCGGGGTCTGTCCCGCGTGCCGTGGCCGGGGCTCTGCCCCGCGTGCCGTGGCCGGGGCGCTGACCCCGCGTGCCGTGGCCGGGGTCTGCCCCGCGTGCCGTGACCGGGGCTCTGCTCCGCATGCCCTATCCGGAGGTCCGGCCCGACCGGGGCTCTGCCCCACATGCCGTGGCCGGGGTCTGCCCCGCGTGCCGTGGCCGGGGATCTGTCCCGCGTGCCGTGGCCGGGCTCTGCCCCGCGTGCCGTGGCTGGGGCTCGACCCCGCGTGCCGTGGCCGGGGTCCGCCCCACGTGCCATGGCCGGGGCTCTGCTCCGCATGCCCTATCCGGAAGTCCAGCCCGACCGGGGCTCTGCCCCGCGTGCCGTGGTCGGGGCTCTGTCCCGCGTGCCGTGGCCAGGGTCTGCCCCCCGCGTGCCGTGGCCAGGATTCTGCCCCGCGTGCCGTGGCCGGGGTCTGCCCCCGCGTGCCGTGGCCGGGACTCTGCCCCACGGGCCGTGGCCGGGATCTGCCCCGCATGCCGCAACCGCTGATGGCCGTCTCTGCTTTCCTGAGCCGCGTTCATCAAACTGTGTTCCACGGAGATTCACCTACATTTGCGGGGCTGCACGAGACCCACCCTTGGTCCAGCCCTGAGTGCACTCTACGTTTCCTATTGTTGGGAACTTTATGATCTGATAATTGGAAAAAAAAAAATCATGTTTATCATAAAAAATAATTAGAATAATAATAACAATGATTGGAGGAAACATAGGAAAGATATTGAATGTTGAAGCAGGGAGATTAATGTCTCTGTACTGACTGACATGCATGGCATTCCCTTTTGAAAAAGCAATGTAATACACTGTAAAGTTTTATGTAATTCAATGTAATAAAAAAATCGATAATAAAAAATAAATAAATAAAAAATTAAAAAAAATTAAAAAAAAACACTGAGAAATTATTTTGATACATGACAAACAAGGACTAAACATTCAGATACACAAAAAAAATTTGGAATTTTTTTTTTAAAAAAAAGGCAAATGAGTATAAAAAATAAACAACTAAGCTCTAGGCAGATATTCACCAAAACGAAATAAGAGCTCAAACAACATGTAAAAAAAATGTTCACTTTCATCGATCACTAGAAATAAAAACACAATAATACCCACAATGAGATTTTCACACTTAGGACACTGCCAAAAATTGTGATTTCTAAAAAAACAAATGTTGCCACGAACAAACATTACAAAACAGGTTGACTTAGCACTCAAATGTTTATAGATCATAGAGGCTTAGTAGGAATTTAATCAAATGTAAATGAGAAATATTTCAGTTAAGTTGGGACCTTCAATTCCAATCTATGAACAACTTCTGACCAATGTTTCATGCTTCTTGTAAAGGATCCTAAACAGTATCTTTCAACAAAAACTGATGTACTCTTTAATTGCCAGGCATACCTATACTCAAATAATAATGGTTCTTATTAGACAACATACACAATAAACACCCAAGAAGACAAAGGGGCAATACAAAGATTAAAAAACAATTATTACCAGGTATGCCATCTTGAGAACCTTTAAAAGATGGGAAACTGACGCTAGTCCTTTATGTGTTATGTCTATTCCTGTTGATGCATGATTATTTCAGAAGTATCTCAGAATTAAAAGTGACTGAGAGGGAACCAGCAGGTGGCGTGGTGGTTAAGGCGCTGGATACTCGCACATGGTCAACCACAGTTCGAGTCCCAGACCTGAAGGCTTGCTTTCTCACCTTCTTTCTCCCTCTCTCTCTGTATCTCTCTCTGGTAAAATTAAAAAATAAATGAATAAATAAATAAAGTTAAATAAACAATTCTTTAAAAAAAAAAAAAAAGTGACTGAGGAAGAGGCCAGCAGATGTTATAGTGGTTAAGGTGATGGATTCCCATATGGTCACCTATGGTTTGACCTTCATGCTTGAGATTCATGCTCAGAGAATGAAGAAGAGATTGAAGTATGCTCACTGCTTCATACCTCACGTCCACTGTGGATATGATTTCTTACTTTTTATCAGTCTCTTTTGTTTCTCCAGCGAGCACACATACTCTACAGCAAAAAACTCTTAAAAATTAAAAAAAAGACTAGGTAGTAACTTGAGCATATCCACAGTAACTTCCCAATACTGATATCTTTGCTTTGTTATACTTTCAATGAATTTTAAAACACACACACACACACACATAGAAAATTTCAGGGATTCACTGTCCCCTCCCCCCAATAGAGTGATTTCAAAGATTCCTATCTTGACACAGTTGCATTAATATATAGACAACTACTCTCTGCAGTTAGTAGTTATCATTTAACATAATAGAGAGTCAGCATTCAATATGGAGCCCTTCTTATCATCCAGGTCAATAAATGACATAAAGTTTAGTAACCCAAACACTTATTAGGTATCTCTTTCTAAAAAATGTAACGAGACCAGCAGTTAATGTAATGACTATGTCGCTGGACTCCCACTTAGTCGACCGCGGTTCAAGTCTTGGCCCTGGTGGCTTAAACTCACGCCGGGCGCATGTGCATGCATGCCCAAGATCCTGAGAGGAGAATGGAGCAAAAGGGACTGCGGCGTGGCCATCCCCTCTTGGGGGTGATTTCTCGCTTTCTGTCTCTCTGTCTCTGTCTGTCTGGTGAGCGCATGCACCCGATAGCAAAAACCTCTCAAAAAAATAAAATAAAATAAAATAAATAAAAATAAAAAATGTAACTAGTTCTATCTCCCAAGACATAACTATAATTCTGATTTTTTAGACATCACTTTTTCTTATTTCTCTATTATTATCAAGGTTCATCTAAGAGCTAAGTTGTTCTGATGTCTTATCATTTGGTATGTCACACATTATTACATTTTAAGACTATTTCACAACTTATCCTTTCATTATTCATAGACAAAGGGAAATTAATTAAAATAATTTTGTAAAATGCTTTTGAACAACTATCCTGGTATATCCTGATGAAAGATGAATATCAAAAAGAGGCCACATACTCAAATATAGTAGTTGGATCACAGAATTTAAGAACCTTTTTTTTTTTTGGAGGGGTTATAAGACATATATACACTCACTAGAGAGAGAGGGAATAGAGAAAGGGAAAGTGAAAAAACAACCCCTATGGCAGATGGTCAAACTATAACCTATTCTCCTCCAATATCCTCATGGCTGCACACATACGTGGCTGGTGTGATTTTTAAGTCACCAAATCTGGAACTTCAACTGTATCACCAGCCAGGTGGGATCCGGTGCCTTAACCTACATGCCATTTGTTGATCCAAGACCCTACATTTAAAAAAGAATGCCAATCTGTTTTCTAATATGGTTAGTACCGATCAAAGTTCCCACCAAAAAATGTAATTACAACTTTGAATAAGAAATCCCGTGATTCTAATATCGGTATTTACTGATATAAATACTGATATCGGTATTTATTCATATAAAACAACATATGACTGTACATTTTTCATCAACAAAGTCAAGATGAACTATTGTGCCACAATGCCATCAATGAGAGAAGCTTGGACTACCTTCTAAGTTTTATTTCTAAACACCTGTATACAATACCTCGGAGAATTACAGTACTTTATTACAGGCTTTTGGACTTACTTTCCAATCCTTCTCTACATGTCTACATTTTACTTTAATCTAAGTCAAAACCAAAGTTATCAGACACAATTAACTCCAAGAAATAATCAGGGTGAAAAACACTAACATTCTGAATTTATACTAGAAGCTACCATAATAAAAGAGTAATTTATTAAGAAGATTCATCTAAATGCCAAGTTGCTACAAGAGTCAATAATTACTAATGTTTCATTAGAAAGCCTTTGATGGGGACCAGCAGTTAGCATAATGGCTATGTCGCCGGACTCCCGCGTGGTCGACTGAGGTACGAATCCCGAACCCGGTGGCTTAAATTCACACCGGGCACGTGTGCGTGCGTGCCCAAGATCCTGAGAGGAGAATGGAGGAGAAGGGATTTAGGCGTGGCCATTCCCCCGGGGGAGTGATTTCTCGCTTTCTGTCTCTCTGTCTCTGTCTTTCTGGCAAACCTACACGCCCTATAGCAAAAACTTCTCAAAAAAAAAAAAAAAGTCTTTGATGAAACATTTTAAGTAATGATGTGAAAAGCAAAAGAGGGACCAGCAGTCGGACCAGCAGTCGGAGTAATGGTTACATCAGTGGACTCCCACATGGTTAACTGTGCTTCAAGTCTAAGACCCAACAGCTTAAAACTCATGCCTGGCGCATGTGCATATATGCCTAAAATCCCAAGAGAAGAATAGAAGAGAAGGTCATCCCCCAGAGGGTGATTTCTGGCTTTCCGTCTCTGTCTCACTTGGTCTTTCTAGCAAGCACACATGCCCTCTATCAAAAATCTGTATCTAAAAAAGAAAGAGATACAAATAATTCTACATAAAATGAAATGGTTTTAGATTTTGCTGTTTACCTTAAAACAGTCAAAAAGATGATCAAGTTGTTCAGAGGAAAAATCCCAAGCCAATTTTGCTAGTAGATCATGTACATTTTTCACAATGGCTTCATGTTTTCCAGCCTAATAAACAAATAAGATAAATAAAATAAACAGAAGTAAAAAACTGTAAAATACCTGAATGTGAACGTCAGCTTAGACCCAAGTAGCAATGCCTCCATTAGTCAATAAATATTCCCTCTGAGGTTTTAACAAAATTGTTAACATTTTAAAATGCTTCATAACTTCACTAAAACTTGGCTACTCAGGGCAAGCAGATGGTGTAGGGGTTACATCACTGGACTTACATGGCTGATCTTAGTTCAAGGTCTGGACCTGGTGGCTTGGGACCAGCAGACCGCGTAATGATTACATCTCACTTCCATGTAACTGTCCACAGCTCAAGACGCAGACATGACAATTTAAAACCCACACCAGATACATCTGTGTGCATGCCCAAGATCCCAAAAGGAGAACGGAGAAGAAGGGACTGTAACATGGCCACTCCCTTGGGGGCTGATTACTCATTTCAGTCTCTCTTTCTGGCAAGTGCTTGTGCCCTATCACAAAAATCTCTCTTGAAACAAAACAAAACAAAAAAAGGGAAGAAAACTGACACGAGGCACGTGTATGTGTGTGCCCAAGATCCTAAGGAGATGGAGAAAGGACTGTGGTGTGGTCATCCCCCTTGGGAGGTGATTCCTCACTTTCTTTCTCACTATGTTTCTCTCTCTCTCTCTCTCTCTCTCTCTCCCTCCCCCCCCCCCCTCCCCCTCTCTCTTTCTCTAGCTAGTGTCCGTGCCCTAAGGTAAAATCCTCTTAAAGGAAAAAAAAAACAACCTTGGCTGCTCCCTTATGTAAAGGGTTAATGGACTTTTAAGACTTCATATAAAAATTATGAAATATTGAACAATAAAATAGGAAAATAACTAAAAATAGTTTGTTTCAAAATTGAACACTTAATGTTTATTTGAAGAAAAGATTACATATTTGCCGATGGTCTTAAAAGTTTTGTGATGTAGTAGTTAATAATACTTCCCAAGACATCTATGAGTACAAACCTGCAGAAATAATTTTTTAAAATATGCACTAGTATTTCTAAAAATGTTACTTCTTATATTCTATAACAATTATAGATTTTATCATTAATATAGTATATAACTTCAGAGAAAGAGAGTGAAAGAGAAAGTGAGAAACCATCCCCTGGAGGGGATGGCCATGCTCTAATGCCTTCTCCATCCAGGAGGAGTCCTGAGATCCAAGGTACACATGTACATGTCCCCAGCGTGAATTTCAAGCACTGGGTAGGGACTCGAACTGTTTTTGGACATGTGGGAGTCCAGTGATGTAACCACTATGCCATCTGCTGGCCGCCAAATCTTTTTAATTTCAATGATAGTTTCTTAATATTCTTTCAATCATCATTTCTTTAATGATAATTAACTTACATCTCTTGTTTAAAACCATCTATGTACTAAACACTCTTTAGGACACAAATTAAAATTTGTTTTAATTTACCAGATAGTCTTCCAGGATATCTGTAAATACACAAGTTCATTTTTAAAAGTCAAGCAAGGGGCCAGCAGGTAGCATGGTGATTATGGGCAATGGACTCCCACATGGCCAAAAATAGTTCAAGTCCTGTACTCTGTGGCAAGAAAATCACACTGGGCTTATGTGCCTACATGGCCAAAATTCCAGGAGGAGAATGGATTTGTGACATGATTATCCTTCCTAGGTGGTCTGATTTCTCACTTTCCCTTTCACTGTATCTCTCTGCTCTTTCTGGAGAGCACATGCAATCTATGGCAGAACTCTTAAAAAAATAAAAAATAAAGCAATACAAACTCATATGCCTTTACACAAAGACTGTCACAAGTTATTTATTTTAGCACGTTCTAAAAAAACTTAAAAAATAGATACAACCCTTACCTGTGCAGCCCAGATGTTATTAAGGTCCTGTAACGTAAGTGCTTTTTCTTTAATCACAAAACGAAGAATCTTCTCTAATTTTTCTACATACTGTGGTTGATGAAGACTATCTCTCAAGACAATGGATAAGATACTGTTCTGTTGTATCCACTCCTAAATACAATACAAAATTTGTTGCAGTGAAGAAACAAATAAGAACAGAGAAACATTACTCTGACTGCTTAATAATATAAATCAGAATTCAAAAAGCCCAGCTATGTATGTGCTCTCAAACTATTAACAAATTAACATCCTTGTATCATTTTAATTTAAAACTATGAAATATGACAAAAATTTCACAGGACTAGACTTTGTATACAAAATGCTCCCACAGATACATTATCACATATCATAACTCTATTAATGCAATAAATTTATTGGATTTTTCTTCTTTTTTTTTTTTTAAGAGGTTTTCGCTAAAGGGCGCAAGCAATCGCCAGAAAAGACAAGAGACGAACAGAGAGACAGAAAGCGAGAAATCACCCCCCAGGGGGGTGGCCACGCCACAATTTCTTCTCCTCCATTCTCCTCTCAGGATCTTCGGCATGCACGCACCCGAACCCAGAGTAAGTTTAAGCCTCCAGACCCAGGAACTCAAATCACGGTCGACTAAGTAGGAGACCAGCAATGTAGCCACTGCATTATCTGCTTGTCTCTATATTTGCTGTTTTAATATGTAATTGGGAAACATTAAAATAAATAATTTTATGTAATTTGATTCTACACATACAAATATAGTCCCACACACATGCTATATTAGTATTTCAACTATGTGTTCAAATAATTCTCTTTCTCTATTGTCTTAGAGTCTTTTTATAAAAGACAATAAAAAAATGCCACAGCAAAACCAAATTCCTTCAAAATTTTCTTCAACTCCCATTCTCTTTATCTATCAAGTATTGGTAGCAACCTAAGAACTAATAAACAATACTGTAAGTAATGTATGTTTGATATTCCACAAAGTAAGCAAACTGCCTATATAAAACCTGACTTCCAACACTGTCATAGCCTGGGTGAAACTAAGTTACTAGTAGATATTACTTTCTAACCATTACCAGAATGTTCCCAGAACATCTTTTATCACATTCTATACATTTATAATATTAAACCGAAAACTATAATACTTAAAGGTGGATGTTATTCACAAATGTATTTCAGAGTATAAGCACACAATCAAAAAGATATGTTTTAATACTTCTGTAGCCTACTGGCTACTCATTTCAAAAGTAAAATATATAAAAATAACTATGGTAAATGATTTAAAGATTAATATGACAGATGTAAGTGATCTTAAAATGAAGTTACTGAAAACGAAAAATTATTCTTTTCTTAAATATTTATTTCATTTTATTTACTTATTTTAGTTGCTATAAGGGACATGCACTCAACAGAGACAAACAGACAGGGAGAATGAGAAAGAAAGAGAAAGAAAGAGAGAGAGAGAGAAAGCCATCAGGTCCAGGGCTTGAACCATGGCTGGCCACACGGGAGTCCGGCATCTTAACAATCATGCCACCTGCTGGCCCCAAAGATAAAACTAATTATTCTTAAGATAATGATGAAACATTAAGCCATGGAGATTTTATCCTATCAATTTTAACCCCAATTTTAGAACACTAAATTGCAACAGGATTTAATCATTCCAGTTCACTTACAATTATAGATCCCATACATATCCACACCTCCATCTGTATCATTTCAACTAAACCAGCAAATTAAAATTGCTTTATGAACACTTATGTTCAACAAATTTACCAAAAATATGACAATAACCCCTATACTTCCAAACAAGTAATCTTCTAATCTAATCTACTAAACTAATCTACACTGAAGAGATTTACCAATCTCAATTTCAGAATCATTTTTTACTTTTGTTGCTTCTAACAGTAATTGGAACTAATTCAGCTTTTTGGTTGCAGATAATTCACACACACACACACACACACACACACACACACACACACAGTTAAGGGGTCTTACTGCCATTCGCTCAGCTGTCAGCCATTCTTCTTCTTCAGGATTACCATGCCGATGCGTATAGTATGATACACTAGATATCACCTTATTAATTTCATTGAGTGCATTCATCTTTCCATTAAAAGAAGATATCTGCAACAATCTGAAAGACAAATTTAGAGTAAATAACATTATAAACATTCACAGAAACAATAATTTCCTTTTTGAGAGGTTTTTGCTATAGGCCATGTGCGGTCGCCACAGAGAGAGAGAGAGAGAAAGCAAGAAATCACTCCCCAGGCGGGATGGCAACGGCGCAATCCCTTCTCCTCAATTCTTATTTTGGGATCTTGGGCACGCACGTACATGTCCCTGGCGTGAGTTTAAGCCACCAGGTTTGGAACTCAAACCACGGTCGGCTACATGGGAGTCCACCGACATAGCCATTACGCTAACTGCTAGTCCCACACACAAAACAGTAATTTAAGGTTGGGTAATACATTACCTGAGTATCATCTTCAACCTAAAAATTTCTAAACTTTTTATAGTTTCTTCCTGTCCTGGAACTCTAGAAGCTAAATTCTTCAAAGACTTGATAATCGTGGATAGGGCATCATTTTTGGTCTCATTTTTTGCTTCTTTTTTTAGTTCTTCATCAGTTAAATTTTCTAACAACTGTGGAACTATTTCTATAACTGGAAGGAAGTATTTTCTCACTGTATGTAGACTGAGAAACTCATAGCATTGTCCAAAAGGTCTGAAATAAGAATGACAAAAGATTTCTGTAGTACTTAAAATTTTTAAAAATGAGAATTAAAACTCTCAAGCCAGTCTCAATTCATAATAAGCTGTCATCTTGAAAGAGCAAATCACACTAGAAAACTTAGGCTTATAGATTTTTAAGGAATGAAAAAAAGATTTTCAAGAAAATACAGTAGCAATTTGTAAAGTGCACTAAATATTCACTTTAAAATATAACTTACTTAATAAGAGCTGCTATGAGTTGAACATTTAATGTTGATCCATTAATAAAACGATCATGTAAAATCTGGAATCCATTTAATGTGCCGAATTTATTGATGAGATCCACTAGCCATCCCTAGAATATAATATAATTAATGGTAAGAGTTAATTCTTTCCTTTAAGAAAAAAGAAAAGTTACTGTGTAAAACTTGTTTTGTTTTGTTTTTTCTTTTTTGGGAGAGGTTTTTGCTATAGAGCGCGTGCGCTCGCCAGACAGAGACAGATAGAAAGCGAGAAATCACCCCCCACCCCAGGGGAGATGGCCACGCTGCAATCCCTTCTCCTCCATTCTTCTCGCGGGATCTTGGGCACGCACACACGTACGCCCAGCATGAGTTTTAAGCCACCAGCTCCAGGACGCACACCGCAGTCGACTACATAGAAGTCCAGCGACATAGCCATTACAATAACTTCTGGTCCCTAAAAGGTATTTCTTTGAAATAGACCAGATGTAGAAAATTTCAAAAAAAAATTACATGATATTATCTGTAATATAAAATTACCTTCAAAAAGAACATAAAATATTCCCATAATATGGTCACACATATATTTATAAAGAATTAAAAGAAGCACAAGGGATTACAGAGTAGGTCCCAGGGGCATGAGTAGTATTATTTTACTTTTCTTTTTCCTTTTAAAGATTATTTATTCATTTATTTAATTCCATTTGTTATTACTATTTTTTTTTTTAATTTGACCAGAGAGAGACAGAGAGAAAAGGAAAAGGAGAGAGCAAGCCACTAGGTCAAGGACTCAAACTGCAGTCAGCCATATGGGAATCCAGCCCCTTTAACCACCACACCTCCTGCTGGTCCTAGTATTGTTCTACTTTACATATCTGCTAAGTAAGATTATGCAAAGGGCTGTAAAATTAAAATCTTCCTACATGCGAAATATAGACTGAAATAAAAAGTCAAGAATATTAAAAATTAAGAAATAAAATAACAAAAATGAATATAAATCTGGTCTTCAACAAGGCTACATTTAGGAGAAAATAAAAAAATAATATGTAGTAAGGAAATAACAGGCTATTTTACTTGCAATCTTCAACAGGAATAAACTCTAGATTTAAAACAAACAAAAGAAAGTTAAGAATATACAGAAAATGCTAAGTAAATCATAACTCTTACACTTGTATAACAGTGCTAGGCTGGATATAACGAAAACCTAAATAAATTTTAAATTCTAAAACAACTACTAAGCCTATCTATCTATCTACTATTCTATCTATCTATCTATTATTTATTTTAGCGAGTATTTTTTGTGTTTTTTCTGGGTTTTTGTGTGTGTTTTTTTTTGCTATAGGGTGTGTACACTAACCATAAAGAGAGACATAAAATGAGAATTCAACCTCCATGTGGGTCGCCGCACTGCAGTCCCTTCTCCTCCAGTGTTACCTTGGGATTCTGAGCATGCATGCACATGCACCCTGCATGATTTTTAAGTCACCAGGTCCAGGATGCAAACCACAGGTCAATACGTCAGAGTCCAGCAATATAACTACTATGCCATTGGCTGCTCCCAAACCAATTGCTAGTTCTGAATTAATTCACTGCAGTATTTTCCTACTTTTTATTTAGTTTCTAAAAGTCCATGAATAGGGAACTGGAAGGCGACATGATGGATAAAGGAGCTGTATTCCCACATGGTCGATAAGTTTGAGTCCTGGGCTTGTTGTCTTGCCTTCTTGCTTTCCCTTTCTCTCTCTATCTCTCTGGTTAAATTAAAAAATAACAATAACAACAAATGGAATTAAGTAATTACTAAAAAAAAAAATTAAAAAGTCCTTGAACAGAATTTCATCAGCAAGATGACAGACTAGGCAGCATCATAGCCTTCCTTATGAAACAAAAAAAATTTATGAAAACTCTAGACATCAATCAAAACTACACAGCAATCAAGCAAACACCAATGAATAAAAAGCCATAATCAAATAGGTTAGCAGTCATTGGTGCTTTTAATTATACATGCTCATCCTGTCTCCAGTAATGCAGAGCAGAGGGAAAGCAGTGGCCTAACGTTCACATTCTTTATTTGAACTAAAGAGCAGAAAGCACAGAACTTTTAACATTCTAACCTGTCTGAGGGCTGTGTTAGATCACTGTACCGCCTAACTTGAAGGTCCGGTGATCAAAAGTGGATTCACACTCAAAGTGACTGAAAGTTTTATGACAGTTGTGAAAATCCTTAAGGAACTGTAGACTTCTGGGGAAATTAGTGACTGATGAATGCAACACACTACCTTATATGAAAAACAAGAAGAGGTAAGGTTTGTAGACAAATCAAGAAAATTTAAAAGCAGGGGCTGACAGGTGTCATGGTGGTTAAGGCGCTGGACTCCTCAATGGGGAGCAGATGTATGCATCAGAGACCTGGCTTTCTCACTTTCGATCTCTGGTCAATTAAATAATAATAATAATAATAATAAAATAAAATAATTCTAAAAAAAAAGAAAGAAAATTTGAAAGCTGCTATGTATGCCTGCGTATGAGATGTTGGAGGAAAAAACCACAAGCAAAAATTCAAGGGACATGTGCCTAATAAAGGCGTCAGAGGGACCAGCAGTGGCATGGTGGCAAAGATGTTGAATTCCGACATAACTGACTGTGGTTCACATCCCAGACCTGCTTGTTTGAAACTCATGTCTCACATAAAGTATGTGCATGCCCAAAACTCTGAGAGGGGGAAGTAACTCTTCAAGTAAGGCTGATTACTGAAGACATTAAATTGCAATGAGTTAGTTCACAAAGCCTGGGAGAAATGAATGTTTTTGCAAATGCTCAATTTTCAATAAAACGAGATATACAAAGAAATGGAAAAAATGGCTTATTCAAAGGAACAAACTAAGTCTTCAGAAACTATCTTCAATGAAACATAGATGACCTTAACTGACAAGGACTTTAAATGTTAAATAGTCTCAAAGAGTTAAAGTAAAACATGTATGAGAAACTAATAAAAAAAATTTAGAAAAATTATCTATGAATAAAATGATTAACATAAATTATTTAAAAAGAACCAAACAAATTTTATAGATGAAAATACAATAACTGAATATTTTTTCGCATCGCTAGATGGGTTCTACAGGAGATGTGAGGAGATGTGAAGAGGCAGAACTAACAATTAGAACTCAGAGGAAAACTTCTGTGATTTAATCAGAGGAAGAAAAAAAGAATGTGCAATGTGGGAATTAGGTAAGGGAATTATGAAATACCACCAAACAAAAAATGTAAAAATAAATTGAAAGAAGAGGTAAGAAAGGAACTTAAAGAAGAAAAAAACAAACTTTTCCAAACATGAAGGAACATATGAATACACAAAACTTTAGACTCACACCAAAATATAAAATTAAAAGGGGCTGTGGCAAAGGAGTCACTGCAGTAAAACATGATTTTTTGCAATTCTGATTGACATGGGACAGTTCTAAGGTTGTACTGGAGGACCTCCCTCAGTATGCCAGGCTAAGACTGGCATGGATAGAGGCCTCATGATCTTGCTGGGAATGCTGTCCATCTGACACACAGAAAAAAATGGAAGAAAAAGAAGGGGGGAGGATCATCATAGTTTTTTTTCGTAGGAATAAAAAATGCTAATAAAAGGAACAGCAGGTGGCATGGTGGTTAAGACGCTGGACATTCCCACATGGCCAACCATGGTCTGAGCTTCAGACCAGACGGCTTGCTTTCTGACTTTGCTCTCACTCTATTTCTGGTCAAATAAAAATAAATAAATAAATAAATAAATAAATAAATAAAATTAAATAATTAAAAAATATATTAACAGATTATAAACCACCAAATGCCAACAAACTTAACAACGAAGGTGGTGAAAGCACTATTTATTTCTGTGGTTTTTTAAGGGATTTATGCTATAGGGTGCATATTACAGAGACAGAGAGAAAGGAAAAGTGAGAAATCACCACTCCCCAGCAGGGATTGCCATGCAACAATTCATTCTCCATTCTCCATTCGGGAGCTTGTGCACACGTGCACACATGCTTGGCATGAGTTTTAAGCCACCAGGTCCAGGTCCTGAATCACAGTCAAATACATAGGAGTCCAGCAATGTAACCATTATGTTGGCCCCGCTGAAAGGATCATTTCCTAAAAACACACAACCTATATCAAAACTAAGTCATGAAGAAACAGAAAATCTAATTAGGCCTAAAAGTGGTAGAGAGATTGATTTAGTAATCTAAAATTTTCTAAAAAAAATTTTGGAAAAAAGTCCAGGACCAGGCCATCAGGTGGAGTGGAGGTTAAGGCAGGTGGATCCCACCTGGTTGACTTTGTCCAGATTCAAGTCCAGTAGCTTGAAATAACACCAGGTTCCTCTGCATGTGTGCCCAAAATCCCAATAGGAGAATGGAAAAGACAACAATGTGGTGTGTTCATCCCCCTGGAATGTAATTTCTCACTTTCCTTCTTCGCTTTCTCTCTGTCATTCTCCATTAAGCACACAGTCCCAATGGCAAATAAACAAACAAAAATCAAAAAATAAATAAGAGCATCATTTGATAATTATACCAAGTATTTAAAGAAAAGTTAACATCAACGCTCCTATATTCTATTCATCCAAAAAAAGTGAAAAGGGAACATGCCGAAATTCGTTCTATAAGGCTTGGATTAACAATTACCCACAGACCAGCATTAAGTCAATATATCAAAGTGAAAATGAGAACTACATTTTATAGAATAATCTCCTTTATAAATAGTGATGTGAAATTGCTCAGTAATGTATTAATAAAATATGAGGAATGTGAAAGTAATTGTAAATATAATTTTGCTTTTTTTTTTTTAAGAGGTTTTTGCTATAGGGAGCGTGCGCTCGCCAGACAGACAGAGAGACTGAGAGACAGAAAGCGAGAAATCATCCCCCAGGGGAGAATGGCCACACCACAATCCCTTCTCCTCCGTTCTCCTCTCAGGATCTTGGGCAAACACGCACATGCGCCTAGTGTGAGTTTTAAGCCACCAGGTCCGGGACGCAAACCGCGGTCGACTACGTGGGATTCCAGTGACATAACCATTACACTAACTGCTGAACCCTCAATACACAAACTTTGAAGAATTTTTCTTGAAATGCAAAGACATTTTAACATAAAAATGTCAATGTGATACATCACATTAATGAAATGAAGGGGAACAAGTCACACGATCACCTTAACTGATGCAGAAAAATATTTTGATAAAATTTAACCCCACTGATGATTAAAAAAAGAAAACGCTCAGCAAACCAGGAAATAAGGAAACTATCTTAACACAATATAGACTGTATATAAAAGGCCACCACTAATGACATATCATTCACTGATGAAAGACTGGAAGTTTTTTTTCTTAGATCATTAACAAGAATAAGGAAGCCTGTTTCTGCCACCTCTATTAAATAGTAGTGAAAGCCCTAGAAACTGAAATATTCAAGAAAAAATAAAGAAACAAACAGGCATCCACATTGGAAACGAAAAAGTACATTAGGTCTAGTCATAGAGATTTCATATTAAGGGGACCAGCAGTTAGCATAATGGCTATGTTGCTGGGCTCCCACGTAGTCGACCACGGTTCGAGTCCTGGTCCCGGTGGCTTAAACTCACGCCAGGCTTGTGTGCGTGTGTGCCCAAGGTCCCGAGAAGAGAATGGAGGAAAAGGGATTACAGCGTGGTCATCCCCCCTGGAGGGTGATTTCTCACTTTTTGTCTCTTTCTGGCAAGTGCACACGCCCTATAGCAAAAGCTGTCCCCCCACCACCCCCCAAAAAAGGAGAGATTTCATATTAGTAGGATTCTGTATCATTCTCTTATATTCTGAATTCTAGTTGTGTGTGCCTATATGTTTGTGTGTGCATGCCAAATGCATGCTCTGCTCTGTTTTTATTCTGGTTATTTATTTCCTATGTTCAAATATCACTAAACATGTAAGCCACTGAGACATTGAAGTGATCTTATACAAAACGGGAATGTTAATTCAGCATTTAGCCTGTTTTCCTTAGCTCTTCTGGTACATAAAGGTAATTCATTTTCTTTTATTATACTTCTTTGAAATAACTTAAAATTCAAATGAAGCAGTTTACCTTCTGTTTGAGATAAGAAAATTTACCTACATGACCCAATATTCAGATGTGGATCAACACTAAGATTTTTCTCCTAAGAATCAAGTTCCTTGTGAAAATAGCTAATGGCATGTTATGAAAGCAAAGTAATACAGTTTTTAAGCTTTACTGAGTTTGTATGGTCTGTAAATAAATGTAAGTTTTCAGCTGTTTTAAACAGAATAAAAAGTACAGTCACTGTTTATTATCGTTAAACTAATATGCTCTAAAGTCACTATGAATCAGCAATGATTAAACAAGTATTAAGTCATTCCTCCTAGTGAAAATAAAGGTTAGTTTCCAATGAGCACTTTCTCTCTAATTTTTGAAGAGATTTTTGCTATAGGGTACGTGTACTCACCAGAAAGAAAGAGACAGACAGAAACAGAGAGAAAGCGAGAAATCGTCCCCCCAAGGGATGGCTACACCGCAATCTCTTCTCCTCCATTCTCTTCTTGGGATCTTGGGCATGCACGCACATGCGTCCAGTGTGAATTTAGGTCACTGGGTCCAGTGGACTACTTAAACCACAATGAACTACAAGGGAGTCCAGCAACATAGCCATTATGCTAACTGCTAGTCTCCCAATGAGCATTTTCATCAACTGATCAATGCATAGAAAGCTTTGTCCATACACGAGTTACAGGAGCACTCACCATGAGTTCAGTATTAATGAATCAATAATGCATATGTCTTTACGTAATAAAATACATAATAAAGTTATATTAAATGACTATGTTAAAAGGAGTTGGACGTCACTAAACAGTCTAATGACAAATGCAAAAAAAATTTAATTTTTAATTTTAAAACAATAAACCAACATACTTTTGGTGATCGAGGGTCCGAAGAACAAGCATATAATTCATCTTCAGACAGCTGAGCATTTGTAGAAATTGATTCACTTGGGCGTGTATCATTGTAGATATGGAATTTGCAATAAGGGTTCAAGGCCATGGAAAGAAGTTCTAGAAGTGGAAACCAGTCTTGGTTCAACTTGGTCACACAAAGCTCTACTAGTCGATGAGTATTGTTAATAATACACCTCTGTGAAAATTGGGAAGAAGGGAATTGGAAAGGAAATGATATGGTTTATAAAGAGAAAACATTGCAACTTTAAAATATACAAAATTTTTGGTAATAATGATCTCTTCCCATTTTTCCCATACGAGTCATCTGAATTGATTTAATTTTACTAATACTGTGATAAATCTAATTTACTGATAAAGATAAATTATTATTCCTTTAATAATTTTGTAACTTATTTCACAAAAGCTTTTTGAGAAAGGTTAAAATGCAGTATGCACCTAGGCATTCTATTTCTGCCTCATGACCACTGGATAACTAAAAATTATCATTTTTCTTCCTGGAAGCTGTACTCTACATGCATAATTCCAAACCTAATGTTTAAAGCTGAGTCAATTATCCAAGACAGAAGAGCCCTTCAAGTCTCAAGTCTGAAGTTACATACCATTTTCAAAATATCTTCTTCTACACCTAAAAAATAACATGCTGGGGCCAGAAGGTGGCATGGTAGTTGGGGGCGCTAGATAACTACATTGCTTACCACAGTTCGAGTCCTGGAACTGGTATCTTGCTTTCTCACCTCCTCTCTCTATCTTTGGTCAAATTAAAGTAATAATGATGTTAAATATAATTACTTAATAAATTCTTTTTATTTTTTTAAAGAAAAGATACATGTCAACTCAGAAGCTATTGACATTGTTATGCCATTGTCATTTAGGGGAAATGTCCTAGTTGTATTCTGTATGTTCAAGTCCACAAAGAAGTGAGTTATTTGCTTCATAACTTTTCACTAACTGCATCTCATAAATAAAGACCAGAGGCATGGAGTAGCTACATTAACTGAGTAAAAAGGTGCAAATTATTTTTTCACTTTTTAAAGTCTCTGGAATATGAAGGTATTTTCAAATAAATGACAGTTTCTATTACTTTTGTCCTAACCTAAAGGTATTTAAGAGTACATGCTGTTTCTTCTGGTAGTTACTTCAAGATACTACTGGTTAGATAATACTCTAAATCCAACTGTTTGGAATCAAAACTGTAGTTTAGGGTGGCCCTGCAGGGCAGTGACGGACTACAGTCTTTTGGAAGCTGGAGAACCACATGGTCAACTGCGGTTTGGGTACTGGCTGTGGTGGCTTGAAAACATACCAAGCAAATCTACAGATAGGCCCAAAATTGTGACAAGGACAAATAACATTTTCTCCCACTTTGTGGGAAAGGTACAGGCCTTCAAGCAATTAAAGAAAAAATTAAAGGGCAGGCGCACATGTACGCATGTGTATATACTGTATAGTCTGAATTCATACCATGACCTTGCATATCTGTGGTCTTCATTTCCAGGGGAGATTATTTGTTCTCTCTTACCACATAAAAAAAATTAGACTTTTTTATTTTAAAGAATTACTTTATCTTTACTTACTTACTTACTTTAATTTGATCAAAGAGAGAAAGAGAGACAAAGTGAGAAAGCTACCTGCCAGGTTCAGCACCTTTGACCACTATGCCACCTGCCACGCCCAAAGTCTCCTTTTTTTGACATCATACATGTTGACTGTCTTTTCCATTTAAATTTGCACCAAAATTAGACCCTTAAGTGAACCAGAACGAGCTATTTTGAAAATCTAAAACATGCCACGTCTTGAGTATTTTTCTTTCAAAATGGTACAAAACATTGGTGACTTTTACTATCAATATTATCATACAAGACTCACATGAATTTCAAACTTCCATCCACTCACTGCTTCATCCATAAGGATTTTAGTAAAAGATACTGTTAGCCCTTCACGGAAAAAGCGTTGACATACTTCACTTTTAATATCGAGGCCTAAGAAGAGATTAAAAAATAAAAATAAACCCAATATAAGGAAATGTTTCTCTGTATGTAATTAAACATGTCATTAGAAATCTATAAATGTATATACATAAAATACTTACCTAATTAATAAGAAATATTGTAGTTTTTGAAAAAGATAAAAAATTATCATAAGAGGATAAAAAGAAAAAGGTGAAATTCATAAAATTAAATGAGTATCACATTCACTGGATTTTAGTAGCAGTAAATCATGTAAAACCACATCAAATAAAGCATTGTGGCTAAACAAAAATCCTTCAAAATACGATACGAGACTTAAATAATGAAAAGTTAGCTACCAACAGGTAAAGAATCAAACAAGTTCACAGCCCAGTTCAAATCTTAAAGAAATATAAAAAGTCAATTTAGAAAATATTTTGGTGAGCAATAACTCATGTATTACACAATTTGTGAAAGAGATGATTCCTAAGTCTCTTTATGCCTTTTTTTTAAATACTCAAGTACCTCCAATCCAAAAAGAAAATTTTTAAGTCAATAAAAAACTCAAGCATTAAATCTGTACAATAAGATAGGTTTTTATTTTAATAACCTCAAAACAAAATCTGTCTTAATCAGGTGGCTTGGTGGTCAGAGCACTGGACTCCCTTCCACATGGCCAACCATGGTTCAAGTCCTAGATCTAGTGGCTTACTTTTTCACTTTCCCTCTCTTTCTCTCTCTCTTACTCTGTCCTCTCTGGTCAAGTTTAAAAATTAAATAAAGTTAAATAAAATATTCTTAAAAAAAAAAAGTCCTTGCAAATGATACACGTCTAATGAATGTCAATTCTAGTAAGTAAAATTTTAATACTTTTCTTGATCTTGTACTGTTAGGACCTAGAACATGCTTAGTACAACAGCATTTGATATTTGCTTAATTCATGACTAAATACACAAATAACAGAAGACATTTAAGCAGTGACAATTTTAATTTTATAAAATATTTTTATAGGCAACTAAATTATTTTTGTTACAGTAAGATAAAAACTAAATCTTTGACTCTAGAGTAATTATTGCTACATGAAATTATTTCCCAGACCATACAGACATATTCTACAATAAATTATTTCCCAGACCATACAGACATATTCTACAATATACAGACGTTACAAGGTACTATAGATATTGAAAGTCTAATGACATTGGAAATAATTCACTCTGTGATGAGGCCATGTCAAGTCCTTGCTGCAGGATGAAGAAAAGGTTATTGCTCTTCCACTTCACCTTTAAGATCTTAAAATAATAGAATATTACTGGTCATCTGCTCAGAAACATAAAATACCTTTGGTTCTAATAATAGAATAAAATCATCAAAAGTGATTCATTCCAAAAATAAAGCTTTCCCTTCTGATGAATATTAAAAACTTTAATTTTCTTTTAAAATTGTGTTCTTTATTAAAAGGCTTCTGTGACCAGCATGTGGCATAGTGATTAAGGTACTAGACTCCCACTGGCCAAATGGCGGCTTGAAAATCATGATAGCATAAATGCACGCATACTCCAAAATCCCAGGAGGAGAATGGAGGAAAAACAATGGCAACATGCCTATCCCCCTGGGAAGTGATTCTCACTTTCCCTCTCTCTGTCCTTCTTTGGCGAGTACACACACCCTATGGCAAAAACATTCAAAACTAAAAAAAAAAAAATTAAATAAATAAATAAATGAGAACTTATCTTACAGGACTATCTCTTGGAAAAAATGTTTCCTCTACTAAAAAAAAAATGTAAAGTTTAATTTTTTTCCAAAAACTATTCATTGTATTTTTTTATTATTTGATCAGAGAGAGAGCAGAAATGAGAAAGTAAGCTACCAGGTCCAGTAGTCAAACCACGGTTGGCTATGCCAGGAGTTCAGCACCTTAACTACTATGCCATGCCAGCTCCTAGAAACACAGGTAGCATTAGTGAAGTAACCATTTTCATCAAAAGTCACAGGTGGGGCTTTATTAGCACACATCATTTAATTCAATGCCATTTTAGTAAGTAAAACAGTAACTAAATAATCTTTGCTGAAACTATACAAATTAATGTGCTTGTCAATCACACATGACTTAAAGGCAAAAATGTCACCTAACATCATATGGCTGGCCCTTTTACATGGTAAAATATACTTCAATGCATATTACTTCATGTAACAATTTTAGAAACCTACTATACTCTGGAAAAAAAAATTTTCTAGCTTTTGAATATCAACCACTTAAAGCAAAGAGGGGCTGGCAAGTAGCAGGTGGTTAAGGGCGCCGGATTCCCACACAGCTGACCATGGTTTGAGTCCCAGACCTGGTGGCTTGCTTTCTCGCTTTCTCTTTCTCTCTCTCTCTCTCTCCCTCTCTCTCTCCCTCTCTCCCTGTCTCTCTCTGGTCAAATTAAATAAGAAAACAAATACATACAGTTAAATGTTTCTTTAAAAAACAAAAAGAAATGTTCTCAACGGCAAGTGGTGTGGAAGTTAAGATGCTGGTTTCCTGTAAGGCTGACTGTGGTTCAAGTCCCAGACCTGGTGGGTGGCTTGCATTCTCTCAATCTCTGTCCTGCTGGTGAGTGCATATGCCCTACAGCAAATAATAATAAAAACTAAATAAATAATTCTTTTAAAATATCTGGTAAAACGATACTTCCTTCTCTATGGAAATATACATGTACAATTTACATAAAATTAAAGAGTTCAGATATCCTTAAATACTACCTGAAGGTTTCTATGAATGCTTGCTCTTGGTCTTTGTAAAAATAGAAAGTTTAATTAGCTGTAGACTAGGAATAAATAACTTTTTAATTAAAGAATGTGTAAGTATACACAGTAGTATACATTATCGAAAACAATATCTAAACTCACCTTTCTTGCTAAGCTCAATAGCAGCTTCTAAAAGAACTTCTAATTCCCCTTTTGGCAAAACAGGAACTACCCATCGAGGCCTAAGAATTATTATTAAGATAATAATGATTAATAAGAAATAATTTATTAATTGAGCACTAAGGAAACACTAAATAAATTATGTACTATATTTTACTATGAAAAAGTGAAAAAAAGCTAATTATATCTATCATATATATTTTAAAGTGATTGTAAAATTATCTACTTAGTGGAATTAAAGTCACATATTGTATGTACATGCAGAGTTTTATAAAGGTGTTGTCAGAGAATTCACTTAAACAACTTTTAGAGAACATTTAAACTAAAACATTCCAATATTAATTTAATGAGTGCCTCTTAATAGAAAAGGAACTCTTTTCAGGTTCATATTTATTTATAAAAACAATGTAACAATCTTGTTCTAATCTACACAAAGACAAAAGAAATGAGACAAACCTCTGAATACTTCACCTCAATGAGACATTTACCAATTTTTTTCTGAAAACTGTCAACAGTCTTTAAGCCTATTTTCATAAGAACACTATTTCAAAAAGTTATTTTTTAAAAATAGCTTCATATTATCCTTATTATATTTTTTTTGAAAAAATTTTTTGCTATAAGACATGTGTGCTTGCCAGAGAGACAGAAAATGAGAAATCGACCCCTTGGGGGAGGGGGGTTCGGGGGGATACATATTGCAATCCTTTCTCCTCTAAGTATTTTGGGCACACATGTACATATAACTGGCATGAGTTTTTAAGCCTCATGGTCCAGGACACAAATAAGTTTTAATAATTTCAAGAAAAACTCAGTCCATCTAGCAATATATCCACTGACTATCTCAGTTTTGCAGAAAAACTTTCTTCCACCATCCCCTTAAGCCCTACACTAAGATACAGCAAAATGCCTCACGGGCCAACCTCATAGCCTAGTTGTTAAAGGATCCAGATCCTACTGTAACCCACTGTGGTCTGAAATCCAGCTGCAAATGTTTGAAAACCATGTCAGGTACATGTGTGCCCTAAACTCCCAACAGGATGAAGAAATGCAGGTCAAGGCACTGATGTGGGACTAAATTGCACTAGAAAGTATTTTCTCCCCCATCTCTGTGATGAGGACAGAACTCTCCAATAGTTTAAAAAGAAAAAAACAAAAAAAGACTCATTACAAATAATTTGTTGTAAACAAGTAAATACTACTATCTCTATGATTGTTTTTGCTACACACACCACTAATATTTCTCTATTTATGTGTCTCTCCCAAATTCATGTGTTGAGTTACAAACACTTAAAATAAATTACATGGTCAGTGTGGGGCCATTATGATTGAGGTCCAGTATGAATACAGGAAGGAAAAGAAAACCAGGGAGCCAGTAGCTGGCATAGTGCCTAAAGCATTGGACTTCCACATGGTCAACTGCGGTCTAAGTCCCAGACCCAACAGCTTAAAACACATGCAAGATACCTGTGTATGCATGCCCAAAATCTAAGAGAAGAAGGTATTGTGGTATGTGTGGCCGGCCTCCCTAGGAGGTGATTTCACACTTTCTCTGGAAAGCACATGTGCCCTACAGCAAAAATCTCTTTAAAAAAGAAAAAATGGGAAGGAGGGAGGGAGGGAAAAGAAATGAAACACAATAGGTAGAAACTCATGAATTGTCACTCTGCTTAAGATTCTGCCTTGCACCGAGTTGTAGTAGCCTCACCATAGTTGGTCCTTGGATCTTGGACTTCCAAACCATTAGCTGAATAAATCTGTATTTCTTTTAAAATTACACTCTCAGGTATTTGTTAGTAGTGCACTAACAAAACAGACATTTTACAACCATTTCTTTTTAAATCACAGTCTTAGGTATTTCTGTTAGTAGTGAACTAACAAGACATAGCAACTTTACCCCTAAAGATGTGTGAATAGTGTAATTCAATCTCCCAATCCTTATAGAAAATATACTGAAATTCAACATCCATCAAATGAAATTTTAAAAGCAACAATACAGGGTCAGGAGGTGGCATAGCAGTTCAGATGGTAGATTCCCATGTGGCTAATGATGGTTTCAGTCCTGACCTGGCAGCTTGAAGTTCACACCAGATGCATATGCGTGCATGACCAAAATCCCAGAAGGGGAATGGAGAAGGGACTGTGGCATAGCCATCCCCCTGAGAAGTGATTTCTCACTTTCCTTGTCACTGCCCCTCTATAGGAAGCACATGCACCCTATGGCAAAAACCCTTTTGAAAAAAAGACAACAATACAACTTTGGAATAATGTCTCTTAAAAAAATGGTCATCCTAGGGACCAGCAGTTAGCATAATGGCTATGTTGCTGGATTCCCACGTACTCAACCGCGGTTCAAGTCCCAGACCCGGTGGCTTAAACTCACGCCGGGCGCGTGTGCATGCGTGCCCAAGATCCCAAGAGGAGAGTGGAGAAGGGGCTGCAGTACAGCCATCCCCCCGGGGGGTGATTTCTTGCTTTCTGTCTCTCTGTCTCCCTCTATCTGTCTAGCGAGTGCACACGCCCTATAACAAAAACTTCTCCAAAAAAAAAAAAAAAAGAAAAGGTCATCCTGGGGCCATCAAGTAGCATGGTGGTTAAAGCAACAGACTCCCACATGGCCAACGGTAGTTTAAGTCCTGGACCTGGCAGCTTGCTCGCTCTCTTTTCTTTCTGTCTGTCTGTCTCTGATCAAAACTGAAGAATAGTAATAATAATAATTCTTAAAAAAAAAAAAAAAAAAAGTCATTCCATGAATATGGAACATTTATACTATTACCTTTCAATGTTTTTTAACAACATTAAAAATAAGTGATGGGGGAACCAGCAGTTAGCATAATGGCTATGTCGCTGGACTCCCACGTAGTCGACCACGGTTCGCGTCCGGACCCGGTGGCTTAAAACTCATGCTGGGCGCGTGTGCATGTGTGCCCAAGATCCTGAGAGGAGAATGGAGCAGAAGGGATTGCGGCGTGACCATCCCCCATAGGGGGTGATTTCTTGCTTTCTGTCTCTATGTCCCTCTCTGTCTGGCGAGCGCACGCTCCCTATAGCTAAAAAAAACCTCTCCAAAAAAAAAATAAAAAAATAATAAGTGATGGAACCAACAGATGGCATAATAGTTATGTTGCCACTCTCAGATATTGACCACAGTTTGAGTCCTGGACCAGGCGGCTTAAAACACACATGGGTGTGTGTGAATGTGTGCCCAAAATCCTGAGAGGAGAACTGAAGGGAAGGCAGAATGGTATCTCCCCTGAGGAGTGGCTCTTTGCTTTCTGTCTCTGTCTCTGTCTTCGGACAGTACACCTGCCTTATAGCAAAAATCTTTAAAAAAAGAAAGAAAAAAAAAAGAGAGTAGGTGGCATGGTTGTTAAAGCACTGGACATGGCCTACAATGGCTTGAGTCCTGGACCTGGTGGCTTCCTTTCTCATTTCCTCTTTCTCTCTCTCTCTCTCTCTCACTGTGGTCAAATGAAAAATAAATAAGTTACAGAAGCCAGCAGGTGGCACAGTGGTTGAGGCACTGGACCAGGACAACCACAGTTAAGCTCTGGACCTGACATCTTGCTTTCCCCCTTTCTCTCTCTGGTGAATATGCATGACCTATAGTAAATTTAAAAATAATAGTAGTAACAAATAAAATTAAATAAATAATTCTTTAAACAATAGTAATAGGTTATAGGTTTAACAGAGTGGTTGAGGCAGTCAAATCTCTTACATCCCAGACCTGGCAGCTTAAAAAACACAGTGTGCATGCCCAAAATCCCAAGGAGAATGGAGAAAAAGGGACTTTGGCATGGCCATGCCCCCACCTTTCCTACCTCCCCAACCCTGTCTCTCTAGAGAAAATGCATGGACCTTACAGCAAATTCCAGAATGAGGAGGAGGGGGGATGTTATGGGCCAGCCCTGTAGAGACTTAGGCCCATTGGCTTGAAAAACAAGCCAGATATGTGTGTGCATAGCCCAAATTCTGACAGGTTAAAGGAATCGAGGAAGACAACCATGTATGACCATGCCTCAAAATGTCTCCTTTCCCTGTATCTCACTGGCAAACTCATGTACCCACTACCCATCAATACGGAACAAAATAAAAAGGAAGTTACAGTATCTCTTTGGCTATGACTAAAACGTTAAGGATTAAGGCAGTAAGACCTTTTACACACTGCAGTCCACTCCTTTTTTCTTATTTAGGACAATTTGTCATGTTGAAAATAAGTAATCTGTTTTTCCAGTACATTATATCTACTATGAAAAATCAAAATAGACATACCCATTGATCATGTCATCCAACTTTGCCAAATCAGTATATGGAAATGCAGGTTCCTCATCTTCAAATTGTAGTGGAGCATCACCTTGACCCTGTTCATCTGGAGGTGTTGCTGGGGAATTCTCATTGGAAGAATCAGGTGGCAAGGTCTTCATTAGCAATTCAAACATCAGGACACATTAAGTGAAAATAATGTCTATTTTTTATTGTTCTTATCAATCTCTACATAAATTTCTAAATCTCTAATAAAACTGGGATCACACTGCTTACCTTTTCACAGGGTCAACACAGACATATTTTTCTACATCATTCAGAATCTTTCAAACAGTATTTTAAATGGCTACATAGTAAGTATAAATTAACCAAAGTAAAATTAGAGATTATTAATTTTGAAATGTTTGATGCTAATATAAATAAAAATTACCTAATCAACTGGATAAACAGTTTTTTGAAGGTTAACACTATATATAATCAAATTCCATTTTAAAAATTTGACATTAATATATAGGGTTGTTGAAAAAGTCGTGTACTTTCTTCTATATTTATGTAAAAATGTCATGACTTTTCCAATGACCCAATACCTTCAACCCTTAACATAGACATAAAAGGGTATGTCCCACAGTATCTTTGTCAATTAATTTTCATCTGACCAAGTTTTTACTATCAATTTTAAGCCCATCCTTTGGGACTTTCTAAGTTTTATTTTTAAAATAGCTCTAGATTCACAAGAAATTTATTTTTTAAAAAATCCCTAACAACCAAGTTTTACACATAAAAATTTCTATCTTTGGGACCAGCAGACAGCACAGTGGTTACATAGCTGGACTCCCACATGATCAATCACTGTTTGAGTCCCAGACTCAGCAGCTTGAAACTCAGGCTGGATATGTGTGTGTACATACCCAAAATCCTGAGAGGAGCCTGTAGGAGAAGGGACTGTGTCATGGCCAACCATCTAAGGGGTGATTTCTTGCTGTCTTTCTGCCTCTGGCAAGCACATGTGACTTACAGGGAAAAATCTCTCTTAAGAAAAAAAATCCTATGGTCAGATTACAGCTTCCTACTACCATTAACCTTCCTCTTCCTTACTGTTCCTCTTTAATGAGACCCACAAAGAGAAGGCTTTATTAGATCCCCAAAAATAGCAATTAACTACCTCCAAAGAAATAAAAATATTCAATGTAAGCAATACTCAAATTTTCCTTACAAATATTTTTTTTTAAATCACTTGAATTGTATATATGAAAAAAATAATGCAGACTAACCTTTTTTCCTTCCAAAAGGAATTCACATGAGGAAGAATCAGAGTCTGTTTTTTGGCTGAAATCTTTAATACTAGTTGCAGTTTCTATCATCAAATGATCTATTTCTCTATGAAGTTATCTTTATTCTACATTGGAAGTTTTTAAACTATAATATCTATTTCTGTACATAAATTCTGTATTTCTTTTTTCTGTCCTTTATAGCTTAAATCTTTCAATCACTCAAGTGTCCTTAAACGAATAAACAATCTATAATACACTCACCCAATAAAATATATTACTCAGCAATAAATAAAAACAGAAAAAATTTACACTATATGTAATACAATAAGACTAATAAGCATTGTGCCAAATCTCAAGACAAAAAGTACGATTCTATTTATATTTTAGTAAAGATGACAGAACTATAGACATGAAGAATAGAAGATCAATGGCTTCCAGAAGTTGTGAATGGGAGTTAAATAAAAAAAAGTAGTGACGGGAACCAGCAGTTAGCGTAATGGCTATGTCGCTGGACTCCCACGTAGTCGACAGCGGTTCGCGTCTCGGACCCGGTGGCTTCCAACTCACGCCGGGCGCGTGTGCGTGCGTGCCCAAGATCCCGAGAGGAGAATGGAGGAGAAGGGATTGTGGCGTAGCTATCCCCTATGGGGGGGGGTGATGTCTTGCTTTCTGTCTCTATCTCTCTCTGTCTTTTTGGTGAGCGCACGTGCCCTATAGCGAAAAACCTCTCCAAAAAAAAAAAAAAGTAGTGCCAAGTAATTTTTGTATTCTACATCTTCATCAACTGATGGTTACAATCTCTATGCATTTGTCCAAAGTAGTAACTATATATAATGGATAAAAAATAAATGTTCAGTGCTAGTAGGTGGCATAGTTGTTAAGGCACTTGACCTGGCAGTATGACATTCATACCAGGTATGTGTGACTATGTACCCAAAATGCTAAGGGGAGGATGGACAAGAAATTGCAGTGTGGCCATCCCCCCGGAAGGGGAAATTTCTAACTTTCCCTCTCTCAATATCTATCTCTGGCAAGTACACATACCCTACAGCAAAAACTTAAGGGAAAAAAAGACAGATGAAACAAAAACTCCTCAAATTTGGACCCATCAAGCCAGTCCCTCTTGCTCCAAAAGTACCGCAGGCATGTATGCATGCATGTCCAAACTCCAGATAGGATAGGGAAATGAAGACAGGATTGTGGCATAATCATGCTCCAGTTAAGGACACTCTTCTTGTTTTGGCTCTCTCTAAAAGATGCATGTGCTCCTTTGGCAATTAAAACAAAGTGATGTAAAAGGCAGATAAATATAATAAAGTGAATTTATTAAAATACAAAAGACTTTTTAAAGAAATACTTTATTATTATTATTATTATTATTATTATTATTACTATTTTCCAGTTTGATCAGAGAGAGAGAGAGAAAAGAAAAGTGAGAAAGCAAGCCAACAGGTCCAGGACTTGAACAGTGGTCAGTCACATGGGAGTTCAAGGCCTTTAACCACCACATCACATATTGGCCCCAAATAGATTATTTAAGCAGTAAATGGAAAGTGAAATTCTGTCAGAAACTGAAATCTATACAAGTAGTTTTTTAACTCTAGAAATAAGGAACTAGTAAACAACATAATGGCTAGGTCTCTGAACTCTGACATGGCTGACCATGGTTTGAGTCCTAGACCTGGTGGCTTACAACATCGCCAAAATCCTGAGAGGACAATGAAGAAGGGATCGAGACATCAAAGACCCTCCCACTAATAGAGGGTGATTTCTCGCTGTGTGTGTGTGTGTGTGTGTGTCTCTCTCTCTGGTTAGCATATGAGTTCTATAGTAAAAAAATCTCTGAAAAAGAAAAAAAAAACCTCTGGAAACAGGGTCAGCACATGGCATAAAGGTTAATTAACCAAGGTAACAGAATCACACATAGCAATCATAGCCCCGAAACAAATTAGCAATATGTGCATGTGTGATTAAAATGAAATTCCAAAAGAAGGGAGAGATAAAGAAGAAAAATTATGATCAGATCATTCCCCCGGAGTGGGTTATAGCAATGGGCTATCCCTCCTGGAGGGTGATTTCTCCCTTTCTTTCTCTCCATCTCTGTCTCTCCAGCATGTCCACGTGCCCTACAGCAAAAATCTTTCTTTTAAAAAAAAAAATACAAGATAATGTCTTCAGACAAATAGAAAATATTACCAAAGGGGAAATAAAATTTCAGAAAAGAATGGCAAACAATAAAAGGATAAGTACTTTAACAAATATAAACGAATCAAAACTGTATCACAGTATTACAGTAGGGTCTCATAGGGTTTTGAATACATGCAGAATTGAAAATGCAGGGCAGCAAGAACCAAAATATAGTGGCAATGAATGGAGTTAAAGTGTTCTATAATTCTACCAATACTAGGTAAGTCTTAAAGAAAATAATATGTTCTAATAAAAATGAAGAATGTTTATCAGTTGTGTCACGTCTATAGTATTT
The DNA here is from genome assembly GCA_026018925.1 of Tupaia tana. NCBI lineage: Eukaryota > Metazoa > Chordata > Mammalia > Scandentia > Tupaiidae > Tupaia > Tupaia tana. Next base: position 6,525,009 of record JAKSZU010000031.1, read on the forward strand.
GTATGCACACATATATAGAAAGTCAATGTGATCTTTTTCATTTTGTTTCTAGATTTTGAGCTAAAGATTATAAAGGAATTCAACTCTGTTGTCTTCTGGTGTTTAGCTTCATTTTACCCACTGTTTTAACAAGGCTCTACGATGACCCAAACTATCTCACCTCATGTTATTTTTGGATTCTTTTAGCTCCCCACAATGAATAGCAGATACTATTCTAACAATTACACCACCATGGAAATGATCATATGTGACTCTGAGGGCAAGGAAGTAAAAAGAACTATGGTTTTTCCTTCCTGCCTATTAGATCAAACTTTCTAACGGAAGTTATTGGTAACATCTTAAAGGTAATGTTAAGCATCTCTCATAACGAGGCCCCAATGGTAAGGAAAAGACTTCCAGCCAACTGCCATCTGTTAAGTTATTGTAGAATAGATACCCCAAAATCCCAGTGAAGGCTTTAGGAAACGTTATGCCTAGCCAACATGCTGACCACAACTTCATAGGAGATAATAAGTCAGAAGAACCCAACCTAGCTGTTCCAATATTCCTAAATCAAAGACACTATCAAATAATAAATATTAAATTATCAAAAAAATTACTTAAGTCTTAAGTTAACTAAAATAATTTTTAAATATCTAAAAAATATAATGAAAAGAAGGGAATAAACTAATTTAAGAACTATCTAGAGATTCTCTAAGAGGGTAGATTAAAAAAAATGAGAGTAGACAAAAACCTGAGCCGATCAATATTTATAAGAAAAATGATTAAACACTAAAAACCATAAAACATAAACAAAGAAAAATAGATATAAGCTATCTAAAGTAACAAAACACAAAACAGAATGATTTAAAGAAAATTAATAGGAGACTTCCAGTTTTCAATAAAGCCAGTCAGAAGCCTACCAGTTAGCATCACTTCATGCTAACAAAAACTAAAAAGCTTAATTCACTGAAAACTCAATGGATTTTCTTGGATCCAAAAATTACAGTCATGGGTGGTATATAGCTGTCCTTAAAAACTGTAACATAGAGAAATTCCAGCAAGGATAAAAGGACAAATTTCCAGAAACGAATTATATCAAAGCTGAATCATGAAATAATAGAAAATTTCAACAGTCTGAAAGCATAATCAGTAACCAAACAGGAAATGACAAAGTATAAATGACAAATTATTACAATGGCCCAATAGTCTAGTGATTGATGAAGCCAAATCCCACATGGCCAACTCTGATTCCAACCTTGGCCACAGGGACCTGAAGAACATGCCAGACACATATGTATGTGTGCTCAAAAAAATCCCAGCAAGAGTTAAATGAACCATTATACCTATTAGGTGTGCTTTCTCCCTATCCCTGTCCTTCCTTCTCTCCCTCTATGTCTCTCCTGGAGCCACAGGCACCCTCTGGCAATTAATGAAAAAATTATTATCAAAGGTTCAAAGTGGGAAGTAAATAAATTAAGAACTCAGGGCCAGCAGGTGGTATAGAGGTTAAGGCATTGCACTCCTACATGGCTGACCATGGTTTGAGTCCCAGATTCTATGACTGGAAGTCACACTGGGCTTTCCAGTCACAGAGTGTATCTGTGCCCAAAATCCCAGGAAGACGATGGAGGAGAAGGGACTGTAGCATTGCCATCCCCCTGGGGGAGTGATTTCTCACTTTCCCTCTCTCTGTATTTGTCTCTCTCCTGCTAAGTGCACACACCATTGGGAGAAAAAAAAAAGAAAGCAATTAAAAACTCTTGACATTGGGACCAGCAGTTAGTGTAATGGCTATGTCGCTGGACTCCCATGTAGTCAACTGCAGTTCGAGTCTCAGATCCGGTGGTTTAAACTCATGCTGGGCGCATGTGCGTGCATGCCCAGGATCCTGAGAGGAGAATGGAGAAGGGATTGCGGCGTGGCCATCTCCCCTGGGGGATGATTTCTCACTTTCTATTTCTCTATGTGTCTCTGTCTTTCTGGCAGCGCACACGCCCTATAGCAAAAACCTCTAAAAAAAAAAAACAAAAAAAAAACAAAAAAAAAACCACCTCCAGACATCAGTACTGGAGGAGAAATGTACATACTTTTGTGAATTTTAATGTCAGAAGCCATACTAAAATCTCCCAGTGAAGAGCAATGAAAACTGCCCTGTGCTTCTAGGTACAAAGCAACTATTCTGAAACACAGCCACTCCTCAATTAACAATCTCCCTATTTAACAAATAGTCAAACTTATCACTATTTCTCTAACATGAAGAATCACCTTTGCCAACCTCTGTGTGGTTCCTGCAATTGATTAGTATTCAATACACAAAAGGTTCACAATTACACAAGACTACATACCTCACTTTTAAATTTACATACCTGTAGTAGTATTCAAAACAAACAAAAATGATACACCAGATTTATATCATTGTATTATGGTATGTCTATTCATTTTCTAGAGCTTATCTAATAGAGTTTTTATATGAACAGAATTACATTATTTTAATGTGGTGTCATGTGATAGCTATTGAAAAATACACACCCTATAGTTCCATGACACAAGAGAAGACATCAGCCTTTAAGTCTTATTGGTCCACTACTTAACAATCTAATAGGGGCGGCAGAGCTAGGTGGCTGGGCCTGGAGGACAGTGGACACGGAGGCAACAAACTGTGGCTGGAGCGGGCTGGAGCCAGTGCCCAGAGGCCTTAAGGGACGCCGGCACTAAGAACTGGGGAGCACAGAGAAGGTGAAAGAGAGCACCATGCCAATTCATGGAGCTGTGAATTCTACCGGGAATCTCCTCCTAAAAGCAAGCATGCTGAAGGGGAGGAAGAAAAGGTAGAACCAGACATCAGTTCTGACGAATCTGTCTCCACTGTAGAAGAACTAGAGAATGAAACTCCACCTGCTACATCGAGTGAGACAGAGCAGCCAAAAGGGGAACCCAAGAATGAAGAGAAGGAAGAAAACAAGTTGTCTGAGGAAACTAAAAAGGATGAGAAAGACCAATCTAAAGAAAAGGAGAAGAAAGTGAAAAAAAAAACAATACCTTCCTGGGCTACCCTTTCTGCCAGCCAGCTAGCCAAGGCCCAAAAACAAACACCAATAGCTTCTTCCCCACATCCCAAGATGGATGCCAACCTAACTAAGGCCATTAAGGCATGCTTCCAGAAGAGTGGTGCATCGGTTGTTGCTATTCAAAAATATATCATCCATAAGTATCCTCCTCTGGAGCTAGAGAGAAGGGGCTATCTCCTTAAACAAGCACTGAAAAGAGAATTAAAAAGAGGAGTCATCAAACAGGTAAAATGAAAAGGTCCATCTGGAAGTTTTATTGTGGTCCAGAAATCAAGAATAACACCTCAAATCCTGAAACAGAAAGAAGAGGTGCTCTGCAGTGGATCCAGAACCACAAGTAAAATTGGAGGATGTCCTCCCACTGGCCTTTACTAGCCTTTGTGAACCTAAAGAAGCTTCCTATAGTCTTATCAGAAAATACATGTCTAGGGACCAGCAGTTAGCGTAATGGCTATGTCGCTGGACTCCCATCCGGGATCCAGTGGCTTAGAACTCACGCTGGGCACCTGTGCGTGCGTGCCCAAGATCCAGAGAGGAGAACGGAGGAGAAGGGATTGCAGCGTGGCCATCCCCCCAGAGGGTGATTTCTCGCTTTCTCTCTCTCTGTCTGTCTGGCAAGTGCACGCGCCCTATAGCAAAAACCTCTCCAAGAAAAAAAACATGTCTCAGTATTACCCTAAGCTTAGAGTGGATATCAGGCCTCAGCTGAACTCCTATCTAACTAATTACAGTCTGAGTCCTGGACTTGATGGTTTGAAACTCACACTAGGCATGTGTGCATGCATGGCCAAAATCCCAAAAGGAGAGTGAAGAAGGAACTACAGTGTGACCATTCTCCAGAGAGTAACTTATCTTTCTCTTTTTCTCCCTCTCTCTTTTTTTCTCTCTCTCTACTTAGTGAGCACACATGCCCTACTACAAAAACCTAAATAAATAAATGAAGTTAGAGGCCTGAAGATGGTGTGGTGTTTAGGAGCCAGATTCCCACACAGGTAACCACAGTTTGAGTACCGAACTCAGCAGCCTGATAATCATGTTGGACATACTTGCATGCACACCAAAAACCCCAAGAGAAAAATGGAGGAGAGGACTTTGTGTGGCCATAACCCCAGAGGGAAGGGTGATATCTAACTTTCTCTCTTTCTCGGAAGAGTGCACACACATTCTGGCACAGACCTAAAAAAAATTTAAAATAAAATAAAGTTAGAGGGGAACTGGTTCTGTATTACAGCAGTTAAGCAACATAGAGAGCATATTCCAAATCGCAGCCCTGGTGACTTGAAAAACACACCAATGTACATATGCACGTGTGCCCCAAATCCTGAACGGATGGAGAAATTGGAGGAAAAAGGACTACAATGTGACTAAGTTATACTGGGGGTGGTTTCTCTGACAAGCACACACACCCTTTACTAAGTAATAAACAAACTCAGGTCTGACACTATAACTTCAAGACTCACTACAAAGCTACAGTAATCAAGACAGCAAGGAATTAGTAAATAAAATATATAATACATAATAAATACTGGATCAGAACACAGACCCCTAGAGAGGATAGCAGATAGCATAGTGGTGAAGGGTGCTGGACTCCCAAATGGCCTTAATATGTAGTGTCTCTCCTAAAGTAAAGAGGCAGCAGGTGACATGGTGGTAAGGGCACTGGACTCCTCCTACATGGCCAACAATGGTTCAAGTCCCAGACCCCTGGTGGCTCTCGTGCTCGCTCTCTCTCTCTCGCCAAATTAAAATAAATATGTAAAAAAAAGTTAAGTAAAATAATTCTTTTTTAGTGGGGAAGAGGTTTTAGCTATAGGGTGTGTGTGCTCGCCAGACAGACAGAGACAGAAAGCAGGAAATCACCCCCCAGGGGGATGGCCACACTGCAATCCCTTCTCCTCCATTCTCTTCTCTGGATCTTGGGCACGCACACACACGCACCCAACGTGAGTTTAAGCCACCGGGTCCGGGACTCGTACCGCGGTCGACTACGTGGGAGTCCAGCGACGTAGCCATTACACTAACTGCTGGTCCCTAGTAAAATAATTCTTAAAAAAAAATAAAATAAAAATAAACCCTCCTACATCAAAGAAAAATAATGCAAATCAGAAAATATGTTAACTGGGGCCCAGCAGGAGGCATGGTGTTTAAGAGCTCTAGACTCCCACATGGCCAATTGTCATTCAAGTTCTGGGCCTGGTGGCTTGCTTTCTTACTTTCTCTCTGTCCCTCTCTGGTCAAATTTAAATAAATAAAGTTAAATAAAATAATTCTTAAAAAAAAAATAACAAGTTGGGAACCAGCAGTTAGCATAATGGCTATGTCGCTGGACTCCCACATAGTCGACCGCAGTTTGCATCCTGGACCCGGTGGCTTAAAACTCACGCCAGGATCCGTGCCCAGGATCCCGAGAGGAGAATGGAGGAGAAGGGATTGTGGCGTGACAATCCCCCCTGGGGAGTGATTTCTCACTTTCTGTCTCTATGTCTCTCTCTGTCTGGCGAGTGCACGCGCCCTATAGCAAAAACCAATCCAAAAAAAGATAACATGTTAACTGAATGATAAAGAATAAACAAATCAAAAGTTATCAGATGTGGTTTGGTGAAAGTCATGGTCTTTTAAAAAAAAAAAGAATGTTTTAAAGAAGATGGAAATAATTTATCTAAATTTCCATTTTACGAAAATTCAAAAAATAAATAAATATATAAAAGGGAACACCACCTCCCATCTACTAAATAAAGATAAGCAGATATAAAGGAGCCAGCAGGTGGAGTGGTGGGTGCAGAACTCTCACAGGGCTAAGTGGCGGCCTGAAACTCTAGTCATGCCCACAGGCATGCCCAAAATCCTAGGACAAGAACTGAGGAAAACGGAACCAGCAGTTAGTGTAATGGCTATGTCACTGGACTCCCACGTAGTCGACCATAGTTCGAATCCCGAACCCAGCAGCTTAAAAACTCACACCGGGTGCATGTGCATGTGTGCCCAAGATCTTGAGAGGAGAATGGAAGAAAAGGGACTGTGGTGTGGCCATCCCCCTTTGGGGGTGATTTCTCACTTTCTGTCTCTCTGTCTTTCTGGCAAGTGCACACACCCTGTAGCAAAAACCTCTCCAAAAATAAAAATAAAAAAGAACCGAGGAAAAGAGATTGCGTGGTCATCCTCCCAGAAGATGAGATGATTTCTTCTTTTTTTTTTGAGAGGTTTTCACTAGAGGGCGCGTGCACTTGCCAGACAGACAGAGAGAGACAGAGAGATAGAAAGCGAGAAATCACCCCCCAGGAGGGATGGCCACGCTGCAATCCCTTCTCCTCCATTCTCCTCTTGGGATCTTGGGCATGCACGCACATGCGCCCAGCGTGAGTTTAAGCCGCCAGGTCCAGGACTTGAACCGCGGTCGACTACATGGGAGTCCAGCAACACAGCCATTACGCTAACTGCTGGTCCCGATTTCTCACTTTCATTATGTCTGTCTGTCTGTCTCTCCGGTGAGTGCACATACTCTATAACAAAAATCTTTAAACCTTTAAAATACACTACACACACACACACACACACACCAAAAAACAGAAAACCAAAACTTTACATTTGACATAATTATGACCATTACAAGATGAAGCAAGGAAAAAGATAAGGCAAATTAACAATTAGAAACACAACTGTCTTATACATATTCATCCAGAAAAAAAGAAAGTCATTATTTCTTAGCATGGCATAACAATTTGTTAAAAGCTTAACTGTCCACGTTAAGCTTTTATAAACACTTCACTATCTTTGTTTAATAAAGAAATCAAGTCTTAGCCAGAATTACAAGGGTAGTGTGGTACACAGGTGGGATGTGAGCCCAAAGAGCTGATTTGAATCTATACTTAAATTAAGGTTATAATAACTAATTTAATACGCTCTCAGATTCACCTAGGGCTACAATCATATGCATATATAGTAATAAAGAGTCAGTTACTAAAAGCCAGACTTACTTTCTTAAATGTAACTTAAACTGAGAATCTCTTGTATGATTATTTTACAAATTAGTCAGAACATGTTCCATCACTCTGTATTCCACAGTAGCCAAATCATGCAGCTTTACTCTTACCTCATTCTGTTGGAAATGGGGCTGAAACTGTCCTTCAGAAGCCTGGCCCTGGCTGTCACTCCCTCCTACTGGAGAGCCACGAGTAATGGCTGTCATACTTGACACAGAACAGATCTTTGCTATTTTGACTGTTTATGTAGTTGTCCTAAGAGAAGAAATTATAGTCCACTTGTGGAAGATGAAGCACCAGCACATGTGAGCACTAAAAGTCTCCAATTCAATTATAGACCATCTGGCAGAGACCATTTCATAACCTAAAAGTAGAAGGGAAAAAAGGTACAAATGTTTTATATACTTAACGAATAAGAAACTATTCCATGTACGTACATCATCAAAGTCTACAGTCAATAATAACACAGTTATAAAAATCAGTGACAAAAGTGAAAAGCTAAAACTTATTCTTTTACTCACCAAAATAAAATTCATAGTATACCAGCATAATACCAAGAAGAAAGTCTTTATAAGTACAGAAGCTTCTTAGTTGTCATTATTGATTTACAGAAAAATCTGTGAAATGCTTACCAGTTGCTGCCTCAAATATGCTATGCAAATGGAATACCCAAATATAATGATATTATTATAATATGATTTTTATGAACAATTTATGACAGAAACACAAGTCGCAAATTACTGTATTAGGGCATCACAAAGGATTTTTAACTAAGTTGTCAAGGGATTTAAATGTAGACCTAAAATTTGTGAGTCACTCTTTCTTTTCAGAGGGTTTAAAGTACATAATACTGGGACCAGCAGTTAGCATAATGGCTATGTCGGTGGACTCCCACGTAGTTGACCATGGTTCGCATCCTGGACCCGGTGGCTTAAAACTCACGCGGGGCACGTGTGCATGCGTGCCCAAGATCCTGAGAGGAGAATGGAGGAGAAGTGATTGCGACATGACCATCCCCCCAGGAGGTGATTTCTCGCTTTCTGTCTCTGTCTGTCTGGCGAGTGTACACGCCCTATAGCAAAAACCTCTCAAAAAAATAAATAAAAAAATTATAAAGTACATAATACTTATCCAAAAACATCAAATCTAACAATTAAAACTACATGTAGAAAGCTTTCTACAAAACACATTAGTCTGGGGGCCCAGGGCAGGGGAGGATTAGTATGACCTATGCTCCAAGATCAATACCTACATATATCTTTTCATAAAATCCATGCAGATTTTGTCACAATTATAACTACAACAAAAGAGCTACAAAATATATAGGTTAGCAGGTGGCAAGGTAGTTAAAGCACCGTTGGATCCTCTGTGGGCAACTGGGGCCTAATAGCTCGAAAAATCCAATGGGCAGATAAGCACATATGTCCCAAATCAAGACAAGAATGGAGGAGAAGGGATGTGGAATGGCCATTTCCCCTACAGAATGATTTCTCACTTTCTCTCTCTGATGTGCATGCCTGCCCTATAAGAGAACCTAAAAGTATTAAAAAGCTTAAGAATATAAACAAAAGGGAAGGAAATAAAAGCATGTCACTATTAAAAAAAAAAAAGTACATAAAGGAAGCAGTAAAAAAAGTGAAAAAAGTCACAAGAAATACAGACAACCTTGTGCAAACGTTAACAGCAGTAACTTATTTTCTACATGTAAAAGGATTTAAATCTTTAATGTGAACACACAGATGGGGTCAGCCACAGTCTAGTGTTTACAGGAACTAAATCCCATAACGTCAACTGCTATTTGAATACTGGCCTCAGTGGCTTAAGAAATATGTCATAGCGGGTCAGCAGGTATCATAGTAGTTAAGGTGCTAGACTCCGATAGCCAATCACAGTTCAAGTCTTGGACCCAGGGACTTAAAAGTCACATAGGGTCCATGTACATACATGCCCAAAAACCCAGGAGGAGAACGTAGAAGAGGAAACTGTGGCATGGCCATCTCCCCCGCCCCCAGGAGGATTTATCATTTTTCCTTCTGTCTGTCTTACTCTGCAAGTGCATGCAAAACCTATGGCAAAAACCTTTTCAAAAGTAAAAAAATAAACCTTGTGCATGTGTACCTAAGTCACCAATGGGATAGAAAAATGGGAGGCTGGAGAAACGGAGGAGGAAGTGTATGTTTATACCTCATTGAGGTGCATTCTCCCTTTCCATCGGACCCTCCTGTCTGGGGAGTGTAAGTACCCTCTTCCAGTTAAAAAAAAAAAACACACACACACACACACACAAACAAAAAACACACCAACAAAATATAGATCCTCTTGGGACCAGCAGTTAGTTTAATGGCTGTGTCGCTGGACTCCCACGTAGTTGACCACAGTTCAAGTCCCAGATATGGTGGCTTAAACTCACGCTGGGCGCATGTGCATGCGTGCCCAAGATCCTGAGAAGGGAGAAGGGATTGCGGCATGGCCATACCCTCTGGGGGGTGATATCTCCCTTTCTGTCTGTCTCTGTCTGTCTTTCTGGCAAGCGCACACGCCCTATAGCAAAAACCTCTCAAAAAAAAAAAAAAAAAAAAAATATATATATATATGTATATATATATATAGATCCTCTGAATGGACAGAAAACAGGATCCAGGCCAGCTATTGACACTGCAATTAAGATGTATGGATCCAACACAGTCAACGCCAAAGTTCAAAGTTTGGACCAAGTGACTTTAAAAGGCATACGTATACCCAAAATTTTAAAAGGAGGATGGAAGAGAGGAAATTGTGACACAACTATCTTCTATTGGGGGTGGTTTCTTACTTCCCTTCTCTCTCCCCTTACCCTGGGGCAAACGCACACACTCTCTAACAAACAAAACAAAACAAGAATCCATTTTCTTATCCTGTAAGTCACTTACCAAGAGCCCTATAATAGACTAAGGGACACACAGAGCTGAAAGGTGAAAAGATAGGAAAAGATATTTTTCAGTAACAACAAGGTAGCAGGTCTTGCTATATACTAGTATCACACTTCAAAAAATTGTCACAAGAGACAACAACAAAAAAATTTTTTTTTAATTAAAAAGAAGGCATAAAAATTATAAATATGTAGGGGCCAGCTGGAGGCATAGTGGTTAAGGGTACTGGACTCCCACATGACTGATTGTGGTTTCTAGTCCTGGACCTGACAGATTGCTTTCTCACTTTCCCTTTCTCTCCTTGGTAAAATCAAAAACAAGTACATAAGTAAATTTAAATAAAATAATTATTTTAAAAGATTACATGTATATACCAAACATCAATGTTTATAAATGTATGAAGCAAATATTTACAGAAGTGAAGAGAGAAATTGCAAGATAAATCACACAACAAACTTTGAAACCTCTCTTTCAGGAATAGGGCAAGCTAACAAAAGATCAGTAAGAAAACATCATTTTAACAATAAGACAATCATACCTAACAGACATGTAACGAACACTCTCCTATAACATTACACATTCTTCTCAAGTACACATATAACATTCTCTAAAGCAGACTATGTTACCCACAAAAACAAGTATTAGTAAATTTTAAATAACTGAAACTACAGAAAGCATCTTTTCATATCCCAACAGAATTAAGCTAGTAGTCTACAACAAAAGTAAAGTTCAGGGTCAGCAGATGGTGCTGGATTCTCACATGGTCGACCCCGATTTGAGTCCCAGATCTGGTGGCTTGAAACTCATGACAGGACCATGTGCATGTGTGCCCAAACTGGGGGAGGGAAGGGGGCTATTCTTCACTTTCCCTTTCACTGTCTCCGTGCAAGCACAGGTGCCTTGGACAAAAACCTCTTTTTTTAAAAAAGTAAAACTGAAAAGTCTTCAAATACATAACAATGAAAAACGATCCTCTTAACCACTGGGCTCAAACTCAAGCAAGTAAGCACAGGAAATGCGAAAATATCTTAAGAATGAATTCAAGAAAAATACCACACATAAAAATTGATGGGATTCCTGCAAACAGTGACATAAAAAATTAAAAAGAAAACCCTCAACAACTTAATTTTAATCTAAAGAAAAAATGAGCCAAACCTGAAACAGAAAATAAATAAGAATACAAAAAATACATGAGAAAAAAATAACAAAAGTGAGAATGTGTTTTATGAGAAGACTAACAAAACCAATACCTAGATTAACTTTAAAAAAAACAAAGTGAACCAGGCTGACTTCACTTCACCTGTGACCTGCTATTCTGCTGCAGCATAGTATTTTTTACTAGTATCCTGAGTAAGATACTCCCTGAGTTAAATTATACTATGTAATCATTCAGACTATGTAATATAGTATTAAAATATCTTGAGCCACTGGCCTTATACAATAGAAAGACTAACAACTATTGTTCCTGAAATAGACATGTCTCTCAAGATCACTTTCTTTTTCAGATACATCTTTTTTTCCAAGTTTGCTTCCACTGGTCAACGTCTTTATAAGTTTTCACTTACCATGGTAAGGGTCTTTTTGCTCCATTACAAAATAACAGAGGGCAGTACCATACATATGGAGCACATCATGTCTGTCTCTTTCTCTTTACTTATGAACTCACCAGGACTCAATCATGGGAACTCCATCCAGAGGCCTAATCACTTGCCAAAGACCATACTTTTCAACAGCATAATCAGACTGTCTCCTTTTAGTATCACAATACAAGCAAATTCCATCTTCCTAAAACATATGGGAAGTTCTCATCTATAGCCGTATTCCTTGCTCTTCACTCTGTGGTTTTTTTTAACCTCCCTATTCCTCTATAACTATTTTAGTAAGATTCTAAAGCTTCATATTTAGAGATAATCATTTCCAGTGTTGAAAAATACAACTAAGAATTGAAGAGAATATGGGAGCTTCAGAATCTGTCCCTTCTCTGTATATTACAGAACAACCATATCTTCAATTCTTAGTGAAGGAAAAGCAGAAAAGGGCAGCCCAGTGATTCCTCTTTAGTACATGGTGAGAACCTCTAAGTTTCCCCTACAAGCAAAGGCACTGTTACTCAGACCTCTCTGATGACAGCATGCTCCAAAGTAAACACAACAATTTCCCCTTCCTACCCTGTCAAAGTTCCACCTCACTGTGAGAGGACACTGGGCAGCACAAAAGAGCAGAAAAGAATAAAACTTGCAGCTGCATGTGTGGGAAAGTAGTTTGCCCACCAAGCCTCTTTCAACCATTCTGTAAATTACTCTTTATATTAAAGGTGAAGTAAATAAATAAATAAATAAATAAAATGGTAGCACCAGCAGACAGAGTAAAGTTATGTCACTGGACTCCCACACAGTCAGTCACAGTTTGAGTCCCAGACCCAGTGGCTTGAAATTCACACTGGGTGCATGTGCATGCATGCACAAAGTCCTGTGGAGAGATGGGGAGGGGATTACAACTGATTTCTTGCTTTCTATCTCTCTGCTGAGTGCATGCATGCTATACCAAAAATCTCTCTCAAAAATAAATAAATAAAAACTTCTGTGGAACTGTCTGCTACAGTTTTTTTTTTTTTTCCTTTTTTATTCAGAGCCTGAACACTCAAATGTCTAAAATCAGGAATGAAGATAGGGCATGCAACCAACGCCATAGAAATGAAAAGGATTCTGGGACCAGCAGTTAGCATAATAGCTATGTCGCTGGACTCCCACGTCGTCAACCGCGGTTCAAGTCCCGGACCCGGTGGCTTAAATTCACACCGGGCGCATGTGTGTGCGTGCCCAAGATCCAGAGAGGAGAATGGAGGAGAAGGGATTGCGGCATGGCCATCACCCCTGGGAGGTGATTTCTTGTTTTCTCTGTCTGGCAAGCGCACGCGCCCTTATAGCAAAAAAAAAAAAAAGAAAGAAAGAAAGAAAGAAAAAAACCTCTTCACAAAAAAATAAAGAAAGGAAGAAATAAAAAGAATTCTAAGAAAACACTATGAACGAGTTCAACAACCTTTAAGAAACTGTTCTATTTCTAAATCTGCACAACCACAGCTGGATCATGAAGTATCAAAAAATAAGAACAGACTAAAAAACCAGTAAGAAGACTAAATCAGTAATTTAAAACTTTCTAACACAGAAGAAAGCCTAATATCAGATGACTTTACCAGAGAATTAGTGAACATATTAAAAATATTTAACACCAACCCTGAAACATTTTCCAAAAGCATTTAAGAGGAAAGAATATTCATAAACTCATTCTTTGAGGCCTGTATTACCCTTACTCTAAATTTCGACAAAGATATTACAAAAAAAAATTAAAAATTGACAAGCCAATTAACATTCATCCAAAAATTCTCAAAAGAAAATTAATCAACTAAATTCAGCAGTACATTAAAAGCATTCTACTGAGCCAGCAGGTGACATGATGTTCAAGGAACTGGACTCCCACATAGCTGACTACAGTTCAAGTCCTGGACCTGGTGGCTTAGAAATCATGCCAGGTACATGGATGCATTCCCAAAATCACAGCAGGAGAGGGGAGGAAAAGGGATTGACTGCAATGTGGCCAATCCCCTTCTCCCATGATGATTTCTCACTTTCCCTATGTCATCAAGTGCACATGCACATGGGAGGAAAAAAGCTTTTACATCATGACCAAGTATGATTTATTCCTAGAATGCAAGGCTGATTTGACACATGCATGTTAATTAACGTAATACAACACACACACAAAATAAAGCAGAAAACTTCTGATCATCTCAATTGCATAAAAAGCATTTGACAAAATTTAGCACTTTTTGATGATCTCTTAGGCCACTTGTGGCCTGGGGTTAAAGTTGCTGGATGCCAGCTGAATCTGAGATCCAACTGTGCACCTGAAATCTTGAGATCCAATAGCTGGAGGTATACATTGGGCATGTATACATGCATGACAAAAATTCCAAAAGGAAAAGATATGGAGAAGGGATTGCAACATGACCATTCTACATGGAGGGTGCTTTCTTATTCCACTCTCCATTCTCAAGCACATGTGCCCTCTGCCAAAATTTAAAAGAAAAAAAATGTATATAGAATTTCAAGAAACCCCAAATAGCCAAAATTAACTTTGAGAAGGAAAGAAAGATACATATAACTCAAGCTTCTTGATCCAAAATATGTTTGCATACAAAAAACATAGAAAAATACGTTATGACTTTTTCAATAATGCAATACATTTCACAGCTATATTAAGTATATACAGTCAGCATATTTAGTAAGGCTTTGGTATTAAGACAGATAAACCAATAAAACAAGACAAAGAGTCTAAAAATACCTTCAACAAGGTACCAAGACCACCCTTAGGAAAAGACATTTGTTTCTTGAACAGTATTATGAAACTAGTCATTCACATGCAAAGAATGATGCTGGAATCTTAACCTCCCATCATATACAAAAATTGACTCAAAACAGAGTTAAGACCTAAATAAAAAAAATTTTTAAAAATAGAAAAATTCTAATTAAAACACAGAAGAAAAATCATCAAGACTTTGGATGCACGGAGGCTTTCTTGGATATAACACCTAAAGCACAAATTATAAAGACAAATGAGAATGCATCAAACATAAAAGCTAATTCAAAGGACACAATCAAAAGAGAAACAAAAGTAATCTGGGACCAGCAGTTAGCATAATGGCTATGTCACTGGACTACCATGTAGTCGACCACGTTTTGCGTCCCGGACATGGTGGTTTAAAACTCACGCCGGGCACATGTGCATGCGTGCCCAAGATCCCGAGAGGAGAATGGAGGAGAAGGGATTGCAGCATGGCCATCTTCCTTGGGGGGATTTCTCGCTTTCTGTCTCTGTCTGTCTCTGTCTGTCTGGCGAGCGCACACGCCCTATAGCAAAAACCTCTAAAGAAAAAAAAAAGGTAATCTATTAAAAGGAAGTAAATATTTACACATCAGATATATGATAAAGGTCAATCCAGAATATAAAGAAAGAATTACAAGTTGGAACCAGCAGATGGCAATGACTACATCGCTGGACTCCCACAATTGTGGTTTGAGGCCCAGACCCAGCAGCTTAAAACTCAGGCTAGGCACATGTGTGTGCCCAAATTCTTAAAGATGACTGGAGAAGACAGGATTATTATGTGGCCAACCCTCCTGAGGAGCAATTTCTCACTTTCTGTCCCTCTGTCTATCCCTCTCTGGCAAGCGCACTCACCCTATAGCAAAAATCTCTTTAAAAAGAAACAGAATTACAGCTCAACAAATAAAGTGATTTAGAAATGGGTGAAGACATTTAGATTCTAAACAAATGACTTTCATATACATAAAAAGATGAACATTAATACTAGAGAAAAGCAAATAAAAAATATGAGATACTACCTCACTCTTGTAAAAATTGCTACTATTTAACATATTCAAATTAGCAATCAGAAAAAATAAATACAGGTAAGAATATGAAACAATTAGAACCTCCTACATTGTTGGTAGGAATGTAAAATGGCATAAGTGGTATGAAAAACACTGTCGCAGCTCACCAAAAAATTAAAAACATAATTATCCTATGATCCAGCAATTTCACTTCTGGATATAAATATCAAAAAGCAGGGTCTTGAAGAAATATCTGCACAGACCTGGTCCACAGCAACATTATGCCCGATAACCAAGAAGTGGAAGCAATCCAAAAACACACTGATGGACAAATGAACAAAGTAAATGTGGAATATACATGTAATAAAATAGTTCCTCATGGGCCAGCAGATGGCGCAGTGGTTAAGAAGTGCCGTACTCCCATATGGCCAACTACGGTTAGAGTCCTGAACCTGTCAGCCTGCTTTCTCATCTTCCCTGTATCTCTCTCACTGGTCAAATACAGGCAATAACAGTAATACAATAAAATAATGCTTAAAAAAATATTTTTTAAAAAAGTATTTAACCTGAAAAAGAAAATCCTGGTACCAGCAGACGGCATAACTGTCCAGGCAAAAGCCTGGACTCCCATGTCATCGACTGAGTCCAGGACCCAATGGTTTAAAACTCACAATGGGAGATCCTGAGAGGAGTATTGAAAGACAAAAGATTGCAATGTGGCCATCCCTTCTGGCATGTGATTTCTCACTTTCTCTCTGTCCCTCTGGTGAACGCACACAACCTATCGCAAAACTCTCTGAAAAAGAGAGGAGGGTAGAAGAGGAAAGGAACCTATAAATATTACACTATGAGAAATGAGCCATTCACAAAAATACAACCTTTCCATCTGATAGTAGTCCTCAGGTAAGCTGATATGGGAGTACATAAGTACATTTAAGAATGATAAAAAAAGCAGCCCAACATGATGATGCACATTCCTTCTGAGGGTTTTGGTTCACTGCTTGCAGTATCGCCAGCTCTCTGCCCTGAGAGGGCTCCTCACCACACCCAACCCCATAAAGAGCACAAGATAAGATACAGGACTAGCAAATTGTGTCATACATAGCATCTATGTATATGTCCTAGAGAGTACAAATGCCCAGTTCCTAAGATGCAAACTACAGCAAGTCTGTGCATCACAGTGTTAAACAACTATAGCTTGCTCAAAGCCTCCACTCTGTTGAGCAGAAGCAAACTATATGCCATGTGGGGCTGTGAGAGTCCTTAATTTTTTTTTTAAAGAATTGCTTTATTTATTTTAATTTGACCAGAGGGGGGAGAGAGAGAGAATGAGAAAAAGTGAGAAAGCAAGCTGCCAAGTCCAGGGTTCAAACCACTGCCAGCCATGTGGGAGTCCAGCGCCCTTAACCACCATACCACCTGCCGGCCCCAAGAGTCCTTAATTCTTACTGGGTTAGTGAAGATTTCACCCATGAATTCTTTGAAATTATCCTCATAGATCCATTTCATAAAGCTATCAGAAGAATCCTTGATACCCAGTGAATCAATCATTCTGCAAGCACAGAGAACAATGCATGGGCTGACACCTGTAGGCCACAAGATGCATGATTTTTCAAAAGGCTGCAAGTTCCACAATACTAACAGTGGTTGTCAACACACAGACTTGAGAAGACACAACATTCAATTCCACAATTACCACTAATGTAAGTAATGTTGGTGAAATTCATACCTAATAGGCAATTTAAGAAAATTATGTCTGCTTAAAGGGGTCAGCTTGCTTTTTCACTTTCCCTCTCTCAAGGTGTCTCACTCTGGTCAAATTAAAATATACAAATGTAAATAATTTTTAAAAAAAAAATGGGTATACACAAATGAAAACGGTAACATACCACTTCACAATCACCAGAATGATTATAACAAAAAATAACAAGTGTTGGGGCAAGCAGCTTAAGCGGCTAAAGCAATGGATTCCCATGTGGTCTATCACAATTCAAGTCCCAGACCTGGCCGCTGCTTAAATTCACAATGGGTGTATGTGCATGTATGTGTGCGTGTGTGAGCCCAAAATCCCAAAATGAGAATGTAGGGAGATGGGGTTTTGGTATGGCCATCCCCTCTGGGGGGAAAGGAGTGATTTCTGGCTTTCTGTCTCTTCAGCGAGTACACACATCCTATAGCAAAAATCTGCTTAAAAAAAAAAAAAAGGATTAATAAGAAGGACAAATTGTACTCTCTTTACACTGCTGGCCTGATTGTGAAAAGGTGTCAATCACAAATGTAAAACTGTATGTGGCTACTTTAAAAACTACAATTACAAGTGTCCTATGATTCAGCAATTTTACTACTGAACATAAAGCTAGAGAACTAAAAGCAGGATTAAACTAGTTATTTGTACACCCATCACTCACCATTGACAAAAGACACAAATAAAATAAAATAAAATAAAATAAAATAAAATAAAATAAAATTAAATTAAATTAAATTAAATTAAATTAAATTAAAAAGGTACAAATAACCCAAGTGGTAGATGAACAGATAAACAAGATGTAGCATACACATAGAATGGAATACCATTAAGGATTTGAAAGAAAGAAAATCATGGCAACACTGATGAACCTTCAAGACATTAGGGCTTATAAAATAAACCAGTCACAAAAAGGCAAGTTATGATTTAACTCTGATCAAACACTTGGAGCAGAAAAAGTGTTAATGAGAAATGACCATTGGATAAGTTCAGAATTTCAGTTTTGCAGGAAGGAAAAAAGTATAAATAAATGATAGTGATGGCTGCAAAACAATATGAATGCTAATATACTCTACAGTAAAATGGTATATTTTGTTATATGTATTATATAAACCACCATTATAAATACATATTCAAGACTTAACAGAAACAAGTAGGATAATTAAAAAGCTCAAGGTACCTCAGCCTTCATCAGGCATCAGACTCCCTATATTTGCAGGCATTTTCAGATATACAATAAACTTTATTCACTGTCTTAGACAATCAATAAACTATTCTGCCACTAATATTACAAAAAAAAAAAACATAAATCACAGTTAAAATGCTTAAAATGCACAAAATGTTTTATGTGCACTAAGGTTCCACAGTGATTTTAACTTAACTGTATCATCATATTATTTCAGATAATTGATTTAGAGTATAAAATACTGTTCAAAATCAGCAGTGCCACTTACACCTCTGTAATAAAGGCACTTAAAAAATTCAATTGTGGGAACAGCAGTTAGCGCAATGGCTATGTCGCTGGACTCCCACATAGTCGACCACGGTTCGCGTCCCGGACCCGGTGGCTTAAACCTCACGCCAGTCACCGTGACCAAGATCCCGAGAGGAGAACAGAGAAGGGATTGCGGTGTGTGTGGCCATCCCCCTGGGGGGTGATTTCTCGCTTTCTGTCTCACTGTCTGGCGAGCACACGCGCCCTATAGCAAAAACCTCTCCCCCACAAAAAAAAAATGCAATTGTGAGACCAGCAGATAGCACAGTGGTTACTTCTCTGGATTCCTACATAGCTGACCACAATTTGAATCCCAGACCTGGACACAATGCCTATGCACGTGTGCCTAAGATCCCAGGAGGAGAACAGTGGAGAAGGGATTGCTGTGTGGCCATCACCCCAAGGAATGATTTCTCACTTTCTGTGTCTCTCTCTCCAGGAAGCGCGCATGCCCTATAGCAAAAATCTCTCAAAAAATTAAAGTAAAATAAAAATAAATAATTCAGGGACCAGCAGTTAGCATAATGACTATGTCGCTGGACTCCCATTTAGCTGACCACAGTTGGGAGTCCTGGACCCAGTGGCTTATACTCACACCACTGGCTTAAACCCACGACAGGTCCACGTGTGCGTGTGCCCAAGATCCCAAGAGGAGAATGGAGAAAAAGGGACTGCAGCAGGGCCATCCCCTTTGGGGAGTGATTTCCAGTTGTTTCTTTGTGTATGCAGTCTCATGCATCCAATAGCAAAAATGCCTCCAATCAATCAATCAATCAATCAATCGATTGCTATAAATTACTGAATAAGAGTTAAGGCACAACTATGATGAATTACAAAAAGCAGCAATTCCTAATCTTCCTTGGTGCTATACAAAGTCCCACATAATTATTACAGATTTGACACATGTCTAAATAAGCAGAAGCACTCCTAAAAACAAAATCCTTTATAAATAAGTATAGTGCTACAATAATACTAACCAGTAAGTTTCTTAAAATAGATTCTGAGAAATCACCTGGTCTGGAGACATTCTGGGAGAAAGGAAGATGTCCCACTCCTAACTGGGCCTCCAGCATACAAAACCCACGTGAACAGCCCTTCTTCAAGAGACAGTCTGCTCAATGGCTCCTGAGGTCTAGACATGCTGGGAGAAAGGAAGATGTCCCACTCCTAACTGGGCCTCCAGCATACAAAACCCACGTGGTAGGAAAACCCCTTTCATATCTCCTGTCTCTGAATCAATCTTTTGTGTCTCTCTACCTCACACACACTCTCTCTCTCTCTCTCTCTCTCTCTCTGTCTGTCTGTCTGTCTTTTTTTTAATTTTTGCTTTTCAGAATTTTTTAAGGTGAGGCGTTTTACAGGGCCCTTTGGCCCCTCCCTCTTAGGCCTTTATTTTGTTAATAATCCCCTCTGCTCCTCCCAGAACAGCCCTTCTTCAAGAGACAGTCTGCTCCATGGCTCCTGAGATCTAGACATTCTGGGAGAAAGGAAGATGTCCCACTCCTAACTGGGCCTCCAGCATACAAAACCCACGTGGTAGGAAAACCCCTTTCATATCTCCTGTCTCTGAATCAATCTTTGTCTCTCTCTACCTCTCTCTCTCTAACCCTCTCTCTCTCTCTCTCTCTTTCTCTCTCTCTCTCTGTCCTTTTTTTAATTTTTGCTTTTTAGAATTTTTTAAGGTGAGGCGTTTTACAGGGCCCTTTGGCCCCTCCCTCCTAGGCCTTTATTTTGTTAATAATCCCCTCTGCTCCTCCCAGAACAGCCCTTCTTCAAGAGACAGTCTGCTCCATGGCTCCTGAGATCTAGGCATTCTGGGAGAAAGGAAGATGTCCCACTCCTAACTGGGCCTCCAGCATACAAAACCCACGTGGTAGGAAAACCCCTTTCATATCTCCTGTCTCTGAATCAATCTTTGTCTCTCTCTACCTCTTACTCACTCTCTCTCTCTCTCTCTCTCTCTGTCTGTCTGTCTTTTTTTTAATTTTTGCTTTTTAGAATTTTTTAAGGTGAGGCGTCTTACAGGG
Source organism: Tupaia tana (assembly GCA_026018925.1). Classification (NCBI taxonomy): domain Eukaryota; kingdom Metazoa; phylum Chordata; class Mammalia; order Scandentia; family Tupaiidae; genus Tupaia; species Tupaia tana. The sequence goes on from JAKSZU010000031.1 coordinate 6,545,604, forward strand.
CCCTTTGGCCCCTCCCTCCTAGGCCTTTATTTTGTTAATAATTCACTCTGCTCCTCCCAGAACAGCCCTTCTTCAAGAGACAGTCTGCTCCATGGCTCCTGAGATCTAGACATTTCGCGTGGCGCGCAAGCGCACCGCGCGGTCGCGGTTTTCTAATTTTTTATTTTTATTGAAATTTTTTTAATATTAATTTTTCTTTTTTAGATTTATTCAAAAGTTTTTCTCTTCTTTTTCTCTGTTTCTTGTCTGTTTTTTTGTTGTTGGTGGTATTGTTTCCCTCTCTCTGCTTCCTTTTCTGCACACTTCCCAACCCTCATATTAAACTTCAAAAGTTTGGGAAGAAACCGACCATCCACCAGATGACTAGAAATCGCTGCAGGACCACAAGATATATGGAGAAGCAGGAAAATGCCTCTCCTCCAATTGAAACGGGTAGCTCCTCTTCATCCACACACAGTTCAAGGGAATTCATGGAAATGTCTGATAAACAATTCAGATCATTCATAATGGCAAAGCTAACAGAGATCGAAGAGAAGAGAGACAAGGAACTGCTGAAGGGGAAGGAGAAAGGAGTTGAAGAGTTCTAGGAGGTGAGGAAATTCATGCAAGATCTAAAAGAGGAGTTTCACACTTTACAAAAGAATCAGATGGAGCTGTTAGAGATGAAGGCTATAATACAAGAAGTCAAAATCTCCCTTGAAAGTATTAAAAGCAGACTAGATCATTCAGAAAATGGAATCTCTAATGTAGAAGAGAAAATGGCTGGCCTAGAAAGGTCCACCATAAAGACTGAGAAAATGGCCCAAAAATTTGAGAATAACATGCGAGAAGTACTAGATACAATTAAACGTCCAGGGGCGGCGGGCGGGGGGCTCTGCTCCACGTGCCGGCGCGCAGGGGTGGAGAGGCGGGCGCGGGGGCTCCGCTCCACGTGCCGGGGCGGGGCGCGGGGGCTCCGCTCTGCGTGCCAGGGCGCGGGGGCGGGGCACCGGGTGTGGGGACTCCACTCCACGTGCTGGGGCGCGGGGGCTCCGCTACACGTGCCCTGTCTGGAGGTCTGGCCCGACCGGGGCACTTCCCTGCGTGCCGTGGCAGGGGCTCTGCCCCGCGTGCCGTGGCCAGGGTCTGCCCCGCATGCCTTGGCCAGAGGGCCAGCCCGGCCAGGGCTCTGCCCCGTGGCCGGGGCTCTGCCCCGCGTGCCTTGGCCGGAGAGCCAGCCCAGCCGGGACTCTCCTCCGCATGCCCTGGCCAGAGAGCCGGCCCGGCCAGAACTCTGTCCCATGTGCCGTGGCCGGGGCTCTGCTCCGTGTGCCCTATCTGGAGTTCCGGCCCGGCCGGGGCTCTGCCCCGCATGCCCTGGCCGGGGGTCTGCCCCGCGTGCCGTGGCCGGGGCTCTGCCCCCGCGTGCCGTGGCCGGGGCTCTGCTCCGCGTGTCCTATCCGGAGGTCCAGCCCGACCGGGGCTCTGCCCCGCGTGCCGTGGCCGGAGAACCAGCCTGGCCGGGGCTCTGTCCCGCATGCTGTGGCCGGGGTCTGCCCCGCGTGCCGTGGCCGGGGCTCTGCCCCACATGCCGCTTCAGCTGATGGCCGCCTCTGCTTTTCTGAGCCGCATTCCTGAAACTGTGTTCCATGGATATTCACCTACATTTGCGGGGCTGCACGAGACCCACCCTTGGTCCAGCCCTGAGTGGAGTCTACGTTCCCTATTGTTGGGAACTTTATGATCTGATAATTGGAAAAAAAAAAAATCATGTTTATCATAAAAAATAATTAGAATAATAATAATAATGATTGGGGGAAACATAGGAAAGATATTGAATGTTGAAGCGGAGAGATTAATGTCTCTGTACTGACTGACATGCATGGCATTCCCTTTTGAAAAAGCAATGTAATACACTGTAAAGTTATATGTAATTCAATGTAATAAAAAAAAGATAATAAAAAAAAAAAAAAAGAAATCACCTGGTCTGCAGGTGGCATGGTGTTTAAGCACATGGCTAACCACAGGTTCAAGTCCCAGACCTGACTGCTTGCTTTCTCACTATCTCTATCTCTGTCTCTCTGTTTCTCGTGAGCTGCAGAGCAAATCAATAATAATAATAATAGTAAATAAAACAAAATTGTTAAAAAAAAAGATACTGCACAGAAAAAGCCTGGTCTCTAATAAAGTGCAATTTAACTACACAATAGTTGAACTTTCAAGGCTTTTTTCCTTGTCTCTAACAAGAAAACAAAATTAAGACTCATGTTTTCAGAATAAGTGAGTCTAACTTTTTGATGGAAGTTGGGAAGTGAAAGTACCACCCATCAGAGCCAGGTCATGCCACAATCTTCTAATTCACTGACTCAGAATCCTGGACATGATAAATGTTAAATGTGTTAAATGTAGTTGTTGTCTTTTTTCTTTTTTTACGATTTATTTTTTTATTACTATTATTTAATTTGCTACAGGGCAAGTGTGTTCAATAGAGAGAGAGTGAAAGTAAGAAAGCAAGTCACCAGTTCTGGGACTCTAATACAGGCCAGGAATCCTAGGCATGTTAAATGTCCTAAATGCAGCTGCTGTCTTTTTTCTTTTTTAATGATTTATTTGCTTGTTTGTTTGTTTATTATTTAATTTGTTAAAGGGCACATGTGCTCACGAGAGAGGGAGGGAAAGTGAGAACGCAAGCCACCAGTTCTGAAACTTAAGTCATGGCCAAACACATGGAAGTCCAGTGCCCCAAACACCATGCAACGTGTTGGCCCCATTAAATGTAGCCTTTCAAAAGCCTCTCTGTTCAAAACTTATTTAATCCCCCAAAGAAGGGTTCCACAGGACCAGGTACTTTTCTTTTTTCAATCTAGGTAACTTCCTGTCTATATGTTAAACCTTAAGTCTAATACTTACAGATGCTGTTAAGTTTTGCTTATTAGCAAATTCCAAGAAATCTATAAAGTATCTAAGAGCTCTACTAACCTGAAAATGACTGTATACAAACACCAAACATAATTTGCTCATCTCTTCATGTAATCTGCAACTACATGCATTACTTTACACTTAAAAAAATAAATTCCTCTGGACCAGTAGTTGGCATAATGGCTATGTTGCTGTACTCCCACATAGTTGACCACGGTTTCAGTCCCAGACTCAGTGGCTTAAACTGACACCGGGTACATGTATGTGTGTGCACAAGATCCCAAGAGAAGAAGGGATTGTGGTGTGGCCATCCCCCTAGGGGGGTGATTTCTCGCTTTCTGTCTATCTCTGCCTTTCTGGCAACCGCACACGTCCGACAGCAAAAAAGAAAAACCTCCCCCCCCCAAAAAAAAAAATTTAATTCCTCAAGGGCCAGCAAATGGCATGGTGGTTAAGGTGCTGGACTCCCACATGACTAACCACAGTTCAAGTCCTAGACCCGGTGGCTTGCAACTCACACAAGTGCATGTGCACCCAAGAGAAAAATGAACAAAAGAATGCAGTGTGGCCGTCCCCCATTTGGGGATGTGGATTTCTCATTTTCCCTCTCTCTCCATTTCTGTCTCTCTCCAGTGAGCGAGTGGTGCCCTATGGCAAAAACCTAAAAAAAATAAAATAAGCTAAAATTCCTTATCCCAAATCCAGAAACTTAATCCTATCTATGTGTGGCTAAAACTACTTTTAGGGCCAGGAGGTGATGTGGTGGCTAACTCACTGGACTCCCATGTGGTTGAGAACAATTCAAGTCCCAGACTGGCAGCTTGCTTTCTCACTTTCCTTTTCTCTCTTTCTATCTCTTTCTGGTTACATTTTAAAATAATAACAACAGGGATCAGCAGCTGGAGTAATGGTTATTTTGCTGGACTCCCATGTAGCCGACAGCAGTTCACGTCCCGGATCCAGTGGCTTAAACTCATGCAGGGCGCATGTGCATGCGTGCCCAAAATCCCGAGAGAAGAATGGGGGAGAAGGGATTGAGACATGGCCATTCCCCCAGGGGGGGTGATTTCTCACTTTCTGTCTCTCTGTATCTCTGGCGAGCACACGAGCCCTATAGCAAAAACCTCTCCAAAAAAATAAATAATCATAATCATAAGATAATAGTATACATCTGCCAGTGATTCTGCTCTTTAAAAAACAAACAAGCAGGGACCAACAATTGGCATAATGGCTGTGCTGCTGGACTCCCATGTAGTCGACCACAGTTTGAGTCCCAAGCCAGGTGGCTTAAACTCATGCATGTGCGTGTGTTCTCAAGATCCCAAAAGAATGGAGGAGAAGGGATTGTGGAATGGCCATCCCCCCCAGGGGGTGATTTCTCGCTTTCTGTCCATCCTTGTCTCTCTCTGTCTTTCTGGCAACTGTACATGCCCTGTAGCAAAAACATCTCAAAAAAAAAAAAAAAAAAAAAAAAAAAAACCACACACTATTTCAACCACTAGCCAGAAAAGGGGTCAATAAGGATGGCTACAGCAACTGCACTTAACCAAACCATAGAAAAATAGTTCTATTAGATGGTAACTCCATATTCAAAATATCACATCAACTACCCTCTTCCTCAAAGTTCTTGGGAGAAAACTTTCATGCACTACTAGTGGAAATACAAAACAGTAGTCTATGACTTCAGTGGCAAATTTGGTAGTTCCTCACAAAGCTAAAAATAGTCTCATCCATACATATCAGTAGTCACATGTCTAGCTATTTGGCAAAATGAGTTAAAACATGTACACACTAAAACCAGCCTAAAAATTTCTGTAACAGCTTTATTCATAATTGCCAGAAGCTGAGAAAAAACAAACAAAGAAACAAACAAACAATATGTCCTTCAAAAGGTAAATAAACAAGTTCTAATATATCTACATAAAAGAACATTACTCAGTATAAAAAAATAAGCCATCAACTGCCAAAAGACATGAAGAAACCTTAAATACATAACCTAAGTAATCAGTCTGGCTAGCCAGTGGTGTGGTACTTAAGAAGCTCATATAGCCAACTTAGGGATTCATATCCCAGACCCAATGGCTTAAGGAAAACACTAAAAGTCATGTGCATGTATGCCCAAAATTCCAAAAGAAGGCAGACATGGAGAAGACCTATAGTGTGTCCGTGTCCTAACTCCTCTCCTCTCCTCTCCATCTCACCCAGTAGGTTGAGCACAAGGTATTTTAGGACCATGAAACTATCATACAGATTCTATACTTACTAACACGTAACATTATCTATCAATGAAAACATAAATAACTATTCAACATAAAAAATGAACTCTAATGTAAACCTAGAACTTTGTAATGTAACAAAGGCATCAAACTAATGCAAGCGATAATAGAGAAGTGTGTGTTAAGAAGGTGGCATGGTTATAAGAATTTTCTGGGTTTCTGCAAATTTAAAAATGTAAACTAATTTGTGACTTAGAATAAAATAGTTCTTTCATAAGAATGCTAACATTTAACATTTAACATTTAGGGAGATCAGTAGTTGAGGTAATTAATAGCTATGTCACTGGACTCCCAACCACAGTTCGAGTCCTGGATCCAGTGGCTTCAACTCATGCTAGGTGTGTGTGCGTGTGGCTTCAACTCATGCTAGGCACATGTGTGTGTGTGCCCAAGATCCCGAGAGGAGAACTGTGGAGAAGGGACTGCAGCGTGGCCATCACCCCTCGGAGGTGATTTCTTGCTTTCTGTCTCTCTGTCTCGCTCTTGTCGTTCTGGTGAGTGCACGGGGCCTTATGACAAAAACCTCTCCCCTCAACAAAAATTTTCCACTGGGCTTTGGAGTTTTTTTTTAAATAAAAGAGGAAATAATTTAAAATCAGGAAACAACACACATAAATAAAAGCATTTAAGGAGTAAAGGAGCTTTGAAACCAAAATGTTTAAAAGTCATTAGCCTAAAAGATATAGCAAAATAAGCTACTTCTGCTAGATTACTGTGACAAAATGAATCCCCATGAAATTTTATCTGAAACTATGTTAGCTATTAGAGGTATAAATGAAAAGAGCTTTCCACTAAAATTTAAGACACTTAGAATTTGAACCCAAAAAAAGCTAGGATACATGTAAAGAAAACTCTAAAACTATGGTTCTCCAGTTGTGGCTTAGGACCAGCAACTTCTGAAAATTTATCAGAAAAACAAACTCTCAGGAATTCCAAGTTTACATCATCTAAAACCCAAGACAACTCAACAAGTTGTGTTTTCAACAGCCCTCAAGGTAAATTCCTTGGAATATCTAAGATTGATGACCATGGTCCTAAGTTTTTGAGGCACTACTGAAAGAACAATAAAATTTCTGAGATTCAAGATATAATACGTTAGGTCTAATTCTATATAGCAATTTCTACACTCTCAGATGCCAAGTTAAGAAGAAATATGCTGATTTATAATATCCCAGACTTAAGTAAGACTTAAAAAAGAACCGCAAAAAGAAATTTAATTAGGAGCCAGCAGATAGCATTTATTTTGGGTTGAGGGACTGGACTCCCCACATGGCCAACCATAGTTTGTGTGTCTCAAACCTGATAGCTTAAAAATCACTCAGGCACTTGTGCATGCAAGCCCAAAATCCCAAGAGGAGAGCAAAGAACGTGAACAATCCCAACAGAGGGTGATTTCTCACTTTCTAGCTGTCTCTGGTAAGTGCAAATGCCCTATAGCAAAATCTAAAATAAATAAATAAATAATAAAAATGAGTAAAAGTCCCATTTTTAAAAAAGTTTTTCTCTGGGACCAGCAGTTAGCGTAATGGCTATGTCGCTGGACCCCGATGTAGTCGACCACAGTTTGAGTCCTGGACCCGGTGACAAACTCATGCCGGCCGCATGTATGTGTGTGCCCAAGATCCCGAGAGGAGAATGAAGGAGAAGGGACTGCAGAGTGGCCATGCCCCCTGCGGGGTGATTTTTCGCTCTCTGTCTCTGTCAAGCGCACGCATCCTGTAGCAAAAAAAACCTCTCCAAAAAAAGAAAAGGGGAAAAGAAAAGTTTATCTCTCCAGAAAGAGAAAACAAGAAAGCACTCTCTATGAGAAATAGTCATGCTGCAGCCCCTTGTACTCCATTTCTTCTTTTGGGATAGACTGGAAACAATTCTTTTTAACCCAGATTAAACAAGGCTAGTGTCCATAATAAATTGTTAAAACATAGGTAAAAATATATCATAATTTAAAAATTAATCTTATAAAACAACAAAATGCTGAAAACATGCATTATATAGCCAAAGTGAATTTTTTTAAAGAATTATTTATTTACTTTTATCATTCATTCATTTTATTTTTTTAATTTCACCAGAGAGATACACAGAGAGAGAGACAAAAAGGGAAAGTGAGAAAACAAGCCACCAGGTCCAGGACTCGAACCATGGTCAGTCATATGGGAGTGTCCAGCGCCTTAACCACCACGCCACCTGCTGGTCCCGCCAAAGTGAATTTTGAAACTCATGACAAACATCCCTTTTCCAAAAAAAAACCTCATAAAAGGAAAATTATGTAAGTTTTATATGAAAAGTATCTCATTTTATTAAAACAGTGCAAATTAAATTTGGCCCATTTTAAAAATCACAATTTTTTATTGTTTTATTTTATTTTTTAAAGAATTACTTAATTTTATTTATTAATTAATTTTTTTTTTTTTTAATTTGACAGAGAGACACACAGAGAGAGGGGAAGTGAGAAAGTAAGTTACCAGGTCCAGGACTCTAACCATGGTCTGCCATGTGGTAGTGTCAAGCACCTTAACCATCATGCCACCTGGTCCCTTTATTATTTTATTTTGAGCTTTCTATTATAGGGTACATGCATTCCCCAGAGAGTAAACAAAGAGGGAAAATGAGAATCAACCCCTGGGAGGGATGGCCATAACACAATCCCTTCTCCTTCGATCTGTAAGAATTTGAGCACATAGATGCACAGTATGCTCACAAGTCTGGCATAAACTAAAAGCCACTATTACAGGACTCAAACCACAGTCAGTCATGTGGAAATCGAACTGACACCACCTGCTAGCCCCTAAAAATTTTTTTAACTGCAAGAGTGTTTTTGTTAAAATTTTATTAAATAGGGCCAGCAGGTGGTTTAGAGGTGGAGGCAGCTGGATCTCACATGGCTGACTTTGCAGGTAAAGTCCTAAACCCCAGCAGCTTGAATACTACATACATGCCAGACATGCATGCATGTATGCCCAAAATCCTGAGAGGACAATGGAGGAGAGGGAACTGCAACCTCCCTGGGGTATGATTTCTTACTTTCCCTTTCAGTGTCTCTCCCAAGGACAAGCACGCATATAACAAACTATTAAAAAAAAACCGTAAGATACATGATCTGTACATGTTTTCTCCTAGTGTATAGCCTGTGTTTATTTTCTTAATGACATCACTGAAGTGCAAAAATTAGTGCATGTTTAATGTTACAATTTTTTTTCCTATTGCTACTGTCTCATGTTTCACCTAAAACAATACCAAGGTAAATACTTCACCATTTTCATTGAGAAAATGGAGCAAACGTTAAAAAGCCAACAAAAAAATGTAATGGTAAAATTTACTTTAAAACTTATGTTTTCAAATGTAACATTTTTGTTATAATGTAGATGCTACAGAAATTCTCTTTAAATTTTTTTAAAAATTATTTTATTGGTACCAGCAATAATGGTATTGCTATGTTGGCGTAATGGCTATGTTGCTGGACTTCCATGTAGTCCACAACAGCTGAGTCCCAGACCCGGTGGCTTAAACTCACGCCAGGTGCGTATGTGTGTAGGCCCAAGATCCCAAGAGGAGAATGGAGAAGGGATTTTGGTGTGACAATCACCGCTGGGGGGATGATTTCTTACTTTCTGTCTCTCTGGTTCTGTCTTTCTGGCGAGTGCAAGCGCCCTATAACAAAAACCTCTCCCAAAAAAAAATTGAAAAAGAATGTTACTTAACTTTATGTATTTATTTGTTTGTCAGCCATGTGGGAGTCTAGAGCCCTGAACCACCACACCCTCTGCCAGTCCCAGAAATTCTCTTTACTTCAGGAGAGACATCAAATATTAAGGCCACAAAAAAAAAAAAAAATACTAGGAAAATAAAATGATGAATAATCATGCCTGTAGGTGTGTAGATAAAGTTCAGAGAAAGGATAAAAAAAAGTTACGCTTCAACAATCTCATTTTTAAGTCTTATATGCATTTTAAGCTCACCCTTGAAACACCAACTGCAAATAGTTCAGGCTTTCATTCTTTTGAAATACTGGAACAATAAAATTTAAAACATGAAAGTTAAAACCCTATTAGTAACTTTTCAAATTGAGAAAATAAAGGCCAACAAATGGCATGGTAGTATGTCACTGGACTCAGTGACGCAGCCGACTGAGGTTCAATTTCCTGACCGGTTGCTTCCAACAGAGGTTCAATTTCCTGACCAGTAGCTAGAAACTCAAACTGTGTTTGCAGGTGCCCAAGATCATCAGGGAGGCATGGAGAAGGGATTATACTATAGCAGTCCCCCCTGCAGGGCCACTTCTCACTTTCCTTCTCACTCACTGTCTCCCCCCCAAGTGTCCCTGCCCTAAGACAAAAAATAAGTTAATAATTATTAATTAAAAACACCACCACAACAAAAAGCAAATACTGACTCTTTTATTAAACTAGTCTTTAAGCAGTCTGGCAATTGCCAGACCAAGCTGGTAGTTCATCCAAAGGTAACAGTCCTAGAAAAACATTTAAGTTCATGGTTTATTTTTTTAAGTTCAAAGCTGTAGATTTAAGTTAAACAGTATTTACTCACCACGTAATTACTAGTGATAATTACCCCTAGTAAAAGACTTGTTGAAAATCTAATCAAACCACCTCAAATTCTTTCTTAAAAGAAGGTAGGGCCAGCCAGTGGGCCATTAAAACACCTGGATTCCACACAGCCCACTGCAGCTGCTTAAGTTCGGTAGTAGAGGCTGAAATGTCTGCGAATCTTGGGCTAGCTCTTGAGCCCAAATTCCCCAAAGGAAAACGGAGAAAGGGCTTGGTAAGGGGAAGCTTTTGTATATTTCACTTTGCCTCTACCGAAGTTAAAAAAAAAAAAAGTAGCAAAGAAAGGCAGTCTAGTATTACGTGGATTTAAAGTATAAATGGCTTCCCAGGTTAAAGAATTCTTCCTAATAAATGCTTCCTAATAGCGTGATTATTTGTCATGTATCAATTATTACGTTAAGTTCATTCCTTTGTAAACAAAAATATCAAACACTTGTAGAAAAAATGTCACAGTGGAAAAACTGTTAAAATGGGATTCTATATATAAATTATCTTTTTAAGTAATTTATTTGTAAATTAGTTTTTACAGAACTCCATAAAGTTGCATACACTGTGTGTTCCTTAATTCTAAGAATTTTAGAATAAAGGAAAATAAAACTAAAAATAACTTCATCACAAACGCCAGGTTTTACAACACACACACACACACACGCTGTTACTTACACAAACAGAAACACTGAAAGGCAGTAGATTCAAACTTTTGTAATCGATATCTTAATCAGAACATCGTTCATCCTCTTTGACCCTCAGTGAAGTGACAGAGTGGGGGGGGGGGGGGTGTACAGGACAGCGAAAACAAGGTTCGGCCTCACCACAGAAGTGGAAGAAAAAGCTGCGGTTATCGCGGTAAAAGGTCCTGACAGGACGGTGCTGGGGCCTAGTTCTACTTTTATTTCTCCATCTCAGTAATGGCGTTTGGGGTCAAGGCAAGCAAAGATCTGCCTCGTGCTGTCAGTTCTATCCCGCAAGAGCCATTATACAGAAAAGGAGGTAGCCGGCGTCTTACTCGGGCGTTTGCTGAACGCAGGCTCTACGGATTTAACCCTCCCACTCTAGTTCGCATACTACTAAAAAGGACGGGGGCGGAGGACGGTCATTTTTTCCTTATAATCCAAAAAGCACAGGCATCAGCATCGCCCGCCGATCCCTGCCAGCCAAAAAGGCCACGCTGGCACAGAAAAAATATGCACACACTCACAAGCCCCAACCCCTCCTGCTCCTGCTCAATGCTGAAGAGAGACGCCGGCTGTAACTCAGACTAAAGCTCCTCCGCCCAAAAAAGCGAGCACGCAGCGGCGGGAGGCAGTTAACCGCTCTGGTATCACCCATAACGAACAACACGCTGCGGAGGCCGCCTCTGGCCTATGTACATTAAACTTGGGTTCCGCCGCGACTACCCTCTTACCTCTTAATTTAGTGAGGGCACGCACAAAGTGCTCAGAAGGTTTTCAGGTGATACATTTCTCCTGCGTCACCACCTCCTACTTGTCCCGAACCCGGGCCTCTTTTTCTTCGCCTTTGTAAGCCTGGGCCCTTTACTCGACTCTTCTAGCTCACGCTGACACCAGTACTGGTCGCTGCGATGGCCGCCTCCGGCGAAAAAGAGAAGCAACAGCCAATACAGATTCAATCAAGGCTGGGGAGTTGCGCGACACTGTGAAGAGTTCCACGCAACAGACGGAAGAACCGGTAGAACGCCTAGAAGTTGCGGCTGAGGTAGCCTACCGGCGAGTCCTCTTCAAAGATGGCGGATCCGGCAAACCGGAAGGAAAAAAAAGTCCAGCTTGTAGCAACCGTTGCAGGACAGACTCCCGGCAGCCCTTGCGCTGCCTAGGGGCGGAAAAACGACGAACCCGCTCTAAGCCCGCCCCCCGGGCCCTTCCCGACTTCTGTCTCTCTCTCTTTCGCCTTCACTTTCCCAAACTGCAATCCCTGAAGAGGAAAGTTTCGAGCCCTGATCCGGAAGTTAAACCTTGACTTAGGTGCTAAGATACTGAGGGGCCTAGGTAGTGACGGAAAAGACCATCTCTCTCGCAAGCACTGGTTTCACGTTCGGCCCCTCCACAAAACCCATGTCGCTACCGCCATTCTGTCTGGAGTTGTTTGGGGAAAGAGCTGAGTCAAGGACTGGGGTGGAGAGGGGGTTATTGAGCCTACTAATCCTAGGTGAACTGGAGATCGGCAGTGTTTGTAGGCTGGATAAGAAAGGCAGCAAATCCATAATAATCGCAAATTGGACAATCGTATCACTTTGACCAAATATTTCTTTTGCTACATCGCATCGCAGAACTTAACGTTTTTCCAAGATGAAAGTAAAGAGAGAAATGAGCTTAAGAGATCCTGGGACTGTGTTTTCTTGTCTGACACACCTGGACATTGAAGAGGAGCGGCTCTTAAAAGCTAAATCCCTCCTCCTGTGTCTTCTCTTGTGATTATCCTGTGTCCGGACCCTTGCTTAGGGTATAAGAGTGGTAAAAAGCTTAAGTTGTGCCGAATCCTGAACGAGACCACGTGTTGAGCAAATAGAAAAACGTATTTGTTATCTGAGCATACACTGAGTTTATATTTTGGACTTTGTTTCTTAGAATCTGTTAATTTGTTAGATTATTAATTTCCATGTTAAAAATACCTATTTGTGATATAAAGTTCATGGGATCATGGTGTCAAATGTTTTCTTATATGTTTTTCAATGTTCCTTGTTAGTACTACTCCATTTTTTGTCCAACTTGCTGCATTCATGGGCAATTACAATTTTGTCAAGGATTGGAAGGTCATTTAAAATCATGACATGTACATGCATGCCCAAAATCCCAGGAAGAAAATTAAGAGAAGGCATTGCCATATAGCTAAACCCCCAGGAATGTCTTTCCTTTTTACTGTCCCTTTCTCTCTATGGCAAGCATATATGCCTTATGGCAAAAACCTTAAAAAATAAAAGTGCTCTGTGCTCTGCAGCTACACTCTGTGAGGTAATAATAACCCAGCATGTTTTTCAAGCCACAGGAACTGGTTTGGAACATGTGAGATCTAGCATCTTAACCACCATACTACCTGCTGGCCCACAGCTAAGACATATGCACATTCCATGCTCTCTTCAGAACCATGTCCTAACATCTTGTATCTTTTTTTGTTTATTCTAATTCCTCCTTTCACATTCCTTAAGAGTCTTAATAGGGATATTTAAACATAAGCCATTTTCAGGCCAATAGACTTTGTAGAAGTTAAGTTTGTTACACTCCCACAACCCTAATGGCAGTTCAAGTCCTGGACTCCTAGGCTTGAAAAATCACAGTGGGCATGTGTTTGCATGCTTAAGATCCTTGGAGCAGAATGGGGGAGGGCTTATGATGTGGCCAACCATTCTGTGATTTCTCACATTCCCTCTCACTGTCTCTGTTTCTCTCTGACACGCACACAATTTCTTAAGGCAAAAACCTCTTTTAAAAAAAAAAGTCATTTTCTTCTTCAATTTTTCGTAAATATTTATTGAAGTAGAACATGTCTTCTGTAAACTTTCCAGCCTCTTTTTACTAAATAAAAATGTTAGCTACCACCAGTTCAATAAGAATACTGGTGTGAGATTTTACTTAAAATTAAATTTTGGGACCAGCAGTGGCATAATGGTTATGTCACTGAACTCCCATGTAGCTGACCATGGTTCAAGTCCCAGACCCAGTGTCTAAACTCACACCAGGCACGTGTGCATCCATGCCCAAGATCCCAAGAGGAGAATGAAGGAGAAGGGTTTGCAGCATGGCCATCCACCAGAGTGTGAGTTCTCACTTTCTGTCTCTCTGTCTCTCTCTATCTATCTGGCTAGCAGACACAGTCTATAGCAAAAACCTCTAAAAAAAAAGAAAAAGTTAAATTTTATATAAATTAGCCTGTTACGGGACCAGCAGTTAGCGTAATGGCTATGTCACTGGACTCCCACATAGTTGACTGCGGTTTGAGTCCCGAACCGGGCGGCTTAAACTCAGGCTGGGAGCGTGTGTGTGCGTGCCCAAGATCCCGAGAGAAGAATGGAAAAGAAGGGATTGCGGTGTGGCCATCCCCCCTGGGGAATGATTTCTCACTTTCTGTCTCTCTGTTTCTCTCTGTCTTTCTGGCGAGCGCATGTGCCCTATAGCGAAAACCTCTCCAAAAAAAAAAAAAAAAAAAAAAAAATTAGCCAGTTACTACTTTGAGAGTCCTGGTAAAAGGCAAAGATTAAGAACTTTATTTTTTTTAAAGAATGGAAGCTGAAATTGTAGGGTTTTTTAAAATATATTCATTTATTTATTTTAATTTGACCAGAGAGAGACACAGAGAGAAAGTGAGAAAGCAAGCCACCAGGTCCAAGTCTTGAACCATAGTCAGCCATGTGGGAATGTCCAGTGCCTTAACCACCACACCACCCACTGGTCCTGACAATAGAAAATGAATCATAAGAACTGGGACCAGCAGTTAGCGTAATGGCCATATCGCTTAACTCCCATGTAGTCGACCACAGTTCAAGTCCTGGAAGTGCTGGCTTAAATTCATGTCAGGCACGTGTGTGGGCGTGCCCAAGATCCCAACAGGAGAATGGAGAAGGGATTGCAGTGTGGCCATTCCCCCTGGGGGTAATTTCTCACTTTCTCTCTCTCTGTCACTCTCTGTCTTTCTGACTAGCGTACACGCCCTATAGGAAAAACCTCTCCAAAGAGAAAAAAAGAATCATGAGCATCATATTTACAGGATTTCCTTGCTTCCTAAATTCCACAGGAGTAATGAAAAGGAATACAGATAGATGCCACAGTTGCAGTGTATGCATTAAGGCTAAGGACTAGTGTGCTTAGGAATTTCACATTTTTCTATTAAGGAATGAAGTAAGCTGCTTTTACTGTGTTAGAGGCAGAGATGTATATTATCTTTAAAGGTTATTAATAGATGCCAGCAAGTGGCATAGTGACTGGATTCCCACATTGCAAACCACTGTTCTAGTCCTGGACCTGGCAGCTTCAGCTTCAAACTCGCCAAGGGTGCGTGTGTATGCATGCCCAAAATCCTGAGAGGAAATGGAGGATAAGGGATTGCAGCATGGCTACTCCCTCCTCCAAAGGGTAATTTCTCATTCTCTCTGTTTGTCTTCTGGGTCTCTGGAAAGCAAACATACCCTCTAGCAAAGATCTCTCTAAAAAATATTAATAAATTTAAAATAAATTATAAAAAATGAAGGTTGTTAACAGATGACAAAAGTTAGGGCATTGCATTGTTGGCATTCTAATGAGGGCACATAAGGACTGTGATGTAGATGGCACATTTTCTCACAATACTCAGAAACATGTTCTTCTAGTCCTTGCATATACATACTCTCCTATAGTAACAGGTATTCTGATCTCTGTCATCATAGATTAGTTTTATCTTCTTTGGGTTTATATCGTAGAGTCCAGGATGTAACTCAATTCTGCTGTCTTTCTTAAATACGTTGTCTAAAAACTTCATTTAGAAGACCAGCAGGTGGCATGGTGGTTAAGGGCGCCAGACTCCCACCTGGCTGACTACAGTTAAAATCCCAGACCCGGCAGCTTGCTTTCTCACTTTCCCTCTCTCTCCCACTCTGTCCCTCTCCTCTATGATTAAATTAAAAATAAATAAATAAAGTTAAATAAAATAATTCTTTAAAAAAATTTCATTTAGGTACCAGTAGTTGTATTAAAAAAATACCAGAACAGGGACTGGCAGTTGGCATGATGGCTATGTCGTTGGACTTCCATGTAGTTGACCACAGTTCAAGTCCTGGACTCGGTGGTTAAAACTCATGCCAGGCACGTGTGCGGGCATGCACAAGGTCCCAAGAGAAGAATGGAGGAGAAGGAATTGTAGCATGGCCATTCCCCCTGGGGGGTGATTTCACACTTTGTTTCTCTGTCTCTCCCTATCTTTCTGGGGAGCATATACACCCTATAGTAAAAACCTCTCCAAAAAAACTAGAACATACCTATCTAATTACTGTTGATGGACATTTAAATAATTTTCAGGGAACCAGCAGTTGGTGTAATGGCTATGTCACTGGACTCCCATGTAGTCAAGTTCCCACTGTGGTTCAAGTCCCAAACTCGATGGCTTAAACTTGTGCTGGGCGCGTGTGCATGCGTGCCCAAGATCCCGAGAGGAGAATGAAGGAGAAGGGATTGCAAAGTGGCCATCCCCCCTGGGGGATGATTTCTCACTTTCTGTCTCTCTCTCTCTCTCTGGTCTTTCTGGTGAGTGCATGTGCCCTACAGCAAAAACCTTTCCAAAAATAAATAATAAATAAATAAATAAACTTTCAGATTGTAGCTATGATTAAATTTCTATAAATAAGCGAGTTTTAGTCTATGTCTTTTGGTAGATGTATATTCTTATTTCTATTAAGACTATGAGTGAAAGTTCTGGTATTGTTGAATACGTATATGTTTATCTTAAACAGTGCCAACTAATTTTCCAAAGTAGTTATGTTTATTTGAGTTACCAACTTACCATTTTTTTGTATGTCAAAAGCAGCCAAATATTGTTTCATATAGTAGTCTATAAATTATGCTTCCAGTAGGAGTCCATGTGGGCTTATTCTATCAAAGTCAGCTCATCAGCTTCCTCATATGCTCCTTTAAATACCATGATTTTGGCACCAGCCTGACCTATACAATTTAACTATATAAAACCTTCTGTTGATTTTATGTCACAGGAAATGAGAAAGAGTTCTGAGTTAAAATATTGACTCTTCAGGAAAATAATGATTCATTTTTGCATAGAAAAATATAGATCAGCAGGTAGTTGAAGTGGTGGCTGAAGTGCTGGACACTTTCACATGTCCAACCATGGTTCAATCCTGGACCTAGTGGCTTGCTTTCTCACTTTCCTTCTTTCTCTCTCTCTTTCTGTATCACTGTCTCATCAAATTAAAATAAAATGAATAAATAAGTAACATTAAATAAATATTCTTTAAAAAAAGAAAAACAGAAAAATATATGTTATAACTATTTCAATGACCCAATAGATTAAATGACACAACTTTGAGTTGTTATACAAGATCACAGCTTTCTTCCCCAGTTCCTTTGTTTAGGTTTCTCTTTAATAACTACCATAGCATTATTAGTACTTTCATACTTCCAGGTTCTGCTTATTAAGTCAAAAACTGTTTTTACATTATGTTTTCAATTAAAATGCCCCACTGCACTTTCTTCCTCTCCAGAAGACTTAATAAGTATGATAAACTTTTACTATGAAACTGATCTTATAAAACAAGAAGATTTTCAGAAAATCTTTTTCATAAGGCAATTCATGCAGCCAATCCTCAGTAAATAATCAGTCTGGTAAAAGTTATGGAAAAATTTCAAGTCATTGGAAACTGTCCTAAGAATATACAGCAAATAGAGAAACATTTATTTAGACAAATCTACTGCATCTATAAGGACTCAAATTTGTGCATTTGAGCCATGCTCTTACCTCACAATTCCAAATTCAGGAAGACAGAACTTTTACTCCAGGTGAGCACAGCATAGATCTTGTAAATCTTTCACCTTGTAGTCCTAGATAGGTTATAATTTCTCAAAAAGAGAGACTGGATATCAGTATTCCTTATATGTAAAGCACCATATTAGAAAAGCTTCTACTGTTAAGAGCTAACAAGAGTTATAAAATATTCCTTTGAACCTCTGTGCTAAAGAAATCTATCTCTACTGTTGCAAAAAAATAGCCAAGCAATGACAACCATAAGAATGAGTTTCTAGGGACCAGCAGTTAGTATAATGGCTATGTCGCTGGACTCCCATGTAGTCGACCATGGATCAAGTCCCAGAAACAATGACTTAAACTCACACCAGGTACGTGTGCGTCCAAGATTCCAAGAGGAGAATGGAGGAGAAGGGATTGTGGCGTGACCATTCCCCCGGGGGGTGATTTCTCGCTTTCTATCTCTCTGTCACTCTCTGTCTTTCTGGTAAGTGCATGCACCCTATAGCAAAAACCTATCAAAAAAAAAAAGAAAGAAAGAAATGAGTGTCTAAAAGGAAAAAAAGTGTTTATACTAATACAAAATAGACTTCAAAGCAAAATAATAATAATAACAACAACAACAACAAAACCATAAATAGGGATCAGCAGATGGTATAATGGTCATGTCACTGATCTACATCGTCAACCACGGTTCGAGTCCTGGACCCAACAGCTTAAAATTAATGTTAGGTACATATGTGTATACCCAAAATCCCAAGGAGAATGGAAGAAATGGGATCATGGCATGGCCATCCCCATGGGGATGATTTCTCACTTGCTGTCTTGTTGTCTCTCTCTCTGTCTCTCCAGCAAACACATTTGCCCTATAACAAAAATATCACTTAAAAAATAATAAAAATAAATAAATAACATGGACCAATAAAGTATCAATCTACCAGGGATTTATAATAATTCTAAACATTTGTATCAACATTAAAGCCCAAAATTAGAAAATGGATAAAGTGAGAATTGGGGCTAGCAAGTGGATGGTGGTGAAGGGCACTGTTTAAGTGTCTTATTTCTTCCTTCTATTTTGTCAGTTTTGCTAACTCTTTAGTAAAGATTTATGCAGATGTGAGCTCATTTTTCTCTTTGCTGTGAATTACTTCTATGCTAATTTCTCTCTTATACTGTGGTTAGCAAAGCGGTATTCATAGGAGGAGTTTTGACTTCAGATTTACAAAGAGGAACTTCTTCCTTTTCCTGGTGTTTCAGTTGGAGGAGAGAATTCCTCTAGATTCCATAGTGGTTAGATGTTTTACTTCCGTGTACTTAGACCTGTCTAGTGTCTTTGTGGGAGTGAGGGTCAGTCTGAGCAGCAAATGAAAATATAGCAGTAGAAAAAAGAGAAAAAGAAAAGGGGAGGAATCCTCTCCATACCTTCTTCTTCTTCTTCTTCTTCTTTTTTTCTTTTTTCTTTTTGGAGAGTTTTTTGCGATAAGGCACATGCTCACAAGAAAGAGAGGGATAGAAAGACAGAAAGCAAGAAATCACCCACCCCACAAAACCCCAGCCCACCACCCGGATGAATGGATGGCCACCTACAATGCCTTCTCGTCCATTCTCCTCTCAGGATCTTGGGCATGTACACACACACACCTGACATGAGTTTAAGCAGTCAGGTCTGGGACTTGAACTGCCATCGATTATGTGAGAGTCCAGATACATAGTCTTCTCTGTACCGTCTAGCTCTGAAACTGCCAAGGTGAGATTGGGAGGGCTAGAGCTAGGGCTGGTTCGGCTCTGCCTCTGGTCTCTGACTGGGCAGGGGGCTTCAGATGGAGAAACCCTTCAATTTTTCTGTCCTTCTGGCTCCAAAATTGCAAAATGAGGTTGGAGGACTAGGGCTGGTACTGGGGCTGGCTCAGCCCTGCCTTGGTTTCCTAGCTAGGCAAGAGACTTCAGATGAAGATACTCAGATTCTCCTTTTCCAAGACCCTTTTCCTCCTCTCCAACAATCCCAGATCAGTCAGATCCCTCTACCCTCTTAATTCCTTTGACACGGTTGATCATACTCACCCATCTTACAAACCTCCTCTTCCTTTAACTCCCATTTCTCTGATACCAGGAGATCTATCCTCACCTTCCTCCTTATTTCTCACCTCCCTACACTTTTCTTCCAACACTGTCTCACATCCTGACAAAATCCCTGTTCCTCTCCTGCCTCTTTGGGAGGTTGCTGGAACTGAAGGTATTATTTGTGTCCACATTTTCTTCACCACCTCTGATCTCTGTCAAATCAAAAATATTCTAGGTTCTGGGACCAGCAGTTAGCGTAATGGCTATGTCGCTGGACTCCCACGTAGTCGACCGCGGTTCGAGTCCCAGACCCGGTGGCTTAAACTCACGCCGGGCGCGTGTGCCTGCGTGCCCAAGATCCCGAGAGGAGAATGGAGGAGAAGGGATTGCGGCGTGGCCATCCCCCCTGGGGGGTGATTTCCTGCTTTCTATCTCTCTGTCTCTCTCTGTCTGTCTGGCTAGCGCACGCGCCCTATAGCAAAAACCACTCCAAAAAAAAAAAAAAAAAAAAAAAAAAATTCTAGGTTCTTTCTCTGCCAAGCCCACTTCTATAGGTGCTAGGCCTTGTCATTGAAAATTGACAGTGCCCAGGATCAGACACCCCTAACTTAACCTACTTTATCTAAGACATCATTCAACAATTAACCCCAAAACAGGTTGAAATCATATTGTTCCTCTAGTGAATATAAAATTCACACCTGCCTCTAGAGGGTGTATGCCATCCCGGTCCTGCAAGAGAAAATGCCCCCTATTCAGGAGGAAGCAGCTCCAGAAGACAAACTTCATCCCATACCCCCTAGCTGTAGCCCCCACCACTCTCTTTTTAACCTCTGTTTTCATAAATACACATATCATATATATATATATATATATATATATATATGGACCTGGGGCCCGCACCTGTGCCCCGCTTCTGCAGGCGAAGACGAGTGAGGATCTCCTCCAACTTGGGGTGTTTGCTCAGGTGCGTCAGCTTGACGTGCACGTCCCCACGCAGCCCAGTGCCCAGGTTGGATAGGCAGGTGAGTACATAGGCTAGGTGCTCATTTCACATGAAGGGGTGGCCCGCTTTCTTAAAGATCTCCTCGATCTAACGTGGAGAGGGAGGACGAGGGGTCAGCGCCAGCTGGCACCCCCAAATACCGAGACAAGGTTCCGAGGGACAAGGCCTGAAGACGTGGGTGGAGGCAGTGTTTCTAGGGGGCGTGGCTACAGAGCCAGGAGGGCGGAGACTCAAAGGGGGGACCAGAGGGAGAAGCTAGAAATGTAAAGTCTCATTCAGTTAAGTTCTTCTGAGCACTTCTGCAACTGTAGGTTCACACTACTCAGAGAGTAGCAGACAATGACACAAAACAAGTACTATAAAACTCTCCTGCATATTAGTCTAGCATACAGTCTCCCAAAATAGATTGATTGCCCGAGGCACCTCTGGCTTCAGATCCCAGGGTCCTCTTTCTCTCAATGAAGTTTCCTTTTCTCTTGGCAGTATTATTCTTTGGTTTATAGCACAGTTCCTACATGACTAAAGATAATAATACATTACAAATAATTATTTGAAAGCTATTATTATAATTTTTATTTAAAATTTCACAGTTTGCTTTGCACATAATTTATGAGAGAAATGCATTTAAAATGCTTTTGAACATATAAAGTATAAAAATTACATTTTGTTAAATTAATAACTAAAATGGATAGGGCAAACTATAAGGGAGTAGAGTTTCCATATGTTATTAAAGTTAAGATGGTAAAAATTTAAAGTGTTAGAACTTTTTTTTAAAATTTTTGCTATAGAGGACATGTGCTTACCATAGAGAGACACAGAGGGAAAGTGAGAAATTGTCCCTCTGGGAGATGCCCCACCTCAATCCGTTCTCCTCCATTCTCTTCTTGGGATTTTAGGCAGTCATACTCATGCACCTGTAGTGTGACTTTCAAGTCACAGTATGAAGGATGCACACAGGCATGAACACACACACACACACACACACACAGTTGACCACATGGGATTCAGACGCCTTAATCACCATGTCACCTACTGGCCATGAGTGTTACAACTTTACATTTTAAATGTAATCTGAATGTAACCACAAACAGAATAGTTATAGAATATACATAAAATAAGTGAGAAAAGAATTTAAACTTCACTACAAAAAAATTAGCTGAATATTATAGAAGAAAGCAATACAGGAGAGACCAGCAGATGGTGTAATGGCTACCATCACTGGACTCCACTGTAGTCAACCAGGACTTGAGTCCTGGACCTAGCAACTTAAAATTTACGCCAGATGTGTTTTGTGTGTTTGTGTGTGTGTGTGTGTGTGTGTGTGTGTGTGTGTACAAAATCCAGAAAGAATGAAGGAGGAGGGATGGTGGCATATCCACCCCCACCCTCAAGGGTGATTTCTTGCTTTTTGACTCTCTGTTTTTCTGGTGAGAGCGCATGCCCAATAATAAAAATCTCTCTTTAAAAAGGAAAAAAAATAAAGAAATTGATATAGGAAAGAAAAGACTAAAAACCTATAAAGCACAAAGAAAGCAAGTAACAAAATGATAGAAATAAGTCCCTCCTTATGAGTAATTGCTTTAAATATAAAAAACTCTTCAATGAAAAACAGAATAACAGAATTGATAAAAACTTAGAAAGTGTTTTGAGATGAGAGGTCCATTTAAATGTAGATGTTACTTTCAAGTCTCTTGACCCTGACTACACCCACACCCTCCCTGAGATAATTATTTGAATATATTCCCTAGCTTACCTAAGCCACACCTTCCCGTAGTAGTAGATGACCATTTATCTAAAAACTGTCTGTCACTTTAATGTACTAAAAAGAAGCTTGTAACGTCCCTCTTTGTCAAAGAAATCAGTTTCTGGGGACCAGCAGGTGGAGTTGTGGTTAAGGTGCTGAACACTCCCACATGGTCGACCATGGTTCGAGTCCGAGACCTGGTAGCTTCCTTTCTCCCTTTCTTTCTCTCTCTCTGTGTCTCCCTCTGGTCAAATTAAAATAAATGAATGAATAAATAAAATTAAATAAATAATAACTTCTTAAAAAAAGAAATCAGTTTCTTAACTGTAGGAATTAAGATGTAGAAGTTTTGTATAACACATATCTTAAGATGTTTTGTAGGATAATGGTCATTGACCACATCACTTCCAGGCTGAGATGCATCAAAGACCTGAATTCGCCCCCTCCCAGAACATTGATCATCTAAGGCCTCACTGATCAAGAACGCGGAAGAGATGATCATGCCCTCTTGAACCAATCACTGAACTAATCACGCACCTGGAACCCTTACCCCTAATTTTCCCCTTAAAAACGCTTGTGGGGGACCAGCAGTTAGCGTAATGGCTATGTCGCTGTACTCCAACATAGTCGACCATGGTTTGAGTCCCGGACCCAGTGGCTTAAACTCACGCTGGGCACGTGTGCGTGCCTGCCCAAGATCCCGAGAGGAGAATGGAGAAGGGATTGCGGCGTGGCCATCCCCCCTGGGGGGTGATTTCTCGCTTTCTATCTCTCTGTCTCTCTCTGTCTGTCTGGTGAGCGCACACGCCCTATAGCAAAAACCTCTCCAAAAAAAAAAAAAAAACGCTTGTGGGGAACATCTTGAGGAGACCGGGTTTTTTCAGCATGAGCTGCCCTCTCTCTTTGCTTTGCACACTACCATAAAGCTGTACTTTCCTTCATCACACCATGTACTTATAGTTTGGTTTTATAGCGCATGGGCAAGCAAACCTGACTTGAGTTCGGTTAGAAGTAATGGTTTTGGGTGATGGTGAGACCTTTGTCAGGTGAGTCCTAATGAAAGGGCATCAGTTATTCAGCCACATGCATGAGAGGAAAATAGAGAAAGTGGAAGGCCCCTAATGTATTTTATAAGATTCTTTAAATATAAGGTCCAAGGACCAGCAATTAGTATAATGGCTATGTCACTGGACACCTATGTAGTCAACTGCGGTTCAAGTTGTGGACTTAAACTCACTCCAGGTGCGTGTGTGCATTTTTGCCCAAGATCCTGAGAGGAGAATGGAGGAGAAGGGATTGCACCATGGCCATCCCCCCAGGGTGGTGATTTCTAGCTTTCTGTCTCTCTGTCTCTGTCTTTCTGGCAAGCACAAGAGCCCTATAGCAAAAAAAAAAAAAAAAAAAAAAAAAAAAAAAAAAAAAAAAAAACCTCCCCCCCAAAAAAAGAAATATAATGTCCATTTACATTGTAATGACCCAGTATAAGGAGTAAATGTTCAGACTTTGGTTATGATAATGACCAACATGGATCATAAATGAGGGCCATTTGACCTCTAAAACTCTTCTCTTAAAGGAAAGATAAGGCTTTTATTTCAATATGTAAGATGTTTTTAGGCTGGAAACTGCTGGTTGTGAGCTCAAAGACTCCAGGCTAAATGACTCCAGAAACCAGAATAGAAATATGATTATCTAAGGCCTCACCAATCAAAATGATCATGTCTTCTTGAACCAATCACTGAACTGATCATGCGCCTGGGAACTCCGCCCCTAATTTTGCCCTTAAAAATGCATGTGGGGAGGGGGTCAACAGGTGGTGTAGTAGTTAAGTCCAGGTGGCTGGACTCCCAAATGGCTAACTCTGGTTCGAATCCCAGACCTGACAGTGCTCTTGCTCTCTCTTTCTCTCTCTCTCTCCCCTTTTCTGGTCAAATTAAAATAATTAATTAATAAATAAAGTAAAAATAGAAAATAATTCTTTTTCCTTCCTTTTTTTTTTTTTTAGAGAGAGAGGCTTTTGCTATAGGGCGCACATATTTACCAGAAATACAGAGAGAGACAGAAAATGAAAAAATTGCCCCCCAGGGAGATGACCACACCACTATGGACAGAAGTCTGACTACTTTTCCTATTTTTCCAAAATCTTTTCAAAAGAGACTGGGGAAGTCATACCACAAACATTAACAGACCATTTATTTCTTTTTTCTTTTTCTTTTTTTTAGAGAGGTTTTTGCTATAGGGCGCGTGCACTCGCCAGACAGACAAGAGAGAGACAGAGAGATACAAAGCGAGAAATCACCCCCCAGAGGGGATGGCCATGCCACAACCCCTTTTCCTCTATTCTCCTCTCGGGATCTTAGGCACACACGCACACGCGCCCAGCATGAGTTTAAGCCACCACCGGGTCCAGATGCAAATCGTGGTCGACTATGTGGGAGTCCAGCAACATAGCCATTACGCTAACTGCTGGTCCCAACCATTTATTTTCTATTAACAGAATCCTTTCTGCCTCCTGTCCCTGGTGTAGTATCTTTGAGATGTATATTTCAAATGATTACAATATATTCTTTTGCTTATCTCTTCCCAAGACACAGAACTTCCCTTTTCCTTGAGATGCAGATTAAGCCTTCCTTTAATAAGACACAGATCTTCCCTTCCAATCACCAACCTAAGAATTGTGGAACCCACCTATAACCTACAAGCCCCTCCACGCCCCCACCATCACCCCACCCCCGTTTCTATATGTCCCACCTTTTTGGGCCAGACCAATGGAAAATCTTTTCACTAAATGTTGTCTTCAATCTCAAAAACAAATAAAAGGAACCCCTGTACATGATCACCCGAGAAAGGCATGTATGCCTCTTCTCTGGCCTAGGTCACTCACAGTGGGCTTGGAAATAAACCGCATTAATTATTAATTATTAATTTTACAGTTGGTTATTTTTTCCGTTGACACCACAATCCCAAAAATAATTCTTTAATGTAAACATATGGGGGGAGACTGTTTGGTTTTTCTTTTCAGTATGAGCTGCCCACTCTCCTTGCTTTGTGCCTTGCACTAGAGTTGTACTTCCTTCATCACACCATGTGTCTATGATTTGGTTTTATAGTGCTTGAGTGAGTGAACCCGACCAAATTCAGTAACAGTTTATTGGTTACCATAAAGGCACTAAGGTCCTGCAACAACCCATGGCCTATGGCTACTCTCAGAACTCATCCTGCAGCTGCCTGAGCACCTTGGCTCAGGGACAGTCCTGGGTGATTGGCTGCTTACCAATTGCCATTTACCCACACAATTTCAGTTTTCTGGCGAAGGAGACACGCATTGAATTGGATTTCGTAGACATCCGGTAAGTTAAGAGGCTCACGTGTGATAATACCAAGGTCTGTCTTTCTTTGTAGATATTTGTTCTCTGTTTTGGCAGAATGTTTGCTTGGTAGACTTTCCTCCATTTGGCTAAAGGGTAGTTGTAAGACTTCCTTTAGAATGTTTGGTTTCTGCTTTGACAGAATCTTAACTGGTTCCAAAAAAAAAAAAATTTTTTTTTTGATACATATAGAAAGAACAAATTTTCTACTTGCAGAGTTTGTAAAAATTCTGTGTATCAACTAGGTTTTTATTACTGCTAGGGCTGTGCTTACAAAAAGGGCATCTGTGCAATGTATGGGGAAAAGGTGTTAAACATCAAAACTACAAGCAGACATCTGTCTTGATGTGTTCACAGAATTTCTGACTTTCTTATTTTTTTTTTTGGAGAGGTTTTCGCTATAGGGCACATGCGCTCGCCAGACAGAGAGAGACATAGAGACAGAAAGCGAGAAATCACCCCCCCCCAGGGGGATGGTCACGCTGCAATCCCCCCCTCCTCCATTCTCCTCTTGGGATCTTGGGCAGGCACGCACACGCGCCCGGCGTGAGTTCTAAGCCACCGGGTCCGGGACGCGAACCACGGTCGACTACGTGGGAGTCCAGTGACATAGCCATTATGCTAACTGCTGGTTCCCAAATTTCTGACTTTCTTTATAATTTTATTTTCTGCTTTGCATTTTCAAGTCATGACATAGTAGTTTAATTAATTAATTAATTTTTTAAGAGAGATTTTTGCTATAGGGTGCGTGCGCTCGCCCGAAAGACAGAGAGAAACGGAAAGCGAGAAATCACCCACTGGGGGGATGGCCATGCACAATCCCTTCTCCTCCATTCCCCTCTCAAGATCTTGGGCACACATGCGCCTGGCGTGAGTTTAAGCCACGGGGTCCGGGACTTCAACCGCGGCCGGCTACATGGGAATTCAGCGACAATAGCCTTTATGCTAACTGCTGGTCCCATAGTAGTTTAATATATAAAATAGCATGTTTTAAGAAAAATAATTAAGTGTAAACCAGGGAAGCAGATTGTATTCATTCTTTTGCTTACCAGAGTTCTGAACATTAAGTGTCATTAATTTTCTGCCTTAAGTGGTAATTTTCCTTGTTAACTTCTATTGGAACTGAAATAAGTGGCACTTTTAGTGAAACATATTCCCAACTCTGTATGCACTTATTATTTTACATTATTAATATAAGTCTTATTCTTTCCCTCTACTTTATACAAGCTGCAAAAATGAGAAGGAAAATACTGGTATTTTGCAGTTAACTTGACATCCAGACCTAAAATTCTAACCTCATTTCCTTTCTTCTTAGAATCACCTGTTCTACCTTATAATGCAGGGCCTGTTTCCCTGTAGCAGCTCTTTATTGCTGGAGGATAGAAGTGCCCTGGATCCATTCAGGAGTCTAGGTCTTTTGGGTATGACACAAATGAAGGCTTAATTTATTCAAAAAGGAAATAATTAAAAATACTTAACATGGGGATTAGCAGGTGGCATGGTGGTTAAGGCACTGGATACTTCCCACATGGCCAACCATGGTTCAAGTTCCGGAACTGGTGGCTTGCTTTCCCACTTCCTCTCTGTCTGTTTCTCTGGTAAAATTAAAATAAATGAATTAATAAATAAAATTAAGTAAATAATTATTTTTTAAAAAGAAATTAAAAAAAATACTTAACATGCAAAAATCTTGTGAAGAAGGTGAAGGAAGGGAACCAGCAGTTAGCGTAATGACTATGTCGCTGGACTCCCACGTAGTCGACCGTAGTTCGTGTCCCGGACCTGGTGGCTTAAAACTCATGCCGGGCGCATGTGCGTGAATGCCCAAGATCCCGAGAGGAGAATGGAGAAGAAGGGATTGCGGTGTGACCATCCCCTCTGGGGGGTGATTTCTTGCTTTCTGTCTCTATGTTTCTCTCTGTCTGTCTGGTGAGCACACGTGCCCTATAGCAAAAACCTCTTTATAAAAAAAAAAAAAAAAAAAAAGAAGGTGAAGGAAAACCACAGAACATACTAAAGAGAGAGGAAGACAGCTCTTTGGAAAACATACCTTAAGAGGCAGAAGAAACCCTTCAGCCTTCTGAAGAAGGTGTAAACCAGGAAGCAGAAAGAAATCTTAGAGCAGGGACATCTCAGCCCAGCCAGGAATTGAAAGAGGACACTCCCATTAGGTATTTTGATCCTGAAGAAATTTTAAGAGTAGATTAGTTTGAAAGGCTCAAGGAAGAGATAAGAGAAAGAAACAAGTTCATGATGATGTATCGGAAGCAGTCATTCACAGTCATTCTTATCCAGCATGCTTCAGGTCTTGTGTTCTTTTTTGTCTGATACTGAAATCTGACCCTTGCTTTCTTTCCATTAGCATTTTCTGATGTATCTTTGACCTTAATTTTACTTTTAATCACCTGGTGGAATTTGGTTTTAGATAGTTTCTTTGTTAACAGCAACTCATTAAATTTTGGATTTTGGTTCTTTTTCCAGGTCCATTTTTTTCGATTGGGAAGTTTCACACATATGTATGGAAATGTGTTCATTCCATAATGTAAAGTAAAACATAACAGATTATAAAGCAGCATATTCAGTATCAGCTCATATATGCAGGATAAAATTCCAAATTGTGTGTGTCTATATACATACATATTTCAAAAACTTAGCCATGTTTAATTTCTGTGTGGCTTGAAGTTCCGCTGGTTTTTTTTTTTTCTTTTTGCTTATATGTATTTTTACATGAATACATGTCTCACATATAAATTTTTTTTTTTTAATAATTGAAAGTAAAATAACTTGCAACTAGCTTACAAGGGCAATGGGGACATGTAAACTCTTGATGAAAAAACTATAAAAAACATTACTATTTGTAATTTTAAAAATTTGTCCATGAAGGGGCCAGCAGGTCGCATGGTGGTTAAAGGTCCTGGACTCCCACATGGCCAACCACAGTTCAAGTTCCGGACCTGGCGACTTGCTTTCTTGCTCTCTCTCTCTCTCTCTCTCTCTCTCTCTATCCCTCTGTAGTCAAAATAAGTCAATAAAGCAATAGAGTTAAATAAAATAATTCTTTAAAAAATATTTTTCCCATGAAGCCAAGAAATATCCAATATTAAAATGAATACATAAAATTTCAGAAAAACACCTATTACACATATTACCTTGAATTCAAATTGTCATAAAGCTAGAACATAGTCCATGATGGTGTGTAATGAATCCATGCTCTTTGAGAAAGCTCTTTGGAGCAGAAACAACAACAAAAAATTGTTTTATCTTCCCCCTCAAAGGCAATAAATAGAGCAAACAAATATCTTGACTCTTTTCTTTTTTCTTTTTCATTTTTTTGTTGGAGAAGTTTTTGCTATAGGGCGCGTGTGCTCGCCAGACAGACAGAGAGAGACAGAGAGATAGAAAGTGAGAAATCACCCCCCAGGGGGGATGGCCACACAGCAATCCCTTCTCCTCCATTCTCCTCTTGGGATCTTGGGCACGCACGCACATGCGCCGGGCATGAGTTTAAGCCAGCGGGTCTGGGACTAGAACCGTGGTCAACTACATGGGAGTCCAGTGAAATAGCCATTCCGCTAACTGTTGGTCCCATGACTCTTCTCTTTAAAAAAAAAAATGTAGGGACCAGCTGTCAGAGTAATGGCTGTATCGCTGGACTCCCACGCAGTTGACCACGGTTTGAGTCCCACATCTGGCAGCTTACATTCATGCTGGGCACATGTGCGTGTGTGCCCAAGATCCTGAGAGAAGAATGGAGGAGGCGGCTTTGTGGTGTGGCCATCCCCCTCCCCCCTGCCCCCTCCCCTCCCGGGTTGTGTGATTTCTGTCTTTCTGTCTCTCTGTCTCTGTCTTTCTGGCGAACGAACGTGCCATATAGCAAAAACCTCTCAAAATAAATAAATTAATTAAATAATGTAAACCACTAAAAACCTACTTTGAGGTTTTACATGAAGTTTTTTCTTATGTTGCCTTCAGAAGTTCAGGACTGTGGGAACCAGCAGTTAGCGTAATGGCTATGTCGCTGGACTCCCACGTAGTCGACCGTGGTGCCCGTCCCAGACCCAGTGGCTTAAAACTCACACAGGGCGCATGTGCGTGCGTGCCCAAGATCCCAAGAGGAGAATGGAGGAGAAGGGATTGCAGCATGACCATCCCCTCTGGGGGGTGATTTCTCGCTTTCTGTCTCTTTGTCTCTCTCTGTCTGGCAAGCGCACGTGCCCTATAGCAAAAACCTCCCCCCCCCCAAAAAAAAAAAAAAAAAAGAAGTTCAGGACTGCTGCTTTTAAAATTGCAACCTAAAATGGGATAAAAAGATTTCTGCTTCCAACTGCTACATATAAATATGTATTACTGTAAACTATGTAGAATAGAGAATATTATGATACCCATGGTGTAGATGGGGCATTTTTGTCTTAAAGTTAATACTATAGGGCGTGTGCACTCACCAGACAGAGAGAGACAGAGAGACAGAAAGTCAGAAATCACCCCCCAGGGGGATGGCCACTCCACAATCCCTTCTCCTCCATTCTCCTCTCGGGATCTTGGGCATGCAGGCACACGTGCCCAGCATGAGTTTTAAGCCACCGGGTTCGGGACGTGATCTGCGGTCAACTACATGGGAGTCCAGCGATATAGCCATTACGTTAACTGCTGGTCCTACTACATAAAGTTTT
Source organism: Tupaia tana (assembly GCA_026018925.1). Classification (NCBI taxonomy): domain Eukaryota; kingdom Metazoa; phylum Chordata; class Mammalia; order Scandentia; family Tupaiidae; genus Tupaia; species Tupaia tana. The sequence continues at coordinate 6,575,638 of JAKSZU010000031.1, forward strand.
AACAACTGAGGTGTTTCAAATAGTGTTGTTTGCTAGGATACATTTGTTACTTGTTCATAACTGGAGAGATGACAAGGATGATGCAAAATAAAGTAGTATCATTGAGGGCAGGATATATCCTCTAATGCTTTAATCTATTTTGTATTTTTAATTGAAATCTAACACTAAGTACTCATAACAGGATTCCCAAGAATGTCTGAGTTTCATTAAAAATTGGTTGGTTGGGAACCAGAAGTTAGCGTAATGGCTATGTCACTGGTCTCCCACGTAGTCGACCGTGGTTCACGTCCTGGACCCAGTGGCTTAGAACTCATGCCGGGTGCGTGTGCGTGCGTGCCCAAGATCCCGAGAGGAGAATGGAGGAGAAGGGATGGCGGCGTGACCATCCCCCCTGGGGGGTGATTTCTAGCTTTCTGTCTCTATGTCTCTCTTTGTCTATCTGGTGAGCGCATGTGCCCTGTAGCGAAAACCTCTCAAAGAAAAAAAAAAAACTGGTTGGTTGACTTTAAGAAAAGTTCATTTTTCAAGGATCAACTGGAATCTGGGCTTGTTCAACTGGCTTAGAGAAAGATACTGAAGAAGTGCAGCTGAAAAGCTCACTATTGGTGTTCTGCTACACAGGTCAGGAGTTTTCGTGTCCCACTGCCCCTCCATTGCTCTTCTGAGTCCCATCCTGTTGGCCGCAGCCTTTGGCCACCGAGCCAAGATAATGCTGCTGGCTGCATAGGGAGGCGTGTCTCCAGTACTTGCCTCGTACAGGCAAAGGAACTTGCGGGCGGGCCGTTGGGAGGATCCTATATATACGGGAGTAAAGGGAGGGAGAGGGGAGAAAGAAGAGAAAGAAAAAAGTAAAGGAAACCTGTGAATAAAGACTCCGTGAGGAAGAACCGAACCGGGTGTCGTGTTGTCTCTTCAGAAGTGACACCGGCACCATCCACCTGTGCAGGTGAGGTCTATAGAGGATGCTACAGTAGAAGCACAGCTTGGAACCTCCCCATAGGTGTTCTGCTACAAAAGTTTCTGCCTTTGAACCTTCAGTATCTTCTGCTGCTTGATTTTCATTCCAAGCCCATTCACCTGCAAGGCAGAGGTGCAGAGAGAAAGCTGTGAATAAAAATGCCTGGGGGGAGTTAGCAGTTACCTGGGGGACCAGCAGTTAGCATAATGGCTATGTCACTGGACTCCCACAGTCGACCACCCTTCAAGTCCCAGGCCCAGTGTCTTAAACTCATGCCAGGCGCAGGTTCCAAGAGGAGAAAGGAGGAGAAGGGATTGTGGTGTGGCATCCCCCCTGGGGGTTGATTGCTCACTTTTTGTTTCTATGTCTCTCTCTGTCTTCCTGGCAATTGCACGTGCCCTAGAGCAAAAACCTTCCCCCCCCCCAAAAAAAAATGCCTGGGGGAACCAGCAGGTAGAATTGTGGTTAAGGCACTGGACACTGCCAGATGGGCAACCACAGTACAAGTCCTAGACCTGGTGGTTTGTTTTTTTATTCTCTCTCTCTCTCTGTTTCTTTCTGTTCAAATTATAAAAATAAATGAATGAATAAATTTTAAGAATTTTTAAAATAACAGCTGGGAAGCTCACCATTCTGTTGTTACAGGAGTATGTGCCTGGGAGCTTTCTGTGTTTCACTGCCCATTCATTGTCATTCCAAGCCCTATCTACCAGCACAGTAGAAGCCTTGGGAAGAAGTCACTGAAAAAATACATTTGGGAAGCTCCCCATCATTGTTCTGCTACACAAGGTCTGTGCCTTGAAACCTCTGTGTCTCACTGCTCCTCCTTGCCATTCTAAACCCCATGTCCCTAGGGGGACAGAGTTCTAATCATAAACCACGGAAGAAGTGGAACTGGGAAGCTTCTTGTTGGCATTGTGTTACACATATCTGTGTCTTGGATTCTTTCATGTCCTGCTCACTTCACTGTGTTTCAAGATCCATCCACCTGCAAGGAAGGAGCTCAGAGAGTAAGCCACTGAAAAAGTGTGACAGGGAAGCTTCCTGTTGGTGTTCTTGTTTTGGAGAGATTTTTTTGCTATAAGGCAGCTGTGAGAGACAAAGAGAGAGAGACAGAAAATAAAAATTACTCCCTGGGGGATAGACAGGCTGCAATCCTTTCTCCTCCAGTCTCTTCTCAGTATTTTTGGCACACACACACACTGGCATGTTTCAAGCTACTAGGTCTGGAACTTGAACTGTGGCCCACCACATGAGACTCCAACCCTTTAACTACTACACCACCTGCTGGCTCCTTCACTGATGTTCTTCTACAAAGGTTTTTGCCTTCGAGAACATCATGATTTGTTACCTATTCACTGCTGTTTCAAGCCCTATAAATCTGAAGAGCACAGGTCCAGATAGGAAGCTGCTGAAGCAGTGTGGCTGGGAAGCTCCCTGTAGTGTTTTGCTACATGGGTCTTCCATATTCCGATGTTTCACCATACCACTCCCAACCCCATCCACCTGCATGGCGGTGGCAAAGGGAGAGTGATGTTGAAGAAATGCAGCTGAAAAACTCCAAATTAAGGTTCTGCTCCACAGGTCCTGCAATGAGCCTTTCATGTTCCATTGCCTATTAATTGAAATTCCAAGCCTCATTAACTTTCATGCCAGAAGCCCAGGGAGGAAGCCATTAAAGAAGAATGGCTGGAAAGCTCCCCATTGATTTTCTTCTACATATTTCTATGCCTGGGAACCTCCCATTTCCCATTGCTTCTTTATTGCTATTCCAAGCTTCATCCATCAGTGCAGCAGAGGCCTAATGAGGAAACCACTGATGATGCACATTGAGAAGTTCCCGTCAGTGTTCTGCTACACAAGGTCTCTACCTTAAAGCCTCCTGTGAGCTGCTACCTCTGCATTTCCATTCCAAGTTTCATCCACTTTTGTGGCAGAAGCCAGAAGAAAAAGGTGCTGAAGAAGCACTGCTGGAGAACCTCCCTTTGAGATTCTGCTACACAAGCCTTTGCCTCAGAGCCTTCTGTATTCTGAAGCCCTTCCATTGCCCTTCCAAGCCCCATCCACCTGCATGATGGAGACCAAGAGAGAAACCACTAAAGAAATGCAGCTAGGAAGCTTTGCATTAGTATCATGTTACACAAGTCTTTTCCTTAGAGTCTTTGGTATTTTGCAGTCTTTCCATTTCCATTCAAGTCCATCTATCTATGAAGCAGAGGCCCAGGGGGTTTTCTGCTACACAGGTCTGTGCTTTGGAGACTTCTGTGTCCCACTATTCCTTCTTCCAAGCCCCAACCACCTGTGTGGCAGGGGCTGATGAAGAAGCTGAAGTGTGGTTAAGAAGTTCCCTGTCACTGTTGTTCTGCACAAGTCTTTCCTTGGAGGCTTTCGAATCCTGCTGCCTCATCATGTCCATTTCATAACTCATCAACCTTCGCAAGAGCTACCCAGTATAGAAGCTGTGAAAGAAGTGTGGCTGTTAAGCTCCCAGTTAATGTTCTGCTACACAGGTCTGTTCCTTGGAGCCTTTTGTGTCCTGTTGCTTTTGCATTACAATTCCTAGCTCCATCCACCTGCACAGCAGATGCCAAGAGAGAAAGTTGCTGAAGAAGCAAGACTGGGAAGTTTTACAATGCCATTGCAAGCCACATTCACCTGTATGGTAGAGGCCCAAGGAAGAAGCTGCTCAAAGAGGGAATCTTGGAAGCTATTTGTTTGTGTTCTGTTATGCTTGTTTATACAATGGAGACTCTTCCTACTCCACCATTGGCATTCTCAGCCCCATCTACCTGTGCAGCATAGGTCCAGAAAGGAAGCCACTGATGAAGCACAACTGGAAAACTTCTTGGTGGTGTTCTACTAAACAAGTATGTGTCTTGGAGCCTTATGTGTCTCTCTACCCCTCCATTGCTGTTCCATGTCTCACCCACTTGTCCAACAGAGGCCCAGGGAAGAAGAGTATTTGAAAGCTCGCTCCAGTGTTCTACTACATAGATATGTGCCTTGTAGTCAACTGGGTTCTTCATCTAACTCATTGCCTAAGTACCATCCACCTGCAAGGTGAAGGCCAGGTGAGAAAGCTTTTATAGAAGTGTGGCTGGAGGGTCCCAACTGCTATTTTGGTATATAGCACTATACCTTGCAGCCTTCCATGTTCCCCTGCTCCTCCTTTGCCATTCCAAGTCCTATCTACTTGTGTGGCAAAAGGCAAATAAGAACCACTGAAGAAGCATGAGTGGCAAACTCCCTGTCAGTGTTCTGCTACACTGATCTATGCCTTAAAACCTATGTGTTTCACAGCCCCCCCATTGCTGTTCTAAGCCCCATCCTCTTGTGTGATTGAGGCCCAGGAAGGAAGTTTCTGAAGATGCATGGCTAGAAAATTTCTATTTTGTATAATGCTATTCAGTTTTTTGGTATGGAGCCTTTCCTGTCCTGGTGCTTCTTCATTGCCATTCCAAGCCCTGTCTACCTTTGCAGCAAAACCCAGAATGAAAACCACTAAAGAAGCACAGCTGGAAAACTCTCCATTCATGCTCTGCTACAGAAATCTGTGCCTTGAAGGCTTCTGTGTCCCACTGTGAAAAACAGTATGGTGATTCTTCAAAGACATACAAATAGAACTATCCTCATGATCTAACAGTTCTACTCCTGGGTAGCTACCCTAAGGACAAGAGAGTCAGAAAAGTACTTGCACATCAATGTTTATTGCAGCATTATTCATGATTGCTAAGAGTTGGAATCAACCCAAATGTTCATGAACAGATGAATGGATTTAAAAAGTATGGCACTAGGGCCAGCAGGTGGTGTGGTGGTTGAAGGTGTTGGACTCCCAGATGGCTGTCTGATCAAATTTAAATAAATAAATAAATAAATAAAGTTAAATATAATTATTTCTTTTTTAAAAAGGAAGAAGTATGGGACCAGCAGTTAGCATAATGGCTATGTCGCTGGACTCCCACGTAGTCGACTGCAGTTTGAGTTCCGGACCCAGTGGCTTAAACTCACGCCGGGCGTGTGTGCGTGCGTGCCCAAGATCCCAGGAGGAGAATGGAGGAGAAGGGATTGCGGCATGGCCATCCCCCCTGGGGGGTGATTTCTCGCGTTCTATCTCTCTGTCTCTCTCTGTCTGTCTGGCGAGCGCACGCACCCTATAGCAAAAACCTCTCCAAAAAAAGAAAAAAAAAAAAAAAAAAGGAAGAAGTATGGTACATATTCTCTATGGAGTATTGTTCAGCCATATAAAATAAGACCCTGGAATTTGATAGAAAGTGGTCGAATATGAAACATATATGCTGAGTGAAGCAAGCCAGACTATGAGAGAGAGACATTTTAAGAGACACTTAATATGTGTCTCTTAATACTGTCTACACTCTCTATGGTAGAGACTGAAAGACTGGAGGACATAATGGCAATGATATAGTTATGAACACTAGAGACAGTGTGGAAGAAAAGTGGGAGAGGGGAAGAGCTTACGGAAGGAAATTACAGAGAAAAATAGACAAGACATTTGTAGGATATAGTAATGGTTTATTACCTGTTAATGATAATGTGTATAGTATTCCCAACTGAACTGGTTTGAGGTAGATTGCATATTGGATAAATTCACTTTATAAGCAAATTGATGTATAACAATCAAATGCATAAAAAGCTAATAATAATAATTTGAAAAGTATATTAAGTGTTGCATTTATTCCTTTGTGGAAGCGAATTTTATTGCTTTAGCTCATAACATTGAAGTCTATGACATTTTGGATGTTTTTTAAATTTGGCTATCCATTTGTACCAATACCATCTATTGAAAATCCCATTTTTCCTTATTGAAGTATCTTTTTTTTTTTTTTTTTTTGGAGAGGTTTTCGCTATAGGGTGCGTGTGCTCGCTAGACAGACAGAGAGAGACATAGAGACAGAAAGCAGGAAATCACTCCCCGGGGGATGGTCACACCGCAATCCCTTCTCCTCCATTCTCCTCTCGGGATCTTGGGCACGCATGCATACGTGCCCGGCGTGAGTTTTAAGCCACCAGGTCCAGGATGCAAACCGCGGTCGACTATATGGGAGTCTAGCGACATAGCCATTACGCTAACTGCTGGTTCCCTTGAAGTATCTTAATAATACTATTGAAAGTCAGATACCAACATCTTTAATGAATATAGATGCAAAAATTCTCAACAGATACTAACATATTGTAACCAATGACTCATAAAAAAAGATTCTACACCACAACCAGGCAGGCTTTGACCCAGAAATACAAGGGTGGTTCAACATATGCAAAACTGTAAATATAATAAACCATATTAACAGAAAGAAAAACAAAAACCATATGATCATATCAATTGATGCAAATAAGAATTTGACAAAATACCACATCTCTTCATATTTAACACTTAGCAAAATTGGCATAGAAGGAACATTTTTCAACACATAAGACTTTTATAAAAAACAGATAGCTAACATCATACTGAACAGAGAAAAGCTGAAAGCATTTTCACTTAAAACTGAAACAATACAAGGCTTTCCACTTTCTCTACTTCTTTTCAATATAGTATGGAAGTCCTAGTTAATGCAATCAGATAAGAGAACAAAATAAAAGGCATTCAGATGGCAAAAGAAATGAAATTATCTGTATTTGCAGATAATATAATCATATACATAGAAAACATAAAAAATTCTTGAAAAAAATGCCAGAAGTGATAAATGCTATAGTAAAGTGGCAGGAAACAAAATGAACATAAACAGATCTATAGCATTTCTATACACAAACCATGAACAGACTGAGGGAGAATTAAAAAACCAATCCCAGTTACAATGACCAGAAAAAGTAAAAGATACCTAGGAATAAATCTAACCAAATAAGTCAAAGACCTCTACAGAAAAAAACTATGAAAATAAAAAAAGAAATGGAAAATTATACCAAAAAAGTAAAAAGAGATTCCACGTTCCTGAATTGCAAGAATTAATATAACCAAAATGTCAATTCTACCCAAATTAACCTACATACAATGGAATCCCAATCAAATTACCCATTCTTCAAAGATTTAGGAAACAAAATCATAAAATTTGTCTGGAATCATAAAAGACCCTGTACTACAAAAGAAATATTGGGCAAGAAGAGTGGAGTAGGAGGGATCTCACTCACTGACTTCTTAATATATTTTTGTGATAATTAAAACTGCATGGCACTGGCACAAAATCAGGTATGTAGACCAATGGAACAGAATAGAGATCTTAGATAATTATTCTAAAACATACAGCTAACTGATATTTGACAAAGGGCACCAGGCAATACCCTCAAAGCACAGGCAATAATCCCCTAAATAGATAAGTGGGATTACATCAAGTTAATTAGTTTCTGCACAGCAAAAATAAAAATAATTAGACTGAATCAACAACTCTCAGAATGAGAGAATATATTTGCTAAGTATACCTTTAATAAAGGACTAATAACCAAAATAATGCAGGGAACTCAAGTAGCTTGCCTGACCCCCCCCCCCCCAAAAAAAAAAAAAAAAAAATTCAACCCATTTAAAAGATGGGAAATGAACTGAAGAGACAACTCTCTAAAGAAGACATACAAACAGCCAAAGCATATGAAATTCGTATCAAAGTCAAGCATGTGAAAAAATTCTCATTTCTTACTACAAGGGAGAATCAAATCCAAACCACAATGAGATACAGATATCCCCTAACCCCAGGGAGAATCAAATCCAAACCACAATGAGATACAGATATCCCCTAACCCCAGGGAGAATCAAATTCAAACCACAGTGAGATACAGATATCACCTAACCCCAGTTGAATGGCTAAGATAGAAAGAAAAAGAAGAAAGGAAGGAAAGGAGGGAGGGAGGGAGGGAGGGAGGGAGGGAGAAAAAAGTTCTAGTGAGACTGGAGAAAAGGGAAGTCTCCTACACTGTTGATGGGAGTGTAAATTAGTACTGACACTATGGAGAACAATCTGGAGAGTCTTCAAAGACCTAAAAATAGAACTACCATATGATCCAGCAATTCCACCCCTGGGTATCTACCCCCAAAATAGGAATGCACTCAGTAGAAAAGTACTTGCATATTTATGTTTACTGCAGCATTATTCACAATTGCTAAGACATGAAACCATCCCAAATGTCCATAAACCGGTGAATGGATTTAAATTGTAGCACGAATACACTAGAGAATAACACTCAGCCATAGAAAACAAAAGAGACCTGGGACTAGCAGTTAGTGTAATGGCTTTGTCGCTGGACTCCCATGTAGTCCACCACTGTTAGAGTCTCGGACCCAGTGGCTTAAACTCACACCAGGCGCATGTGCGCCCAAGATCCCAAGAGGAGAATGGAGGAGAAGGGATTGCGGCATGGCCATCCCCCACCAGGGGTTATTTCTCACTTTCTGTCTCTATGTCTCTCTCTGTCTTTCTGGTGAGCACATGCACCCTATAGCAAAAACCTCTTAAAGAAAGAAAGAGAGAGAGAGAGAAAGAAGGAAGGAAGGAAGGAAGGAAGGAAGGAAGGAAGGAAGGAAGGAAGGAAGGAAGGAAGGAAGGAAGGAAGGAAGTCCCAACCCGGGGGGACAGTTGAACAGGTTTCCTGAGGGAAGGAGTGAGAGCCAGGACAAGCAGCACAGTGTTACAACACAGAGATGACACAGTGTCTTTAGGGTTGTCCGTTTATTGTGGGCAGCACAGTACAGCACAGAGATGGCATAGTGTTACAACTCTTCAGGGTCACATTGTCTATTGTGAGCAGCACGGAGACGACTTGATGTCACAGCTCTTCAGGGTCGTCCGGAGACGACGTGGTGTTACAACACTTCAGGGTCTTCTGGAGAAGATGCAGTGTTACAACTCTTCAGGGTCTTCCTGGTTGTCTGGCAATTGTGGGCCAGGCATTACAGTTATATAAATGTTGCTGGGCCGTGATTGGTTGTAAAAGGTGGGTTATGATTGGTTGTAAAAGGTGGGTTATGATTGGTTGCTTTTGGACTAATCATGAGGTGCCGGATAAGCAAATCTGAGGGATTCTTATGGCCAATCAGAGCAAGGTTTTGAAGGGGAGGTTTTTGAAGGGGAGCCAATCATAGCAATTGTTTGCTCTCTGAGAAACCTTGGCAGACTTGCTGGTGCGCAGCCTCCCACAAAAACAAAACAAAAAGGCTCTGGCATTTGATAGAAGTGGGCTAATACAGAAGATTCACTATTAAGTGATGTAAACCAGCCTATAAGAAAGAGACATTGTATATCTCCACTCAATATATACCAAATATCTTTATCCTATGGTAGAAACTGAGAGATTGGATCGTATAAAGGCATGAAGAGCTATTGTTAATACTAGAGACAGTATGGGAGGAGGGTGGAACATCGGGAGGGTGAGAAGAAGGGAATCAAGAAAAAAAGCAAAACAATTAAGGGACACAAAAACTTGGTGCCTAGCTTTTGCACTTTTCCTTTCTCTCTAGTCAAATTAAAATAATAATAAACAAATTTAAGTAAATAATAATTATAAAAAAGGAAATTAAGTATTGATTCAATATGCATGGTAATATCATTGACTGAACCAATAATATACAGTGTATTTACAATGGGAAAATTAATTTGGTATGCCATAATGATAACGGTGATTTAATATAAAATAAATGAAGAAAGAAAGAAAAAAAAAAGAAAGTCAATTGGCCATACATGTAATAATTCACTTATGGGCTTTTAATTCTATTTCATTATTATTTCTATCTCTATGCCCATACCTATTTTCTTGATTATTCCAATTTTATAGTAAAATTTGAAATTGGGAATTATGAATCTTCTAATCTGTCTTTTTAAGGAGATAAAAAAGAATCTGACTCCCTTCCACTTCCATGTGAACTTTCTTTAAAGAATTGTTTTATTTATTTATTTTGATCAGAGAACAGAGAGTGAGAGAGAGAGGGAAATTGAGAAAGCAAGTCACCAAGTCCAGGACTCGAATCACAATCAGCCATGTGGGAGTCCAGTAACTTTAATTATCATGCCATCTGCCGCCCCCCTTCCACATGAATTCTTTGGAAATAATTATTTTATTTTATTTATTTCATTTGACAAGAGAAGACAGAGTGAGAGAGATAAAAAGCAAGGAGCCAGGTCCAGGATTTGAACCATGGTTATCCATGTGGAAGTCCAGTGCTCTTAACCACCATGCCACCTGCTAGCCCTTGTATGAATTAATTTTCTTTTTTTTCTTTCCTTTTTTTTTTTAATTATCATCATAATCTTCTTTATATTACATTGGATTACATATAACTTTACAGTGTATTACATTGCTTTTTCAGAAGGGAATGCCATGCATGTCAGTCAATACAGAGACATTAATCTCCCCACTTCATCATTCAATATCTTTTCTATGTTTTTCCCAATCATTATTATTATTATTTTTAAACAATCACTATTTCTTATTTTGCTTGTAAAAAGACTTTACCCATCATGAAATACTTCTCAGACCAATCCAGTTGAGAATACTACACATGTCATCATCAACAGGTAATAAGCCATATCTGTTTCTCATTAACGTCCTGCCACTCTATTGTTCTCTTGCTATCTTTCTCTATCCTCTTCTCCTCACTCCCCCCCCCATTCCATACTGTCCTATTCTCGTTAAGTACCTTCACTGCTTTTATGTCCTCCAATTTTTAGCTTTCTACCACAGAGTGTGGATAGTCGGTATATATTGAGTGGATACATACAATATCTTTCTTTCATAGCCTGGCTTACTTCACTCAGCAATAGATCCTCCATATCTGACCACTTTCTATCAAATGCCAGGGTCTTGTTATATTTTATGGCTGAGTAGTATTCCATAGAGTATATTTACCATAATTTTCCAATCCATTCATCAGTTTGTGGACATTTAGGTTAGTTCCATGTCTTGGCAATTGTGAATAGTGCTGCAATAAACATTGATGTGCAAGCACTTTTCTGACTGAGCATTCTCCTGTCTTTCAGGTAAAAATCCAAAAGTATTGCTGGATCAAGTAGTAGTTCTATTTGTAGATCTTTGAGGAACCTCCATATTGTTCTTCACAGTGGTTGAACTAGTTTACATTCATCTCCACCAACATTTATTACATTTTATATTCTTAATCTTTGCCATTCTGACAGGGGTTAGGTGGTATCTCATTGTGGGTTTTATCTGCATCTTCCTTATGATGAAGAATGTCGAGCATTTCTTCATATGCTTTTTGGCTGTTTGTAGGTCTTCCTTAGAGAGATTTTTGTTCAGCTCATTTTCCCATATTTTAATTGGGTTAATAATTTTCTTTCTTTTTTTAAAAGAATTATTTATTTAATTTTATTTATTTATTCATTCGTTTATTTTAATTTGACCAGAGAGAGACACACACAGAGAGAGAAAGTGAGACAGCAAGCCACCAGGTCCAGGACTCAAACCATGGTCAGCCATGTGGGAATGTCCAGCACCTTAACCACCATGCCACCTGCTGGTCCCAGGGTTAATAATTTTCTTTCGCATAAGGCACTTGAGTTCCCTGTGTATTCTGGTTATCAGTCCCTTGTCTGAGGCATATTTAACAAAAATATTTTCCTATTCTGAGGGTTGTCGGTTCACACTTGTTACTGTGTCCTTTGCTATGCAGAAACTTCTTAATTGAATATAATCCCACTTGTCTATTTTAGGGATTATTGCCTCTGCTTTGGAAATCTTATTTAAGAAGTCTTTGCCTACTCAAATGTTTCCCAGAGTTTCCCCAGCATTTTCCACCAGTAGTTTTATTGTTTGAGGTCTTAGGTTCAGATCTTTGATCCATTTTGAGTTAATTGCTGTCAATGCAGATGACATGATGGTATACTTAGAAGACCCAAAGGTATCCATGAAAAAACTTCTTGAAGTAATAAGTGAATACAGTAAGGTGGCAGGATACAAAATCAATATCCAAAAATCTATAGCATTTCTATTTATGAACAACAAGTTGAACGAAGCAGAACTGAAGAAAGGAATCCCTTTCACCGTAGCCACAAGATGTATAAGATACCTAGGGATAAACCTAACTAAGAAAGTCAAAGACCTTTATAAAGAAAACTATGAAAATCTTTAAAAAGATATTGAAAGTGACATAAAAAAGTGGAAGGACATTCCATGCTCCTGGATTGGAAGAATTAACATAATCAAAATGGCAATTCCACCCAAATTAATCTACAAATTTAATGCATTTCCAATCAAAATACCAGAAATATTATTCACAGATCTAAAAAGACAACCATAGAATTTGTCTGGAATAATAAAAGCCCTCATATTGCAAAAGCAATCCTGCTCAAGAAGAATGGAGTGGGAGGCATATCACTCCCTGATCTCAAGATATACTATAAAGCTGTGGTCATCAAAACAGCACGGTATTGGCATAAAAACAGACATGTGGACCAGTGGAATAGAATAGAGACCCCAGAAATAACCCCCAATGCTTACAGCCAACTGATCTTTGACAAAGGATATCAGTCAATCCATTGGGAAAAGGAAAACCTCTTTAGTAAATGGTGCTGGAAAAAACTGCATATCCACCTGCAGAAAGATAAAACTGAACTCCCGTCTTTTACCATTAACAACCTCGTATAAATTTTAAGACCTAGTTTTTGAATGCCTGTAGCAATCACCTCAAATTTTTATGAATTTTGATCTGTTTTGCTTATAAGTCTTTGAGAATTTTACAAGAATATGGAGGTTGGTATAACCTCATTAAAAATGAGGGGATGGGGACCAGGAGGTGGCATGGTGGTTAAGGTGCTGGACACTCCTACATGGCTGATTACGGTTCAAGTCGGAGACCTGGTGCCTTGCTTTCTCACTTTCCACCCCCCCCTTCTGTATGTCTTTCTCTCTGGTCAAATAAATAAATAAAATTAAATTAATATTTTTTTAAGTGAGAGGATAATAAAATTCACAGAGATTATTTGGTCTAGTCATTGTTCCACAGTTTGAAGTAACAAACTTTGTTCATTTCATTATTTATCTACTCATTCCTCCTATCCTCAAAGAGCCTGATAATAGAGTCTTTTGACTATTGAGCTACTCTTTTGTATAAAAAGTGAAGCAGGGAATAGCAGATGGTGTGCATGGGGGTTAAGGTGCTGGACACTCCCACATGGCTGATCATGGTTTGAGTCCTATACCTGGTGGCTTGCTTTCTCAATTTTTCACTCTCTCACTCTCCTCCTCTCTGGCTGATCAAACAGGAAAATAAGAATAATAAGTAAAATAATTTTTAAAAAAAAAGTAAAGGAGGTTAAAAGAATAGGAAAACATGAAGTGTTCAAAAGAAACTGAATTTGGGGGGAAGAAAGTGGGTTAGTGGTTAAAGTGTTGTACTCCAATATGATCAACTTCAGTATGAGTTACAGACCTGGAGATTTGAAACTCATACTGGGTGCATCTACAGTGCTGAAAATGCTGAGAGGAGAATGAAGGAGAAAGGATTGCAGCATGGCATCACTTATAGGGGTGATTTCTCACTTTCTGTCTCTCCAGCAAGCACACGTGCCCTATAGCAAAAAATCTCCCTAAAAAAAAAAAAAAGATATTGAATTTTTTCCTGAAATTTTACTGCTTCTATTTATTCTTAAGAAGTATAAGTTAGGGTAGGGACCAGCAGTAAGCGTAATGGCTATGTTGCTGGATCCCATGTAGCCGACCGCGGTTCGCATCCTGGACCTGGTGGCGTAAAACACGCTGGGCACGTGTACGTGCATGCCCAGGATCCTGAGAGGAGAGTGGAGGAGAAGCGATTGCAGCATGGCCATCCCCCCTGGGGGGTGATTTCTCGCTTTCTGTCTCTCTGTGTCTGTCTGGCGAGTGCATGCGCCCTATAGCAAAAACCTCTCAAAAAACAAGAAAAAAAAAGAAGAAGTACAAGTAAAGGTAGTGGCACAGAAACAGACACATGGACCAAAGGAACAGAATAGAGTTCCCAGAAATGAATGCTCAAACATATGGTCAACTGATTATTGATAAGGTGTATCAGTCAATCCAGTGGGAAAAGGAAAACCTCTTCAGCAAATGGTGATGGCAAAACTGGATCTCCACTTGCAGAAAGATGAATCTGAACCCCTACCTCTCACCTCTGACACAAATCACGTCAAGGTGGATCAAAGATCTAAATCTAAGACCTCAAACAATAAAACTGCTCCTGGAAAACACGAGGGAAACCCTGGGAGACGTTGGTGTAGGGAAAGACTTCTTAAATAAGACCCCCAAAGCACAGTCAATAATCCCCAAAATAGATAAGTGGGGTTACATCAGACTATGAAGTTTCTGCATGGCAAAAGACACAGTAATTAGTGTGAATAGACATCCCTCAGAATTGGAAAATATTTTCGTAACTGTGCATCAGATAAGGGACTGATAACCAGAACTCACAAGGAACTCAAGCAGTTGTTCTGAAAAAAGATGATCAATCCTATTAAAATATGGGAGAATGAGTTGAAGAAACTGTTCTCTAAAGATGACATATGAATTGCTAAAAGGCATATGAAAAAACTGCTCAACATTCCCCATTGTAAGGAAAATGCAGATCAAAACAACAATGAGATACCACCTAACCCCAGTCACAATGACTAAGATTTAAAAAATGAAAAAACAATAAGTGCTGGCGGGGGAGGGAGGCTAAAGGGGAACTCTCTCACACTGCTGGAGGGAATGTAAATTGGTCCAGCTACTTTAGAGAACAATCTGGAGATTCCTCAAAAATCTACAAATAGAACTACCATATGATCCAGCAATCCCACTCCTTGGTATCTACCCAAAGGACAGAAGAATACTTAATCGGAGAAGTGCTTGCACATCAATGCTTATTACGGCACTATTCACAATTGCTAAGTCATAGAAACAACCCAAATGTCCATGAACAGATGAATGGATAGAAAAACTGTGGCACATATATTCAGTGGAATACTATTCAGCCATAAAACACAACAAAACCCTGAATTTTGACAGGAAGTGGATGAATATGGAAGATTTACTGCTGAGTGAAGCAAGCCAGGCTATGAAGGAGAGGCACTGTATGTCTCCACTTAATATATACAAAGTGTCCACACTCTATGACTGAAACTAATTGACTAAAGGATATAGAAACACGGTATATAGATTAAATACCAGATATAGTGTGTGTGAAAGAAGAGGGTCTGAAGAAGAAAGACATTTAGATGAAAAATAGGGAGGCAAAGCATTAATGGCACAAACAAATGTGGTGTTATCTGCTGAAGATATTTTGTAGTTTTATCAACTATACTAGGGAGAAATGGTCACCTGTTGAAATATCCATTTCATAAGACAAATAATGTGATTGAATGTATAAAAGAAAATGAAATGAAAAACAATTTTAAAAAGACAAGAAATTACAGGCAGTTATGAAATTCTCAACAGAATTTGACAAAATTCCAAATTCAACTCTGGTAAATAATTGAGGGAAAAATAACCAGATGGGCACTTGCTTATTACTAAAAAATTTGAAATCAAAATGTTTATGGAGAATGTATATTACCAAAAAACCTATACATGGATTTCAAACAGTTTTTCACTGCAATAAAGTTACACTTTAATTTAAAAAAAAAAAAAAAGTACAAGTAAGAATCCAGACCTATCCCGAGATGGATTCCATACTTCAGCTGTAAAATACTGGTGTCCTTGACAAAAATGAAGATTTTTCTGCTGAGACTTCCCCCTCCGGACTCATTTCTAGTGAGTAGGGATAGCTCTGCATTTTTTTCTCTTCATTTCTGACTGTACCTCTCTGTCTCACTGTGTCTCCCTGTGACTTTTAATTAAAAAAAAAAAAAATTTTTTTTTAAGGTGAAGTATTCTCTGGGCTCTCAATCTCTCCTTTATTGTATTAGTTGGTGCTTTTTCTTCACTTCATGTAGGAAAGGCACAATTCAATCTAGGCCTATCCTGAAATGGATACTGTTCTTCAGCAATGAAATACTGGTTTCACATGCTGCACAGTTTTCATTTTTACTTTTTAAAATTATAAGGACGGAGGAGCGCCCCAGCTGCCGCCGAGACCCCCTCGCTGACCTCCCGCCCCGCCCCGTCCTGCCGAGCGCTTCCTCCCCACTCAGCTCTGCCCGCCTGAAGGGAAGATGGATTGGAGCACACTGCAGACCATCTTGGAGGGTGTCAATAAACACTCCACCAGCATTGGAAAAATTTGGCTCACTGTGCTCTTTATTTTCCGCATCATGATCCTTGTGGTGGCTGCAAAGGAGGTGTGGGGAGATGAGCAAGCTGATTTTATCTGCAACACTCTACAGCCTGGCTGCAAAAACGTCTGCTATGACCACTACTTCCCCATCTCTCACATCCGACTGTGGGCTCTGCAGTTGATTTTTGTGTCCACCCCGGCGCTCCTGGTGGCCATGCACGTAGCCTACAGGAGACACGAAAAGAAAAGGAAGTTCATTAAGGGGGAGATAAAGGGTGAATTTAAGGACATCGAAGAGATTAAAAGCCAGAAAGTCCCTATCGAAGGTTCACTGTGGTGGATCTACACCAGCAGTATCTTCTTCCGAGTCATCTTTGAAGCCGCCTTCATGTACGTCTTTTATGTCATGTATGATGGCTTCGCCATGCAGCGTCTGGTGAAGTGTAATGCCTGGCCTTGTCCCAACACAGTTGACTGCTTTGTTTCCAGGCCCACGGAAAAGACTGTCTTCACTGTGTTTATGATTGCAGTGTATGGAATTTGCATCTTGCTAAATGTCACTGAATTGTGTTATTTGCTAATTAGATATTGTTCTGGAAAGTCAAAAAAAACAGTTTAACATATTGCCCCGCTGTTAGATAAAAGTGTGAAAGGATGAGGCAACCTGTGCTTAGCTGTCAAGGCTTAGTCACCAGCATTTTCTGAGACAAAGATTCTGATCTTAAATACAACTCTTCAAAACCCCTGCAGGCCTCATGTGAAACTCCAGAGGCCTCAGTGGTGGAGGTCTGCTCTCCTAAAGCCTCACAACAAAGGCCTAATTTTATGCCTGTTTTAATTTTTACCACAGTTAGTTCCAGTGAGACCCCTTGCTGATGGGAGTTGTTGGTGTAATGTACTTTTATATATATATTTTTTTTTTTCTTTTTTTGGAGAGGTTTTTGCTATAGGGCGCGTGCGCTCGCCAGACAGACAGAGAGAGACAGAGAGATAGAAAGCAGGAAATCACCCCCCAGGGGGGATGGCCACGCCGCAATCCCTTCTCCTCCATTCTCCTCTCGGGATCTTGGGCACGCACGCACACGCGCCCGGCGTGAGTTTAAGCCGCCGGGTCCGGGACTCGAACCGCGGTCGACTACGTGGGAGTCCAGCGACATAGCCATTACGCTAACTGCTGGTCCCGGTACTTTTATATTTTAAATGAAGAATATTGGCGTTTGTTTCTTCTTCTTAAAGGACAGGAGAGAAAGGTTTGGTTCTAAAGATGATGATGTTATCTCTCCCAGGGATCCCTTTGACAATTTTTCCCAAGTGAAAGATGAACACAGAAAATCCTGATCCTTTTATTTGCTTTAGAAGTTTTTATCTCTAACAATGGACAAAGTTACCTAATGCTTCAAACTCTATTATTATTGTTTTTTCTTTTTTTAAGTGAAAACTTTAAGATAGGTTCTTTTGATCTAAAGATGTCCTGGAAACCATTGTGTGTTCCTCCTATTTCAAAGGCTCAGTTTATGATATGTACATGGCACATCATTAGACGCTGTAACTTCATTGAAAATAGGGCCTTTTGGTAATGGATAGTTTGCAGTGTGGCCGAAAGGCTGTCCAGTGTGTTAATTGTGGGAGTAATATGAAACAATACGGCAACCTCTCTCAAGTGAGACCAACTGAAAGTTCTTAGTAATGGCTTATGGTAGCAAATGGCCTCATTTCAAAAATTTAGGTGTAATTTGTTTGCATAAGAAATACAGACTGGATCCACTATCAGCTACCACCTATAATGACAGGCTGGTTCAACACTCCCTCTTCCCTTACAACAGTTGCCTATTCCATTGCTGTGGTACATGGTAGCCAGCATCAGAAGGGATGCTGATTTAAAGAGGTTGACTGGGAATTTTATTGCCACAGAACAATTTAATCGTGCAGAGCAAAATGGGATGGGGGTGGGGTAGGGGGGTCCCTGTCTTTAAAAAACAAATGGAAAGACTGAATTCTCAATTCTATTGATTAAACATGAGTTTTGTCTACTTCAAAAGTCTATTGGCTTTCCTCTTCAGCATCCAGTTTTTAAGTTGAATTAGAACTAGTACACAGTTGCGAAGACTGGAAGGTCTAGTTTAAAGACTTGGCAGTTCTGTAGGACAAATCAAACCTATACCATTCTGCTTGACATGATTTCAAAAAAAAATGGTACTCAACTTACTTCAGTGAGGGTAAGCATTTTCTTGTTGCCAAGAATAGCATTGTAAAAACATTTTGTAATAAATATATAATAGTTTTAATTACATGCTTGTAACTAATTTTGTAATGCCTCAAATATCATTTAAAATATTAAAATATAAGTAATTCATAAAAATTATAAGGACGGACATTTGGAGGAGGGATATGGAGGCAGTGCATTGACAGGATGTGGAGGTGTGGTGTTATCTGTTGAAGATATTTTGATCAATTGGACTGGGGAGAAATGTTCACATATTGAAATGTTTACTTTGTAAGCTAAATAATGTGATTCAACTTATATAAAATATTTAAAATAAAATAAAAGAATTAGGAAGAAATGCACCATCCATCAGATTTCTAGAAATCACCATAGGATCACAAGAAATATGGGAAAACAAGAAAGTTTCTCTCCTCTAAGGGAAAATTATAGCACCTTTTCATCCACAGACAGTACAATGAAACAGAAATGTCTGATAAGGATTTTAGTATATTCATAATCACAAAGCTAACAGAGATGGAAGAAAAGAGAGACAATGAAGTGCAGAAGAGAAAGGAGCTAAGGAGTTCCAGGAGGTGGGGAAACTCTTGCAAGATCTACAAGAGGAAATACACACTCTAGTAAAGAATCAAATGGACCTGTTAGAGATGAAGGCTATAATATAGGAAGTCAAAATCTCCCTTGAAAGTTTATTTTTGGAGAGTTTTTTGCTGTAGGGTGCATGCGTTCACCAGAAAGACAAAAAGAGACAGAGTGATAGAAAGCGAGAAATCAAGAAAAGGATTCCTCATAGCTCCTGCAAAGTAGTCAATTCAGGGGACAGGAAAATTGAAGAGTTTCTACTGATAATTCAGCCTCCAGCAAACAAAGCTAGCATGGTAGGGAGCCCCTCCAGCCTTCTATCTGTCTCTGTGTCTCTGTCTTTGTCTTTCTCTACTTCTGTCCTCTCATTTTTTTGTAATTTTTCCTTTTTATGATTTTTTTAAAGGTAAAGTTTTTCTCTTGCTCTCAGCTCCACCTTTTGTTTTGTTAATAATTCCCTCTGGTCCTTCTGCCCAGGCATGAGAGTTGAGGCCTTCCTTCAGAAGAGGATTCCTCATGGCTCCTGCAAAGTAGTCTTTTTTGGGGGGTTTTTAAAAAAAAATTATTTATTTATTTATTTTTTTTAATTATTTTTTTTTGGGGAGAGGTTTTTTGCTATAGGGCGCGTGCGCTCGCCAGACAGACAGAGAGAGACATAGAGACAGAAAGCGAGAAATCACCCCCCAGGGGGGATGGTCACGCCGCAATCCCTTTTCCTCCATTCTCCTCTCGGGATCTTGGGCACGCACGCACACGCGCCCGGCGTGAGTTGTAAGCCACCGGGTCCGAGACGCGAACCGCAGTCGACTACGTGGGAGTCCAGCGACATAGCCATTACGCTAACTGCTGGTTCCCATTTATTTTTAATAAAAACAATAATTACAATTTTTTCGGTTGTTTTTGTCTTTTTTTCTCTTTCTTTGTTGTTGTTTCTCTTTCTCTCTTTCATTTTCTTTTTTCTTGTCTCTCCACTCTTCAATATCCCTTCAATGTGTTTCTAGATGGATCTAAGGGCACTGTAGCTACACATCAAAATATTATTAGGGTGAACATATTGCTCAATATCTACTGAATCTGCTGCACCAGCAATCACAACAGAACAGCAAAGATATTCCAGATCACCTCTTTCTGCTTGCTTCTGAACACTCAGATTGAACTTCAAGAATTCGAAAGAAACACACCATCAATCAGATGACAAGAAATCACTGCAGGACCACAAGAAATATGGGAAAGCAAGAAAATACCTCTCCTCCAAGGGAAAAGAATAACTTCTCTTCATCCACAAGCAGTTCAATACAAATCATGGAAATGTCTGATAAAGAATTTAGAACATTCATAATGGCGAAGCTAACTGAGATGGAAGAGAAGAGAGACAATGAGCTGCTAAAGAGAAAGGAGAAAGAAGTTGATGAGTTCCAGGAGGTGAGGAAATTCTTGCAAGATCTAAAAGAGGAATTACACGCTTTACAAAAGAGTCAAACGGAACTGTTAGAAATGAAGTTTTTAATACAGGAAGTCAAAATCTCCCTTGAAAGTACTAAAAGCAGACTAGATCATATAGAAAATAGAATCTCAGATGTAGAAGAAAAAAATGGGTGGCCTAGAAAAATCTACCATGAAGACTGAGAAAATGGCACAAAAATTTGAGAATAATATATGAGAAGTACTAGATACCATCAAACGTCCAAACATCTGGATAACTGACATTCTGGAAGGTGAAGAGACCCATAAGGGCATTGATAATCTATTCCATGAAATCCTACAAGAAAACTTTCCAAACCTAGAGAGGCATTCGAAGATCCAGTCCCAAGAAATACAAAGGACCCCAAATAGAATCAACCCAAGAAGATCTTCTCTAAGACACATTATAGCCAGGTTGACCAAAACCACAAACAAAGACAAGATACTAAGATTGGCAAGAGAAAAACATCAAGTTACCTACAAAGGACATCCCAACAGGCTAACAGCAGATCTCTCATCGGAAACAATGTGGGCGAAGAAAGAATGGGAAAATATATTCCAAGTGTTAAGAGAAAAGCAATTTTAGCTGAGAATACTGTACCTGGCAAGATTATCTTTCATGTGGGAAGAAAAGACAAGAACATTCTCAGATAAACAAAACCTGAAAGAATTTACTAGCACCAGACCAGATCTCTAAGAAGTTCTCAAGGGTGTGCTATATCAGGAAAATTAAATACAGACACACGGAGAGAAGAGTTCAAAAACTAAGAAAGTGGCCAGCTTA
This sequence comes from Tupaia tana, assembly GCA_026018925.1. Classification (NCBI taxonomy): domain Eukaryota; kingdom Metazoa; phylum Chordata; class Mammalia; order Scandentia; family Tupaiidae; genus Tupaia; species Tupaia tana. Next base: position 6,596,819 of record JAKSZU010000031.1, read on the forward strand.
ATCATAAGGACAAGTCTGGAGTTGAATATTATATCCCAGAATTTAATAGGAAAAATGGAACCAGAACAGAAGATAAAGTACATGAGGCTGATAGGTTCATGCACCTACCATTTGAACAGAATCTTAACCTTTTTCCTGGTTTTAGGAAAAGTTCCTTAGCATTTCTATAATTTAAGTTAAAACTGGTTTTCTTAATAGTACCATATGAACTTACCATTGAAAGTAGTTAGATTATTTAAGAAATTGTGTGATCAATACAATGTGGGTGGAAAAGGAATAGAAGACAATTGTAGACACCAGAGACAGTGGGAGAAGAGGGTGGGAAAGGACAGAGGGTCAGAAAGAGGGGTAAAAAATTCTAGGAAGTATAAATGGAAAATTTTGGATAATAATATGCATGATTAAGTCACTATGCAGTATATTCTGGATGGGAAATAAAAAAAAAAAAGAAAGCGAGAAATCACCCCCCCAGGGGGGATGGTCCATCGCAATCTCTTCTTCTCCATTCTCCTTTCAAGATCCTGGGCACACATGCTCACACGCCCGGTGTGAGTTTAAGTCACCGGGTCCAGGACTCCAATCGTGGGTGACTACATGGGAGTCCAGCCACATAGCCATTACACAAGCTGCTGGTTCCTTGAAAGTATTAAAAGCAGATTAGATCATACAGAAAATAGAATCTCAAATGTACAAGACAGAATCACTGGGGACCACCATTTGGCCTAATGGCTATGTCACTTGACTCCCATGTAGCTGACCACAATTTGAGTACTGGACCTGGTGGCTTACATTCAACACTGGGTGCATGTGCATGTGTGCCCAAGACCCTGAGAGGAGAATGGAGGTGAAGGGGTTGTAGCATGGCTATCCCTCCTGGAGAATGATTTCTTGCTTTCTGTCTTTCTGGTGAGCACACACACACTTTAGCAAATAGCAAAAACCTCTCCAAAAAAAAAAAAAAAAAAGAATAACTGTCCTAGGAATATCCATGAAGATTGAGAAAATGGCCCCCCAAAATGAGAATAATATATGAAAAATACTAGATACTATCAAATGTCCAAACATCTGGATAATTGGTATCCCAGAAGCCAAAGAGATTCATGGGGGCAGTGATAATCTATTTTGTGAAATCCTGTAAGAAAACTTTCCAAACCTTAGAGAGGCACTCGAATATTCAGTACCAGGAATTACAAAGGACCTCCAATAGAATCAACCCAAGAAGATCTTCTCCAAGACATATTACAGCCAGATTTACCAAGATCACAGACAAAGACAAGATACTAAGATTGACAAGGGAAAAAGAGCAAGTTACCTACAAAGAATATCCCATCAGGCTAATAACAGACCTCCTATCAGAAACAATGAGAGCAAGAAACGAATGGGAAAATATAATCAAAGTGTTAAGGGAAAAGTAATTTCAACCAAGAATACTGTACCTAGCAAGATTATCTTTTATATGGGAAGAAAAGACAAGAACATTCTCAGATAAATGAAACCTGAAAGAATTTACCAACACCTGATAATATCTTCAAAATGTTCTCAAGGGAGTGCTATACCAGGAAAATTAAATACAGACACACAGAAATAAGAGTTCAAAAACTAAGAAAATGGCCAACTTACTTATAGAGACACATCTGGAGTTGAATATTATATCCCAGAATTTAGATGGGAAGATTGTACCACAACAGAAGATAGATTAAGTATATGAGACTGAACTGGTGAATTAGCATTTTATGACTTTTGACTAAAACATTGTTGATTTCCTTCTAGGCTTTGTTTTCCAGTTTTAAGGATTTTTGTCCTGTCTTGAACTGCTGGTAGGTTCATATACTAGTATTTGAACAGAATCGTAAGCTGTTTCCTGGCTTTAAGTTAGCATTTCATTGATTTATTAAAGCTATAACTGCTTTTCTTAAAATTAAAAATACATTTAAAAATATCTATTTAATGACTGCTGTAAGCTATATGACTTCAGCTACCTTATATTCATTCTACTCAGTTTCACACCTAAAGCCAGACATGTGTTCACTGATAGGTACATACCAGCTAAACTCACTATTGAAAGTAGTTAGATTATTTAAGAAATTTTGTGAATCAATTTTGTTGGGGGGAAAGGGATGGAAAACAACTGTAGACACATAAGATTGTGTGGTGTTAGGCTGAGTTAATATATGTTAGGCTGAGATAGTATACGCTGAGTTAGCATATTCACTTCCATGACAGAGTTCCGAGGAGGGAGCCTGGGAGTTTGTGAATAAACAGAGGACAGGAATTTGTAAAAAACCAGAAGACAGAAACGCGTAAAATAACAGAGGACAGGTGGGCCAGGGGGCACCAGAACAAGGTTTACCTAACTTTAACTGAGAGTTCTTATCTAAATTCAAGCAGGTGATAACAGCTAGACCCTAACTGCACATACCCCTCCCTTGTGTGCTGCATGCTATGGAAAGTTACTGACAGTAAATCCTGTATTGCCTTCTGAGCTACAAAAGACCCCTCTACCCTAGGTTCAGGATCCTTGTTGTAACCTGCTACATCGGGCATAAACTTGGACCCCAGCTAGCTGGAAAAATAAACGTCTCTTATGCAGTTGCATTGTCACTGTCTCCTCTGCATCTCCACTAGTTAAAGATCGATCTTTGAACCCTGTAGGGGGAGGAGGTGAGAAATGGCAGAGAGTGAGAAACAGTGGTAAATATACACATGCATATATATGAAACCAGACATGGAAAATTGATGATAACATGTATGATTACGCCACTGTGCATATATTTTGGATGGCACATCACATTTTGGATGCTATGAGAATGCTCAGGGAATGGATATAAATTAATTAATTAATTAAAAATGTTTCAAAAGAAAATTACAGTGCATTTGTGACCAGATTATAGCTTTGTCCATAGTTTTAGTTTTAGTTTAAGGTACTTTGTGAATCAATAAAATGTGAGAAAAAAATGTGAAAAAAAAAATGAGTACAAGTAGGAAGATTTAAGTAGGAAAGTGAAAGATTTAAGTAGGACCAGCTCAGCATGAATGCATTTCTCTGAGTGGGGAAGGCTGTGCATAAGAAATAGATGCAATAACAAACACACAAAGACACACAAGTGTAGAAAAGCGGAAGATCGGGTGGGCACAACTTCTCTGATGGAGAAATTGCAATCAGAACCAGCCTCAGGTTTATTCTTTTAAAGGGCAGAGAATAAGGGAAGAGGAGAATGGGATGTAAAAGGAATGGGGAAGAAGGAAGTGGAATGCAAAGAGAATAAGGGAGGAGAAATTGGGGTGCAAAGTCAGTTGTTTTTGGATGTAAATCTACAGAAGATGCAAAAATGACTGGTGCCATCTAATTTCTCTGATCCTTTTTTTGGGAGGTAATCTGATAAACGCTTGTGACTTCCTTTAGCCTGATACTAGGCAGTATTGAGGTATTGGGTATCAACAACAATAGGAAGACAACCATTGACAACAGGCAGTTACTGCTTTCATATGTAGATGCTTCTCAATAGCCCTGCTAGAGTAGCTTATAAAGCACATATCTGCATGTGTCTTCAGGCCACATGTTTTAATCACATGTTTTCAGATTGGCTGCTCTCCACAGGAAAGATGTTAGCTGTCATTTGATTTTGTTACTGAACTTAAATTAGGTTCACTAGTCCAAGTGCTATAAAACCAAGCCATAGGCACATGGCGTGAAGAAGGAAAGTACAGCTTTATTGCAAAGCGAAAAGCAAAGAGAGCAGGCAGCTCATGCTGAAAAGACCCAGTCTCTCTGAGATGTTCCCCATAAGCATTTTTAAGGGTGAAATTAGAGGTAGAGGTTCCAGGTGCATGATTACTAGTTCAGTGATTGGTTTAAGAGGGTATGATCATCTCTTCTGCATTCTTGATCAGTGAGGCCTTAGATAATCAATGTTTGTTAGGCCTAATTAGCATATGTTAGGCTGAGTTAGTATAAGTCAATTAGCGTAGTTAGCATATGTAGGCTAAGTTAGTTTAGCATAAACACCCTTTGCTAGGGCTGCAGGCCAAATTAGCTTATGTTAGGGGAGTTAGCAGTATTCATCCTATTCACCTGCCAAGACAGAAATTCAAAGATGGGGCACAGGGGTTTGCCAATTAACAGGAATTTGTGAAAAGAGGAAGGGCAGGTCTGGCTGGTGGCAGCAGGATGAACAAACCTGAAGGCGCCAGAGAAGATTACCTACATTTCTGAGAGTTCTTTTTATCTAAATTCAGGTGGGCAGTAACAGATAGTTCCTAACTACAAATGGCCCCTCCTTTGTGTGTTGTCAACTATGAAAAACTGCTAATATAATATCATGTATTGCCTCCTGAGCTATAAAAAGCCCCTCATTCCTAGCTTCGGGGGTCCTTGTTGTAACCCTCTGCATCAAGCATTAATCTGGAACCCAGCTAGCTGGAAAAATAAACACCTCTTATGCAGTTGCATTGTCATTGACTCTCTGTGTCACCACTGAGCAAATCTATCTTTGGACCTTACATGGTCTGTTCTGGGAGGGGGTGATCATCAGGTCTTTGGTGCAGTTCAGCCTGGAAGTGATGTGGTCAATGATCACTGTCCTACAAAACATCTTAAGTATGTTTTGTATACAAAACTTCTACATCTTAATTCCTACAGTTAAGATACTGATTTCTTTGACAAAGAGGAAAGTTACAAGCTTGTTTTTAGTACAATAAAGTGACAGATAGTTTTTAGATAAAAGTCATCTATTACTACACAAAGGTGTGGTTTCCTGTAAACTAGGGTGTACATTCAAATAATTATCTCAGGGAAAGAGTGGGTGTAGTCAGGGTCAAGAGACTTGAATGTAACATCTACATTTAAATGGACCTCTCTTGTCAGTCAATCTGGATAGATACTTTTAGTTCTAATCAGTTTTCATTTTGGGAACTTACACTTTCTTCTAAAAAAATAATAAAAAGAAACTGAAGATTCACTTCTTTTAGAGGGTTCACAGCTTGGTTTCAGTTACATGATAGTTCTATTTGTAGGTTTCTGAGGAAACTCCTTATAGTTTTTTACAGTGGCTGTCCTATACATTCTCATCAACAGTGTAGGAGCATTCTCTTTTTACCAGAATCTCACCAGAACTTGTCTTTTGTTTTGTTTTGTTTTGTTTTGCTTTGTTTTGTTTTGTTTAATATTAGGTATTCTGACTGGAAGTAGTAAGGAGTATGTCATTGTGGTTTGATTTTACTTTACCCAATAATAAGGGATGTTAATGATAAAGGATGTTAAGACTTTTTCACATGCTTTTGGTTGTTCATATATCTTCCTTGGAGAGTTGTCTATTCGGTTCATTTGTGCAGTTTAGAATAAAATTGTTTGTTTGTTTTTTTAGAGAAGCCATTTGCACTCCCTGTATATTCTGGCTATCAGTTCCTTATTTATTTATTTATTTATTTATTTATTTATTTATTTATTTACTTATTTATTTACTTACTTACTTATTTTTAGGTTTTTTCTATAGAGTATGTGCACTTGAAAGAGAGAGGGAGAGAGAAAGAAAGTGATAAACCACCTACTGGAGGGATGGCTATGCCACAGTTCACTTCCCTTCCTCTCCCCTTGGGATTTTAGGTATGCATGCACACATGCTTGGCATGATTCTCAAACTGTCAGGTCTAAGACATGAATAATAAACCTAGAAATAGGGGATCTAGACCATAATTTCCACACTATGTGTTAGTCCATCAGTTCCTTTTTTGAAGCAGAGTAGGCAAATATGTTTTTCTCTTCTGAGGGGTGTCTTCACTCTCATTATTGTTCCCTTTGCTGCACAGAAGCTTTTTAGCCTGATGTAATCACACTCTATTTTGGAGATTATTGTCTGTCCTTTAGGATCTTTATTTAAGAAATGTTTGCCTATTCCAGTGTCTTTCAAGAGTTTCTCCTATGTTTTCCACCAGTGACTGCAGTTTGAGGTTTTATACTTAGCTTTTGAAAACATTTATAAACATTTTTTCTCTTGAACTAAAAAAGGCTTGCATCAGCACACATTGGAATTTAAACAGAAATTGGCAAGAAGTTTTCTTGCTCATAAGTGCAATAATTTTTGATGTCCAGAGAGCCACTGCAAACAATGAAAACAAATTTTAAACTAAGAAGTTTCCTGCACTCATCAAGTGCATTTCCTTAGGTAACAAAATAATCCACTGAGGGGGGAATATAAATAAGTGGCATCTAGTTATTAGAGGATCACTTAAAAAAAAAAGTGGAAGTATTTTCCTGCCTAGAGTTATTCTTATTTCTTATTTACTCTAAGTGACTTGATTAAAAGACATTTAGAACATAATTTACTTTACACTTTATGTTTATATCACCTAAATTAATAAGGAGAGAAAACTAAGGGGGAGAGTTATGGATTTTCTAGAAATTATTTCTGCATTTGGAGATTCAGGGAAGATGATCTATCAGTGAGCTTTCATTAGCACCCTAGTCTTCCCAAAAAGATAGCATACAATTTGACTTCGTTATACCACTCCTGCATTCTTTTCCCCTCAAATTCTAAGTTGGGTCATATTGTGCTGGCTCTAAAAAGAAATATAAGTTGCAACTAATTATAATTATCTTGAAGAATAATTTGCTGTACAATAGAGCTTTGGGTCTGACACAAAAATTCAGAAGTATCAAACAAAACAACTGAAAATAAAATATAGTAGTTAGGTATTTGAACAGTGGTTCCTTAGAAAAAGCTGCTAACTCTATCATTGTGATGTGAGTTCCTACACTCATGTGGGGTGAAATGTGTATCTTTCTTCTGCCTTTGCTGGGTCACTGGCCTTTCTTCAAAAGCTGTAGCACTATGATCACACCTATTAGGAGTCTCTATAATGTTAACAGAAATTTCAAATACAAGCCAATAAAGAGGAGAGAGAGCAGGAAAATCATGACGGCAAAGGGTCCAAAGGTGGCTGGTACCGAGAACTTGCCCACTCCAAAATGTGAAAGTCATAGTACTTCTCAGTTTAAATTTATTAACTGAGTTAATTTGTTTCTTCAATGCATTCTACACAGCTAAAATGAAGGAGAATGTGGCTAAGACAGAGTATGTGTAGGCCAGTCACTGTGTTTGGAACATTCAGGATTGACATTGTTACCTCTGCTATTACAGCAAGAGGAAGTGACAATGAGCTGGGGTTGTGATTAGGAGTACTGGAGCCACTGGATCTTGGTACCAATTTTAAATGGCTCCCAAAAAGCTTTCCACTTCCATTCAAGTTATTCTATCTGGTGGTTAAGTAATTTCCACAAACTTTCCAACAGCTGTTACTTCTGCTCTGAGATCTGAGGACATCTTTTTTTTTTTTTTTTTTTTTTTTTTTTGAGAGGTTTTCGCTATAGGGTGCGTGCGCTCACCAGACAGACAGAGAGAGACATAGAGACAGAAAGCAAGAAATCACCCTCCAGAGGGAATGGTCATGCCACAATCCCTTCTCCATCCTCCTCTTGGGATCTTGGGCACACACGCACATGTGCCTGGTGTAAGTTTTAAGCCACTGGGTTCAGGACGCAAACCACGGGCAACTACGTGGGAGTCCAGAGACATAGCCATTACGCTAACTGCTGGTTCCCAAGGACATCTTTTCTTAGCTTGTCTTCTTTCTTGCTTTCCATGCCTTATGCCAAACTGATCCTGTTGGCTTGGAATATGTTCACACAGCACAGCGGGAGAGGGTTGTACTGCAGTGGCAGCTCAAGTAAAGGATACCTGGCATCTCCTTGCCGAGACAAAAAGGTCTATAATAACTGGGCATAATGAGACCACACTCCCATCTTTTGACCCCTGGGCCAGGAACTTCGAGGGAGGATTGTCCTCCCTGTCCCCCCCCCCCCCTCACGCCCCCCATAGCTTCAGCCCTGGGACCCCCAAGCCAGACACCCCTCTTTCAGCCAGGTACACTTTCCTTTTTTCCTTTCTTTTTCTGGCCCCTTACCCACGTCTTTCATTTGTAAATTTCTCTCTTCTGAATAACACATAGGAACGCCCTCAGTCCTACCACACCATACTCCCATCTTTGGACCCCTGGTGAAATTGCGCACTGCGATTTCTTTATTCTACGTATTATTTTCTTCCCACTTATTCAGTCCTCACCTCCTTTATCTACACCATCCCTGGATGTCTAGATATGTCTAGAATTACAATTCTGAAACATTCTAGCATTTTAAGACTCTCTAGAATTCTGCCGTTCACTGAACCACCTGTGAAGAAGGAGATACATTTCTTTGTACACCTGAAGAGAATACTTTTTCTTGGATTACATTACTAAACACAATTGAAGAGAGACTTTGGCTGTCTCCATTCCATATTAGAAAGGAAACACACTTGCTCTTATTCGAAGAAACGTTCTCGTAAAAGGTTTTTCAAAGGGAACACATCTCCCAATGGTTAGAAGTAGAAGAACCTCAGGCCTGAATAAAGCAGGAAATATGTCTCCATCAAAAGAACACAGTAACTCCTGTCCTTTTCTTGAAAAAATAGAGGACGTTACCAAAATGTCCAAGAGAGAGTTTAGAACATTCATGTTGAACAAATACTATGGGCTGGAACAGAAAAGAGACAATGAACTACAGGAGATGAGAAAGTCCTTCAACGATATGAAGGAAGAAATGCTAAGGAAGAATAAGACGGAACTATTAGAGGTGAAGTCTGTAATACAGGAAATCAAAAACTCCCTCAAAAGTATTAAAAGTCGATTAGACCATGCTGAAGGTCAAATCTCTGTTGTAGAAGATAAAACTTCTGACCTAGAGAAAACCACCAAAAAGATAGAGAAAATAACAAAAAAAAAAAAATGAAGATAACATACGAGAATTACTAGATTCCATTAGACGCCCTAACATCTGAATAATTGGTATCCCAGAAGGTGAAGAAACTAATAAGGGCATGGAAAACCTATTCCATGAAATCTTGGTAGAAAATTTCCCAAGCATAGAGAGGCACTCAAACATCCAGATCCAAGAAATACAAAGGACACCAAATAGAATCAACCCAAGAAGATCTTCCCCTAGGCATATCATAGCCAGACTGGCTAAGACCACAGATAGAGATAAGATACTAAAACTGGCAAGAGAGAAATGACAAGTGACTTACAAAGGTCACCCTATCAGGCTAACACTGGACTTCTCAACAGAAACAATGCAAGCAAGGAAAGAATGGGAAGATGTACTGGAAGTGTTAAGAGAGAAACAATTTCAACCAAGATTATTGTATCCTGCAAGATTATCCTTCATATGGGAAAAAAACATTAAAATCTTCTCAGACAAACAAAACCTGAAAGAATTTGCCGGCACCAGGGCAACTCTCCATGAAACCCTGAAGAAAGTACTGGTCCAGGAAAACTAAAGAAGTAACAGCCAGAAACAAAAGAGTAAAAGGCACCTAAGACAATGGCCAACTTAAACATCGGGACAGATCCATTAACATCAATAATAACATTGAAAGTTAATGGATTAAATTCTCCAATCAAGAGATACAGACTGGCTGAATGGATTAGAAAACAAAAACTCTCTATCTGTTGCCTACAGGAAACCCACTTCATGGATAAAGATATACATAGACTGAAAGTGAAGGGTTGGAAAAAGATTTTCCATGCAAATGGGAACCAAAAAAGAGCTGGAGTTGCAATACTAATCTCTGTCAAAATAGGTTTTAAAACAAAAACTGTTTGAAGAGACAAAGAAGGGCACTATATTGTAGTAAAAGGATCAATTGATCAAAAAGATATAATGCTTATTAATATCTATGCGCCAAACACAGGAGCACCCAAATATGTGAAGGAAAGACTGCTAGATCTAAAAAAGGGAGATAGACTGCAACACACTAATTGTTGGAGACCTCAACACTGCACTATCCCTCCTGGATAGATCATCTAGACAAAAAATAGGTAAAGAGATAAAAGATCTAAATGATATCATAAATCAAATGGACTTAACAGACAGCTATAGAACTTTCCATCCCAAAACCTTGAGATACACTTTTTTCTCGCCACCACATGAAACATTCTCGAAGATTGACCACATCACTGGGCACAAAGCAAGCCTCTACAGATTCAAAAGCATAGAAACTATACCCAGCATCTTCACCGACCATGATGGAGTTAAACTTGAGTTTAATTTCAAGAGAAATCCTCAAAAATACTCAGATACATGGAAACTTAATAACCTACTCCTGAATGACTCCACAACTACTGAAGAAATAAAGACTGAAATCAAAAGGTTCATGGAAGCCAATGACAATGAGGACACGAGTTTCCATAATCTTTGGGACACTGCTAAAGCAGTCATAAGAGGGAAGTTCATAGCAATTAGTGCACATAAGAGGAACATGGAAAGAAGGCAAATGGATCACCTAACATCACGCCTCACAGCAACAGCAAAAAGATCCAAAAAACTCCAGGAGAAAGGAAATAATAAAGATACGAGCAGAAATAAATGAAATAGAAAATAAATGAACTATACAGAAAATAAATGAAAGTAAAAGCTGGTTCTTTGAAAAGATAAACAAAATTAACACACCACTAGTGAGACTTATTAAGAAGAAGAGAGAAAAGAACCAGGTGAAACAGATCTGCAATGAAGCAGGCAAAATAACAACAGACATAGTAGAAATAAAAAAACATTATTAGAGGATGCCATGAACATTTGTATAACAAGAAACCAGATAATTTGGATGAGATGGAGAAATTCCTGGACATGTATAATCTACCTAGATTGAGCCAGGAGGATATAGAAAGTCTGAATAGGTCCATAACAAGCCAGGAGATCAAATCGGTTGTAAAAAACCTTCCAATAAAGAAAAGCCCTGGCCCTGATGGATTCATCTCTGAATTCTACAAAACTTTCAAAGAAGAGTTAACCCCCATTCTGCTCAAGTGATTTCTAAAGATCCAAAAGGGTGAATCTCTCCCTAATTCATTCTATGAAGCCTCTATCACCCTTATCCTTAAAACAGATAAGTACAGGACAAGGAAGGAAAACTATAGACCAATATCCCTGATGAATATAGACACGAAGATTCTCAACAAGATACTAGCAAATCATATACAACAACTTATAAAAAAGATTATAAATCGTGATCAGGTAGGCTTTATCCCAGGAATGCAAGGTTGGCTCAACATACGCAAAACCATAAATGTATTGCACCATATTAATAGGAAGAAAGATAAAAATCATATGGTCATATCAATTGATGCAGAAAAAGCATTTGATAAGATACGACATCCCTTGGTAACCAGCAGTTAGCATAATGGCTATGTCACTAGACTCCCACGTAGTAGACCACGGTTTGCGTCCTGGACCCGGTGGCTTAAAACTCATGCCGGGCACATGTGAGTGCATGCCCAAGATCCCGAGAGGAGAATGGAGGAGAAGGGATTGCAGTGTGACCATCCCCCCTGGGGGGTGATTTCTCACTTTCTGTCTCTATGTCTCTCTCTGTCTATCTGGCGAGCGCACGCGCCCTATAGCGAAAATCTCTCCAAAAAAAAAAAAAAAAAAAGATACAACATCCCTTTATGATCAAGACTCTCGGCAAAATCGGCATAGAAGGGTCATTTCTCAACACAATAAAAGCTATCTATGAAAAATCCATAGCAAACATCAACCTCAATGGAGAAAAGCTGAAAGCTTTTCCACTAAAAACGGGTACAAGACAAGGATGTCCACTTTCTCCACTCCTCTTCAATATAGTACACATTCTTCACAGATCTAGGAAAGACAATTATAAAGTTTGTCTGGAATCACAAAAGACCCCGTATTCCCAAAGCAGTTCTGCACAAGAAGAGTGGAGTGGGCGGCATCTCACTCCCTGACCCAAAAATATACTACAAAGTTGTGGTAATCAAAACAGCATGGTACTGGCACAGGAACAGACAGGGGGACCAATGGAACAGAATAGAGTCCCCAGAAATGAATGCTCAAACATACAGCCAACTGATTTTTGACAAGGGGTACCAGTCAATTCAGTGGGAAAAGGAAAACCTCTTCAGCAAGTGGTGTGGCAAAACTGGATCTCCACTTGCAGAAAGATGAATCTGAACCCCTACCTCCCACCTCTGACACAGATCACGTCAAGGTGGATCAAAGATCTAAATCTAAGACTTCAAACAATAAAACTGCTCCTGGAAAACACCGGGGAAAATCTGGGAGACATTGGGGTAGGGAAAAACTTCTTAAATAAGACTCCCAATGCACAGTCTATGATCCCTAAAATAGACAAGTGGGATTACATCAGACTAAGAAGTTTCTGCATGGCAAAAGACACAGTGATTAGTGTGAACACACAGCCCTCAGAATGGGGAAATATTTTTGTAAACTATGCATCAGACAAGGGACTGATAACCAGAATTCACAAGGAACTCAAGCAGCTGTTCTGGAAAAAGACAATCAATCCTATTAAAAGATGGGAGAATGAGTTCAAAACACCACTCTCTAAAGATGACATACGAATAGCTAAAAGGCATATGAAAAAATGCTCAACATCCCTCATTGTAAGAGAAATGCAGATCAAAACAACAATGAGATATCACCTAACCACAGTCAGAATGTCTAAGATTAAAAAAACAAAAAATGATAAGTGCTGGAGGGGGTGTGGTGAAAAGGAAACTTTCTTACACTGCTGGTGGGATTGTAAATTTGTCCAACCACTGTAGAGAACAATTTGGAGATTCCTCCAAAATCTACAAATAGAACTACCATATGATCCAGCAATCCCACTCCTTGGTATTTACCTGAAGGACAGAAGAATACTTAATTGAAAAAATGCCTGCACATCACTGTTTATTGCAGCACTTTTCATGATTGCTAAGTCATAGAAACAACCTAAATGCCCACGAACTGATGAATGGTTAGAAAAACCATGGCACATATACTCAATGGAATACTATTCATCCATAAAAAACAACAAAACCCTGGCTTTTGAAAGGAAGTGGATGAATATGGAAGACTTACTGCTTAGTGAAGCAAGCCATGCTATGAAGGAGAGCAATTGTATGTCCCCACTTAATATATACCGAGTGTCTGCACTCTAAAAAAAATATATATATATATATATATATATATATATATATATATATATATATATTTGAAACCATACTGCTTCTGTTGTTATAGAGTTATAAAATTATACAAAATTATAAGACATATTTTGAACATTATCTTTAAAATTCAGTATTTTGAAATTTTGAAAGTTGTTTGTAAAACTGTCAAGAATTATGGAGTATGAGGTAAATTTTTTTGCTATGTAAAGTAAATGTGGAAAAATGTAAAAATAAATAAATGAAAGAAAAAAAAACTGGGCATAATGAAAAGTGGTGGTCTAGAGGGAGGTACAGTTTTCAGGGAAGACAATTGAGCTGGTGCCTGTGATAAGCTGGTGAGATAATGGGACTACTAAGTTGAGGGCCGTGCTGAACAGTATTGTCTACATTGTTAAATTCCATACATTTCTGTCTTCTCTGATGATCACAATAATATTTATTTTACTTCCACTGGTGGCGGGGGGGTCACGGAAGTGAGTGAGACTGAGACTGGGTTGTTTGGAATATTAAGCTGTATCATCATCATTCCACCACCAGTTGGCTGTGGTGAAACACCTGCACTGTAGAGGCCGTAAAGCTGTTGGGAACTGCAGGGTGAAGTAGTTTGAGGGGTTGCTGAATTCCAACTACTCTTCGGTAGTTTTGCTGCTGATTAGGCACAACTTGATAAAGTGTCTGCTATGCAACCTGTGACAGTGGTTAATATAAGCTAGCACCTGTGGTGAGGGCTACTGAAGATACACCTGTTGCCAGAGCAGAGTCTGGCTGATGGGATGGCCAGAGGCAGAATAAGCAGCAGTAGGAACTTACTGCCACCCTGGAGGGCGTGGAGCAGGTGATGGCAATAGAGGATGCTTTGGAAGGGCTGCTATCATGATATAACCAGATCGCTGTGGGGATTGGCAAACAACAGTGGACTGAAACATGGTGGCATGAGGGTCAGAACCATCAGTAGATGGCTGGCGGGCATGACTTACATGACTAAACTGGGACCCAAGGTTATCCTGCATGGGTTATTGCTGGGTGGGTGAGACTGGTAGGGAGGATGGGTAAGGGGCTGTGGAGTTCTGAACAGGCTATGAAGAAGACTGCAAAGAACTAACAAGCTGTGAGAATATGTATTAGCTGCTGGTTGTTGAGGTAGAGTGGGGGTTAGCAGAGATGGCTGTGCAGATCCAGGCACATGGTTTCTAATTGGTTATTGAGTCTTAGGTTTACACACAGTTACACACCCAATTTTTGTGTTCATGAAATACTGACCTCTTTGTGAGTTGATCAGAATACTTCTAGGTATTACTTCTGCCTCTTCTTTTTTTTTTTTGGAGAAATTTTTGTTATAGGGTGCATGTGCTCGCCAGAAAGACAGAGACAGACAGAGAGATAGAAAGCAAGGAATCACACCCCCAGAGAGGATAGCTAGGCCATTCTCCTCCTGGGATCTTGGGCATGCACGCATATGTGCCCAGTGTGAGTTTAAGCCACTGGGTCCAGGACTCTAACCACAGTTGACTACATGGAAGTTCAGAAACATAGCTATTAAGCTAACTGATGTTCCCCACTTCTGCTACTTCTAAGGGAAGCAAAAAGAATCTAGTGCTAGGAGATGTGACTTGCCCATTTAGGCCACTACCAAAGAAAAGACAACTGAGTGCTGATAGTTGGTAGGTGACAAGTAAGCCATGAGAAGACTGGCTGTACTTGAGAGGCTGCTGGATGTGAGAAAGACAGCCAGTAGTTGAGAAAGACAGCCAGTAGATGACCCTACGCTACCAGAAGACTCAGAACCTGTTTTTGTTTGTTTGTTTTTAATTTATTTATATATTTTTAAATTTGACCAGAGAGGGACAGAATGAAACAGAGAGAGTGAGAAAGCAAAGACTGCCTCTGCTTTTTCTTCTTTCAGAACTACCACTTTTTGTCAGATTTGAGATTCCACTGAACCTGCTGACTTTATATACAGCAGGCTTTACTTTTCACAGAGTTGTCTGAATCTGTGCTGCTCAAGAGCCATGGTTCTGACTGCTGCTTTAATGACTATTTGTTGATCTCCCTGAAGCATCTATATTAACTCTAAAAATTTGACACCTCTGCTGGGTACTATTAGCATTCTATCCTGAAGTCTTTTGTCAATAATATAATTATCTTGTGAACAAAGGGAATCTTAGGAAAACATTCAGTCTCTAGCTCACTGGTACTCTTTTTTCTTTAGTAAATTTGCTGCTTCTGTCATCCTTCAAAGGTATTCTCATCTGGTTATCATGTAAAAGCTACAGTTATCTTGCTTTAGGATATTATCATTTCTGAAAGTCTTTTCTTGTATTATCCTTAGTATGTTCATTAAGTTTCTTTTTCTTCTTTTTTTTTTTGGAGAGGTTTTTGCTATAGGGTTCATGTGCTCACCAGAAAGACAGAGAAAGACAGAGAAACAGAAAGCATGAAATCACCCCCCAGGGGGGATGGCCACGCTGCAATCCCTTCTCCTCCATTCTCTTGGGATCTTAGGCACACATGCAAACGCACCCAGCATGAGTTTAAGCCACTGGGTCCAGGACTCGAACCGCAGTTGGCTACATGGAAGTTCACCATCATAGCCATTACGCTAACTGCTGGTCCCAATATGTTCATTAAATTTCTGATCAGATGTTCTTATATTACTAGTTTTGTTTACTATGACAGACTTCCCATTCTGATCAAAGTTATAGTCTAATCACTCTGTAATAGTATTGGAAAGAATTTTTTATGTGGAGACTCAATAGTATAAATTAAATCTAAAATTTCTCATTTTAATTTCAGTAGCATAATTCTGTTTCTGGGATTGTTTTTAAATGTATTTAGTATGGACCAGCAGGTGGCGTGGTGGTTAAGGTGCTGGACACTCCCACATGGCTGACCAGGGTTCGAGTCCTGAATCTGGTGGCTTGCTTTCTCACTTCCTTTCTCTCTCACTCTCACTCTCTGTCTATCTCTGGTCAAATTAAGAAATAAATGAATAAATAAATAAATAAAATAAATCAATAATTATTTTTAAAAATGTATTTAGTAAAACTTAAGATAGATCAGGACCAGCAGTTAGTGTAATGGCTATGTTGCTGGACTCCCATGTAGTCAACCATGGTTGGAGACCTGAACCCAGTGGCTTAAGCTTGCGCCAGGCACGTGTGCGTGTGTGCCCAAGATCCCAGGAGGAGAATGGAGAAGAAGGAGTTGAGGCCTGGCCATCCCCTTTGGGAGTGTTTTCTCACTTTCTGTCTCTCTGTCTCTGTCTCTCTGGCAAGCACACATGCTCTATAGCAAAAACCTCTTCAAAAAAAATTAAAATAGATCTATGTCAGTTGAATCAGTATATTCTTGACTGAAGTCCCTTGGTAATATTTTTCTGGGAAAGTTATCCGTGGCTTTTTCTTTTCTTTTCTTCCCTTCCTTCCTTCCTTCCTTCCTTCCTTCCTTCCTTCCTTCCTTCCTTCCTTCCTTCTTTCTTTCTTTCTTTCTTTTTTTAAAGGTTTTTGCTATAGGACAAGTGCACTCACTAGAAAGACAGAGAGAGACGGAGAGACAGAAAGTGAGAAATCACCCCCCAGGAGGGATGGCCATACTGCAATCTTTTCTCCTCCATTCTCCTCTCAGGATCTTGGGCACGCACACACGCACACCCAGCATGAGTTTAAGCCACCAGATCCGAGAATCGAACCATGGGAGTTCAGCGACATAGCCATTATGCTAATTGCTGGTTCCTATAGCATTTTCTTTTCTGCTTCATCTTCTGAGGGCATCTCCTCTTTCTCATATGATTGTGTTAACTGGACATGAATTTTCTCTTGCAAATTAATATTTTTGTCAATACAATGTTCATTCTTCTCTGTCAAAATCTTCATAGCTTTTTTTTTTTTTTTAAAGAAATATTTATTTCATTTTATTTATTAGTTATTATTATTCAGTTTGGCCAGAAAGAGATAGAGAGAGAAGGAGAGTGAGAAAGTAAGCTGCCAGGTGCAGGACTCAAACCATGGTCAGCCATGTGGGAGTCCAGCACCTAAACCACCATGCCATCTGCCAGTCCCAAAATCTTCATAGCTTTTCAAATTGGTAAGATTATGAACCATGGTTGTTATCTTTCACTTCTACCTTCAAAGTCTTCATTGTTTCAGTTTCATCTGTTACAGTAACAGAATCAGACACCCTCATAAGCAAAATGTATTTTAGAATTCTACAGGGAACTTGAAGCCTGATGTGTCCTATGGATTTGAGACTGTGGTGTCCCAACAAAATGATAAATAGTCCAAGTTTTCTTTATACAATTGTCAACAAGGATGTTAAATCATCTGTAATCTGGCAGAAGGAGTCCCTTGATCCCATTGTAGTGTTGAAAGGGATTGTCTTGAATAAAAAATATTATACCTTCAGTTGCCTGTATTACCAAAGCAGGGAAGCTGGAGAAAGTGGTTGGTATGTAGCATGAGGTGATGGTGGGTTTGAGTGGGTGCAAATAAGAGTACTGTGAAAGGAAATCAACTTCATCACCAGCCCAGACACCAGCTCCAGTGGCAGTTGGAGCTTAATTGATTTTTGGTGAGAGATAGGTGTCCACTTTCATATTTCTGAAGGTGAATATGCAGGTCTTCCAGCAAAGTTTGCTGAAAAGACTTTTCCTCACGGGATTGTCTGTCCTTTGTCAAAAATCGCTTGGCTGTATGTTTGGGGTTTATTTCTGGGTTCTCTGTTCTCTTCCATTGGCCTAAATGTCTGTTTTTGTGCCAGAACTATGATTGTGTCAGTACTTTATTCTGTTTGCAGTGTTACAGACCATTTATAATCCCAGACAAATATTCTGATAGCTTTTTCTATTTCTCTGAAGAATTTTTCTAGTAATTTGATCAGAATTGTATTGAATTTGTAAATTAATTTGGCTAGGACTGACATTTTGATTAAATTAATTCTTCCAATTCAGGTACATGGGATGTCTTTCCACTTTTATCTGTCATTCTATTTCTTTTTTCAGTTTTCTTTTTTAACAGTTTTCCTTATAGAAGTCTTTCACTTATTGGGACCAGCAGTTAGCATAATGGCTATGTCGCTGAACTCCCATGTAGTTGACTGTGGTTCGAGACCCAGATCCGGAGGCTTGAACTCACGCCGGGTGCATGTGCGTGCGTGCCCAAGATCCTGAGAGGAGAATGGAGAAGGGATTGCGGCGTGGTCATCCCCCCTGGGGGGTGATTTCTCGCTTTCTCTCTCTCTGTCTCTCTCTGTCTTTCTGGCAAGCGCATGGGCCCTATAGTGAAAACGTCTCCAAAAAAAAAAAAAAAAAAAGTCTTTTACTTATTTAGGTAGGTTTATTCCTAGGATCTTTTCTTTCCCTGGTTACTGTAAATATAATTGCTTTATTCTATCCTATATCAGTCTGCTCATTGCTAGTGTATGTACACTATGTATATTTGTATATTGATTTTGTATCCTACAGCTTTTCCGAATTTATTTATTACTTCAGGAGTTTTTTTTATTTTCTATGTATATAATCAAGTCATTCACAAAAAGGATAACTTCACTTCCTTTGCTATGTGAATGTCTTTTATTTTATCATCTTATCTGATTGCATTGGCTAAGACTTCCAGTACAATGTTGAAAAGGAGTGGAGAAAATGGCAGCCTTGTCTTGATCCTTTTTTTTTTTTTTTTTTTTTTTTGGAGAGGTTTTTGCTATAGGGTGCATGCGTTTGCCAGAAAGACAGAGAGAGACATAGAGACAGAAAGTGAGAAATCACTCCCCAGGGGGGGGATGGCCACGCCACAATCCGTTTTCCTCCATTCTCCTCTCGGGATCTTAGGCCCGCACGCACACACACCCAGCATGAGTTTAAGCCACCAGGTCCAGGACTTGAACTTCTGTTGACTACATGGGAGTCCAGCGACATAGCCATTACACTAACTGCTGGTCCTTAGATCCAGTTAGCTGTGGGGTTATTTTTGTTTTTTTACCCTTCCATCTTTGGAGTAAAGCATAACTGGTCATTTTATTTCATCTTTCTAATGTGTTTATGGATATAATTTTTTAGTATCTTAATTGAGGAATTGGGGCCAGCAGGTGGTGTGGTGGTTAAAGACACTGAGTCCAGTCCGTGTGGTTGACTGCAATTTAAGTCCCAGACTTGGTGGCATGCCTTCTCACTTCCCTTCTCTCTCTCTCTATCTCTTTCTGATCAAACTAGAAAATAATAACAATAAATAAAGTTAGAACAAAATACTTCTAAAAAACAATTTATGGAGGAATTGAATTTCTTCAGCAGTGCAAATTTATTCAGGTATAGATTGTTTAGCTTTCAAGTATTTGTGTGTTTTTTTTTTTTTTTTTAGAGGTTTTTGCTATAGGGCACGTGTGCTCGCCAGACAGAGAGAGAGAGACAGAGAGACAGAAAGTGAGAAATCACCCCCCAGGGAGGATGACCATGCCGCAATCCCTTCTCCTCCATTCTCCTCTTGGGATCTTGGGCACGCACGCACATGCGCCCGGCGTGAGTTTTAAGCCACCGGGTTCAGGACGCGAACTGCGGTCGACTACATGGGAATCCCGCGACATAGCTACTACGCTGACTGCTGGTCCCAAATATTTGTGTATTTTTGAAGGTTGTTTCTGTAGCTGATTTTCAGTTTACTTCATCATGGTTGGAAAAAATGGTAGATATACAGTTTACACTTTCAAATTTTTAAAGGCTTGCTTTTTGTCCTATCATGTGAGTCAATGTTTAAGAAGTTTCTTACTGCTAACAGGTGGTGTAATGGACTCCCTTATGACTAATTGCAGTGCAAGTCCCAGAACTGATGACTTGAAATTCACTTTGGATGCTTGTGCATGTGTGCCCAAAATCCCAAGAGAAGAGTGAAGGAGAAGGTGGCATTGCCACCCCCTAAGAAGTGAATTCTTGATTTCTCTTTCTCTGTCTATCCAGTGAGCACCTGGATCCTATAGCAAAAATCTTTCTAAAGAAGTTTAGATTTCTCTTCACAATTAAGAATCACAGCACAATTAGCATTGAAGAGACATTTTTAAATGTAGTAAAATCTGTGTATTACAAGCCCATAGCCAATATCATACTGAATAAGCTCTTTCCCCAAAATACTGGAACAAGACAAGGCTGCCTTTTCAACATAATATGGAAAGTCCTAGAAAATGCAGACAAGACAGTAAAATAAAAGACATTCACACAGGAAAAGAAGTGAAGTTATCTATGTTTGTAAATGACTTTATTATATACATAGAAAATCCAAAAAAACCCCCAAAAAGTGGAAAAATACAAAGTCAATATACACATATACATAGTGTACACCATATAAGGAACTGATGTAGGATAAAATAAAGCTGTCTCATTTATTTTTATTTATTTATTTACTTAATAAAGACTTATTTATTTTATTTTATTTAACCATCCATTTATTTTAATTTGACCAGAGAGAGGTAGAGAGAGAGTGAGGGGAAGTGAGAAAGCAAGACACCAGGTCCAGGACTTGAACCATCGTTGGCCATGTGGGAGTGTCCAGCACCTTAACCACCACACCACCTGCTGGTCCCCAAAGCTGTCTCATTTATAATAGACAGAAAAAAAAAAAGATAACTCAGAATAAACTTAACTAAAGAAGTAAAAAGACCAAAAGACCTCTACAAGAACTATTTAAAACAGCAGATGGTATAATGGTTATATCTCTGGATTCCCACATAGTCGACTGCACTCTGAGTCCCGGACCTGGTTACCTAAGATTCACACAAGGCATGTGTGCAAGCATGCCCAAAATCCAAAATTCCAAAAGGAGATTGAAACAGAAGGGATTAGGCATGGCCAACCACCCCGCCACCCGGGGGGGGGAGTGATTTCTCACTTTCTGTCTCTCTGTCTCTGATGAGTGCATGAGCTCTTTAGCAAAACTCTCTCTCAAAAACAAAAACAAAAATAAAAAAGAAATAGAGCGTGATAGGTAAAAGTAGAAAAACATCCCATGTTCCTGCATGGGAAGAATTAATTTAATCAAACTGTCAGTTTGTGCCAAATTAATTCACAAATTCAATGAAATTTTGATCAAATTACCAGAGAAATTCATCACTGAGATAGGAATAACTATCATAACATTTATCTGGAATTATAAATGTCCTATAGGGACCAGCAGTTGGCAAAATGGTAATGTCACTGGACTCGCATTTAGTCTACTGTGGTTTGAGTCCCAGACCCAGTGGCTTAAACTCATGCTGGACACGTGTGCATACGTGTCCAAGATCTCAAAAGGTGAATGGAGGAGAAGGAATTGCAGTGTGGTCATCCCCCTGGGGATGTCTCTCTTTCTGGCGAGCGCACATACCTGATAGCAAAAATCTCTATAAACACACGCACACACACACACACACACACACACACACACACACAAAGCCTATAACACCACGCAATATAGTAGGAGGCATCCTGCTAAGTGATCTCAAAATATAGTATAAAGCTTTGATAATTAAAGCACCATGGTAACACCAAAAATTAAAAGGCATATAGGCCAATGGAACAGAATAAAGT
The DNA here is from genome assembly GCA_026018925.1 of Tupaia tana. Taxonomy (NCBI): domain Eukaryota; kingdom Metazoa; phylum Chordata; class Mammalia; order Scandentia; family Tupaiidae; genus Tupaia; species Tupaia tana. The sequence continues at coordinate 6,618,423 of JAKSZU010000031.1, forward strand.
ACCCAGAAATATCCCCCAAAAGAGAGACCTAAGTGATTTTTGACAAAGGACACAAAATAATCCAATGGGAAAAGAAAATCTCTTCAGCAAATTGGGCTGAAGGAACTGGATATATCTATTTTCAGAATTATGAAAGTGGATGCTTTCTCTCAACAGTAACAAAGATCAACTTAAAATTGATTAGAGATCTAAACACATAACTTCAAGCTTCAAAACTACTGGTGGAAAACATAGAGGAATCTCTTGAAGACACTGGAAGAGACCAACATTTCTTAAATAAGACCCTTTATACACAGGCAATAATCTACAAAACAGAGTGGGACGGCATCAGGCAAAACCTTCTATGTAACAAAGGAAACCTTAAGAGATCCCCTTGGAATGGGAGAAAATATTTGCCATCTACGCTTCAGGTTGATACGAATTGATAACCAAAATATACAGGGAACTAATTGAAAGAATTTACCTGAAAACAAACAAACAAAAACATTCTTATTTAATTTTGGTCAAATGAGCTGAATAGACAATTCTCAAAGGAAGACAGATGAATGGCTAATAACTTATGAAAAACTGCTCAATATCCTTTTCATAAAGGGAAATGTGAGTCAAAACCACAATGAGGGACCAGCACTTAGTGTAATGGCTATATCACTGGACTCCCATATAGTCGACTGCAGTTCAAGTCTTGGACCCAGTGGCTTAAATTCATGCCAGGCGCACGTGCATGCATGCCCAAGATCCCAAGAGGAGAATGGAGGAGAAGGGATTGCAGTGTGGCCATCCCCCCCTGGGGGGTGATTTCTCGCTTTCTGTCTCTCTGTCTCTCTCTGTCTGTCTGGTGAGCATATGCACCCTATAGCAAAAACCTCTCCAAAAAAAAAAAAATTAAGAAAACCAATGAGATACCACTTAACCACACTCAAAAAGGCTATGATATAAAAAATAAAGAATGACAAATATCGACCAAGCTATAATAAAAAGAAAACTCTCCTGCATTGTTGGTGCAAATGTAATTTAATACAGCTACTATAGAAAACAATATGGAGATATCTCAAAAACTTATAAACAAAATTATCATACAACCCAGTAATAACACCTCTAGGTATTTACCCAAAACAAAAGATAGAAAAACAGTCAGAAAGATACTTGTTCATCCACATTTATTGCAGCATTATTCACAATTGCTAAGACATTGAAGCAGCCGAACTATCCAAACAGATGGTTAGGTTGAAAAAATGTGGCATTTATAAACTATGGAGTACTACTCAGCTATAAGAAATGATAAAGCTCTTTCATTTGGTACAAAGTAGTTGAATATAGAAGACTTAATGCTAAGTTATGCAAACCAGACTATGAAAGAAAGACATTGTATGTTTCCACTCAATATATACCTAATGTTTGCACTCTATGGTAGAAAATGAAAGCGTGGAAGTCTTAAGAGTTGGAGGACACAGGACCAGCAGTTAGCGTAATGGCTATGTCGCTGGACTCCCACGTAGTCGACCGCGGTTCGCGTCCCGGACCTGGTGGCTTAAACTCACGCCGGGCGCGTGTGCGTGCGTGCCCAAGATCCCGAGAGGAGAATGGAGGAGAAGGGATTGTGGCGTGGCCATCCCCCCTGGGGGGTGATTTCCTGCTTTCTGTCTCTCTGTCTCTCTCTGCCTGTCTGGCGAGCGCACGCGCCCTATAGCAAAAACCTCTCCAAAAAAAAAAAAAAAAAAGAGTTGGAGGACAAGTGAAGACACCACAGACTATATGTGAAGTGGTGGAGAGTTGGGTGGAGAATGATTTCCACAAAAAAATTGATAGACATAAGAATGGAAAGTTATCTGTTGATAATGACATATGTAATAACATATTTGACTTAGCTGGCAAGTACCGTGTGTGTGTTGGGAAAAACCAACATAAAAATAAGCTGTCAAATGCACATTAATTAGAGTCTGAGGAAGAGCAGGGCAAGGCATTTATGGGACAAATAAATAAATTATTATCTATTGATGATAACTTTATAGTATTGTCAACTGGACTGGTGAGAAATGTACACTTGCTGGAATACTCACTTTGTAAGCTAAGTAACATGTGATTGAAGGTATAAAAGACATTGAAATAAAAAGAAAAAAATTACCAAAACTACATTAATTAAAGTTAAATTTTAAAATGCTGAATGAATGATTCAATGATGGATGGTAACCTGCAATTAAAAAATTAATAATAATACAGAGACCAGCAGTTGGCATAATGGCTATGTTGCTGTGTCCCGACCCGGTTCAGGTGCCACATGTCCCGACCCGGGGGGGACAGTCGAACAGGTTTCCTGAGGGAAGGAGTGAGAGCCGGAACAAGCAGCACAGTGTCACAACACAGAGACGACACAGTGTCGTCTGTTTATTGTGGACAGCACGGTACGGCACAGAGACGACGCAGTGTTACAACTCTTTAGGGTCGCGTCGTCTGTTGTGAGACAACGTGGTGTCACAGCTCTTCAGGGTCGTCTGGAGACGATGTAGTGTTACAACTCTTCAAGGTCATCTGGAGACTCTGCGGTGTTTCAACTCTTCAGACTCTCCAGGGTCGTTGTCTTCCCGGTCTTCTGTGTCGTCTTTGTTGTCTTCCTGGTCGTCTGGCTATTGTGGGCCAGGCAGGGTGGTTATATACACGTTGGTGGATCGTAAAGGGTGGTTATGATTGGTTGTAAACGGTGGGTTGTGATTGGTTGTAAACGGTGGGCCGTGATTGGTTGTAAATGGTGGGTTACGATTGTTTGCTTTTGGACCAATCATGAGGTGCCAGATATGCAAATCTGAGGGATTCTAGTGGCCAATCATGGCAATTGTTTGCTCTCTCAGAAACCTTGGCAGACTCACTGGTTCGCAGCCTCCCAAATTGCTGGAGTCTCATGTAGTCGACCATGGTTCGAGTCCTGGATCCGGTGGCTTAAACTCAAGCCTGGCACATGTATGTGAGTGCACAAGATCCGGAGAGGAGAATGGAGGAGAAGGGATTGCAGTATGGCCATCACCCCCCACCCCCGGGGGGTGATTTCTCGCTTTCTGTCTCTGTCTCCCTCTGCCTGGCGAGCGCACATGCCCTATAGCAAAAACCTCTCAGAAAAAAAAAATAATAATAATCCATATCTAAGATAAGAGTTAAAATTTTAACTATAGATGGATATTCATATCATTCTTAACATATTTTGTAAATTCTTAACTATAATGTAAAATTAATTATTAAAAAAGAGAATAAATACACACAGTATCAAATAACTCATGAGTTAAATAGAAGTTCCAAGGGAAAAAAATTTAGCTAAATAAAAATTAAGAATAATTGGGATTTCACAGGACCAAACAGGGAACCTACTGCCTCAGCCTGAGTGCCACATTTCTCTCCAGTCTTCTGTGAACCAGGCAAGAATAATTTGGGAAGAGGCTGCCAGCAGTAAACCTTTCCAGCTGCCTGCGATCTCCCTTGGATTTTCTAAGTGTGAACCAAGAAGCTACTGCCTCTCGGCTCACTTCTGCCTTAACTTATGTCTCTCCAGCTCAGCCCAGGTATATTGGGACAAAGATTAGGAGAGAAACCAATTGCCTGAACATTGTGAGTCTCTGAAGATATTTTTTCTCACCCCTCTCTCTCTCTTTTTTTTTTCCCAGCCAGTTCTTCCTTTTATTAAGGCCCGCCCTCAGGCCTTGACTGGGAACTTGCGCAGCTGATACAACCAACAACTCCTTGCTCCTTCAGCTGCTGCTTCTTGGTCTTCAGGCTTTCCTTGTTTGTGCTTGTTGAGCGATCTTCTTGGGCCATAGGTCCAGGGGCTTGTACTTCTTGCCCTTGTAGAATTTCCTGAGGTTTTCTTTCTGAGTCTGTCTAATGACGGTGAGAACACAGGCCATGGATTTGTGGACAATTTGGATCTTGGACAACTCGTGTAACCGAACTCAAATCAGTTTCACTTGCCCATGCGCTATAAAACCAAACTATAGGCACGTGGTGTGATGAAGGAATGTACAGCTTTACTGCAGTGCTCAAAGCAAGGAGAGCAGGCAGCTCACGCTGAAAAAACCTGGTCTCCCCGAGATGTTCCCCACATTGTTTTTAAGGGCAAAATTAGGGGCAGAGGTCCCAAGCACATGATCAGTTCAGTGATTGGTTCAAGAGGGCGTGATCATGTCTTCCACATTCTTGATCGGTGAGGCCTTAGATGATTAATGTTCTGTTCTGGGAGGGGGCCAACTCAGGTCTTTGATGTATCTCAGCCTGGAAGTAATGTGGCCAATGACCATTGTCCTACAAAACATCTTAAGATATGTGTTATACAAAACTTCTACATCTTAATTCCTACAGTTAAGAAACTGATTTCTTTGACAAAGAGGGAAGTTACAAGCTTCTTTTTAGTACATTACAGTGACAGACAATTTTTAGATAAACGTCATCTACTACTACAGGAAGGTGTGGTTTACTGTAAGCTAGGGTGTACGTTCAAATAATTATCTCGGGGGCGGGGGAGTGGGTGTAGTCAGGGTCAAGAGACTTGAATGTAACATCTACATTTAAATGAACCTCTCTTGTCAGTCAATCTGGATAGATACTTTTAGTTCTAATCAGTTTTCATTTTGGGAACTTACACTTTCTTCTAAAAAAATAATAATCAAAAGAAACTGAAGGTTCACTCCTTTTAGAGGGCCACAACTTGGTTTCACTTGAACCCAGCTGCACCTGTCACTTTGGTGACACGCAGCTGGGATAGGCCCACCTTCAGGTCATCCAGCTGGTTCAACAACTTCTCTTTCTTCTTGCCATGCAAATCGAGAGCCTTAATTTTGGCCATAGCTGCCCAATGCTGGCCACCGGTGCCTACTCAGATCAGAAAGAGCCCCACCCTCCTCTTTTGGAGGAGAGAAATTCTCCTCTTGTAATTTGAACTCCTAAACTCCCCTGTGTTTTCTACCACTTCCTACCATAGCAAAATAGAGGAACTGGCAGGGTAGCTAGCACACAGTTTAGGAAACAGTTACTGAGACAAAACAAATAAAAAAACTAAGAAGAAGGAATACGTCTCTAGATGCCTAAAAATCAAACCAGAATCTCAAGAAATGAGAAAACCTGGAAATATCTGCTTCCCTGTGGGACATAATAACACTTCACCATCAATGGGTAAGACAAGAAATCATAGAATGTTAGAAAAAGAATTCAGAATATTTATTGTAACATACATAATGATGCAGGAAAAAACAGACAACAAATTCTAGGAGATGAAAAAGTCATTCCATAAGTTGAAAGAAGTTAATAAAAATTCCCTAAAAAGAATCAAACAAAACTTCTAGAGATGAAAAATGCAACACAAAAAATCAAGACCTTCCTCAAAAGTACTAACAGCAGGTTAGACTATGTGGAAGAATAAACTTCTTACTTTGAAGATAAGATCTCTGATTTAGTTTAAGATACCATAAGAATAAGAAATAACCATTAAAAAAAAAAAAATGAAGACAACTCAGAGGTCACAGACCAGAGACCCAGAGCATCTCAGAACAGTGAACTCTGCAAGTCTGCAAGAAAAAAATGGCTTCTAAGAAAACTACGTTGAAAAAAAAGGACAAGAAACAGAATGGTGGGAAGAGTAAAAAAGTTGAAGAGGCAGAGCCTGAAGAACTTGTGGAAAAGAATTTGATGCTAGAAGACTCCCGAATGGCTCCTGAGAAATAGTGATTTCAGGGACCAGCAGTTAGCATAGTGGTTATGTCACTGGACTCCCACGTAGTCGACTGTGGTTCGGGTCCCGGACCCGGTGGCTTAAACTCACGCCAGGCGCATGTGCATGCGTGCCCAAGATCCCGAGAGGAGAATGGAGGAGAAGGGATTGCGGCGTGGCCATCCCCCCCTAGGGGGTGATTTCCTGCTTTCTGTCTCTCTGTCTCTGTCTGTCTGTCTGGCGAGCGCACACGTCCTATAGCAAAAACCTCTTCAAAAAAAAAAAAAAAAAAAGAAATAGTGATTTCAGGGAAAAAAGAGGAATTAAGATTTTCTGCTGATAATTCAGCATCCAGTCCACATGCTCAAGTGACAGATCTAAGGAAACCATAACCAAACATCCAAATACTATTAGGGTCAATATATTCCTCAATATCCACTGAATCTACTGTACAAAGGGATAAAAATGGACTGGCAAAGGGATCCCAGATCACCTTCTGCATGCTTCTGAACGCTCAGATTGAACTTCAAGAATTAGGAAGAACTATACCATCCACCAGATGACTAGAAATCACCGCAGAGTCACAAGAATTATGGGGAAGCAAGAAAATACCTCTCCTCCAAGAGAAAAGAATAACTCTTCTTCATCAACAGACAGTTCAATGGAAATCATGGAAATGTCTGGTAAAGAATTTAGAATATTCCTAATGGTGAAGCTGTGGAAGAGACAGGAGAAAGGAGCTGAAAAGTTGCAGGAGGTGAGGAAGTTCTTGTATGATCTCAAAGAAGAAATAAACATCATAAAAAAGAATCAAATGGATCTGTTAGTGAGACCAGCAGTTAGCATAATGGCTGTGTCGCTGGACTCCCATGTAGCCAACTGCAGTTCGAGACCCAGACCTGGTGGCTTAAACTCACACCAGGCGCATGTACGTGCATGCCCAAGATCCCAAGAGAAGGGAGGAGAGGGGACTGTGGCATGGCCATCGCCCCTTGGGGGTTATTTTTCGCTTTCTGTCTCTCTCTCTGTCTTTCTGGCAAGCGCACGCGCCCTGTAGCAAAAACCTCTCCAAAAAAAAAAAAAAAAAAAAAAAAAAAAATGGATGTGTTAGAATGAAGGCTGTAATACAGGAAGTCAAAATCTCCCTTGAAAGTATTAAAAGCAGACTAGATCATACAGAAAATAGAATCTCAGACATAGAAGAGAAAATTGCTGGCCTAGAAAAATCCACCACAAAGACTGAGAAGATTGCTCAAAAAATGAGAATAATATATGAGAAATATTAGATACCATCAAATGTCCAAACATCCATATAATTGGTATCCTAGAAGGCGAAGAGAATCATAAGGGCGTTGATAATCTATTCCATGAAATCCTATAAGAAAACTTTCCAAACCTAGAGAGGCACTCAAAGATTCAGTCCCAGAAAATACAAAGGACCCCCAGTAGAATCAACCCAAGAAGATCTTCTCCAAGACACATTACAGCCAGATTGACCAGGACCACAGACGAAGATAAGATACCAAGATTAGTAAGAGAAAACAAGTTACCTGTAAGGTCTGGGGAAGCAAAAAGAAATCTGGCAGAAACATTTCCGCCAGCAGGAACTTTCCTGTTGTCTGCACCTGGCCTGCCATCACCGACAGACTTTCCTGTCCTTCAGCATTTGGCGTACCTACCAAAGTTGAACAGAAACAGTGAATGTCATTGGCCAGACAAGGACCTGTGGTGACCACCTATTGGACAATGACCCTTTAAGAATGAGCAGCACCCACCCTGGGTGTGACTCCCTTGGCCTCTGACCAGGCCAAGGCCGAGGGACCTCACTGGAGAGTGCAGAATAAATTGTGTTGATTTTATTAAACCCCAAAGCCTGACTCTGGTATTTTCGCCTTTGCCGCCCCCGACTTCGTCACCGCTCCCAAATCAAACCTAACATTACCTACAAAGGACATACCACCAGGCTAACAGCACACCTCTCATCAGAATCAATGTGAGCTAGGAAAGAATAGGAAAATATATTCAAAGGATTAAGGGAGGGACCAGCAGTTGGTGTAATGGCTACTCCTATGTAGCCAACCGTGGTTTGAGTCCTGGATCCAGAGGCTTAAACTCAAGCCAGGCACACATGTGTGTATGTTTTAGATCCTGAGAGGAGACTGGAGCAGAAAAAATATTAAGGGAAAAACAATTTCAATAAAAAATACTGTACCTGGCGAGATTATCCTTCATATGGGAAGAAAAGATGAGAACATTCTCAGATAAACAAAACCTGAAACAATTTACTAACACCAGACCAGATCTTCAAAAACGTTCTCAAGGGAGTGTCATACCAGGAAAATTAAATACAGATACACAGAAATAAGAGTTCAAAAACTAAGAAAATGGCTAACTTAGTCATAGGGACAAGTCTGGAGTTGAGTATTATATCCCAGAATTTAATCGGGAAGATTGAACCACAACAGAAGCTAGATTAAGTACATGAGACTGAACTGGTGAAATAGCATTTTAAGACTTTTGACTAAAACATTGTTGATTTTCTTCTAGGCTGTGTTTCCCAGTTGTAAGGATTTTTGTCCTGTCTTGAGTTGTCAATATGTTCATGTACTTACTATTTGAATAGAATCCTAACCTGTTTCCCAGCTTTAAGTTTTAAGCAAAGTTCCTTAGCATTTCTTTGATTTATTAAAGTTAAAACTGCTTTTCTCAAAATTACCAGCTGAACTTGCTATTTTTTTTTTTTTTTTTTTTTGAGAGGTTTTTGCTATAGGGCGCGTGCGCTCGCCGGACAGAGATAGATACAGAGACAGAAAGCGAGAAATCACCCCCCAGGGGGGATAGTCACGCCGCAGTCCCTTCTCCTCCATTCTCCTCTCAGGATCTTGGGCATGCATGCACACGCGCCCGGCGTGAGTTTTAAGCCACTGGCTCTGGGACACAAACCGCGGTCGACTACGTGGTAGTCCAACGAAATAGCCATTACGCTAACTGCTGGTCCCCAATAACTTTTTCCATTTTAACTTGTGTTTAAATCATTTCCCTAAATACCAGTCTGGCTTTTTTTTTTTTTTCTTTTTTTTGCCTTTGTGTGTATAAGATAATATGTAAATATATTTCTATTTTTGAAAAGTCCATAACAACAACAAAAAACTGTATATAAGCTCATGTTTCTGAGATACCATTATTCTGAGTCACCTCAGAATAAGAAGTAAGTTGCTTTAAATTAAATTGAACATTTACCTGAAGACATAACCTTTCAAATTAAAGAATGATTTTATAATTGGGCAGTGTAAATTGGATAACTTAAAAGCAATCATATCAGAATCTGTATTTATCTACAGCCATATAAATGCGGTAATTTATTTGTGGAATTCCTGAAAGGAGAAATTTTATCATACCTACAAGTTCCCCTCCCAGATGATAAAAACAGATGAACCCCATTTTAATCCTCTAGTGAGCTTTTCTTTTATAAAAAGTTGAAATCCTTATGCTCTATTGACTAAAAGTTCATTATTCATGAAATGGCTAAGATTTGGCTCATGGAAACTTAATCAGATGTTTAATTAGCAGTTCAAGACCGGCTGGCATAAATGGGTGAACAAATTTGTGATCTAAACTGTATGTTTCTTTTCTTTACCCCAACTCATTCCTTATATGTAGGTCTCATCTTTTCAGTAATTGGGTTACTGCCTCAGCAGAAGCAAGGAAAAGTAATAACTCTGTATAATCAGAATGTTACCCCACTATATATTGTTTACTTTATTGTAAACATTAGTGAACAGTGGTCAATAAATAGTTTTATGTTCCTTTGGGGAAAAAAATGAAGAGAGCATATAAGAGATGGTAGAGACCGCAGTTTAAGCCCTGGACCTGATGCCTTAAACTCACGCCGGGTGCATGTGCGTGCATGCCCAAGATCCTGAGAAGAGAATGGAAGAGAAGGGATTGTGACGTGGCCATCCCCCTGGGGGGTGATTTCTTGCTTTCTGTCTCTCTGTTTCTCTCTGTCTTTCTGTCAAGCACACACACCTTATAGCAAAAAAGCCTCTCAAAAAAAAAAAAAAAAAAAGAAAAATTGTAGACACCATTAAGCAACCAAATCTGCATAATGGGTATATTTCATGAGAGAAGGGTAAAGGCATAAAACTAGCTATTATGAAGTATTATTCAAAACCTTTCTAAATTTAGAGATATAGAATCCAGATTCAGAAAATATTTTTTTAAAAAGTCTCAAACTGGTTCAATGTAAGAATCCTCTCCGAGGCATTTCATTGCCAAATTAGTAAAAATCAAAGATAAAGATAATCTTAAAATAGTAAGAGAAAAATGTGAAGTTACCTACAAAAGATATCACATTAGGCTAGTCTCAGATTCTCAGCTGAAACAATTCAGGCAAGGAAAAGTTGGAAAGACATATTTAAAATCCTGAAAAAAAAAATAGTCAAGAGTACTACACTCAGCAAGGCTATTCTTCATGGAAGAAGAAATAAAATCATTCTCAGAAAAACATAAGCTGAAAGAATTAAACAACACTGTCCCAGCCCGTGGGACAATCGAGCAGGGTGCCTGAGTGAGAGAACGGAGGTCTGGAACTGGCGCAGCGTCACAACACGGGAGCAACACAGTGTCACAGTTCAAGATGGAATGCAGTCGCTCGTTTATTGAGGGCCAGAGAACATTCTTATATACACAGGGTAGGAAAAGGGGGCGGGAATTGTCGCAGACCTGACGGAGGATCTGCCTGAATGAGGAAGTCTCAGGATGAATTGTCAGCTCCCAGAACAAGGATACTTGAAAGTCCTTGTATGAAGGTCATGTCAGCCATTTTGGTGCATGTGACTTCCTACACAACACTAGACTAACTCTTCACGAGGCACTGAAGAAAATGCTACATCAGGAAAATGAAAGAATACAGTACACAAAAAAACTAAAAATTACTAACAAAATGATTAATATATCCATGCTTATAGATAATAACATTGAATGTTAATGAATTAAAATCTGCCAATTAAAAGACATAGATTGGCCAAATGGAAAAAAAAAAACAGGAAATATCGATTTGTTCCTTATAAGAAACATATCTCATACATAAGGACATACATAGAGCAAAAGCGAAGAGCTAGGGAAAATAATTTTATAAAAATAAAGACCAAAAAGGTCTGGAGTAGTGATACTGATATCAGTCAAAATATACTTCAAGATAAAAATGGTAAAAAAAAAAAAAAAATAGATAGACAGTATGTAGTACTAAGAGAACCAATTCACCAAAAAGACATACTATTATAAACATTTACACATCCAACACTAGGCACTCAAATATGAAAAGAAAGACTAATAGACATAAAAGGGAAAATAGACTGCAACTCGTGAAACATTGAGGACTTCAAAACCCTATGTCTCCGCTGGACAGATCATCTTGGAAAAAATTTTAAATGAAGAAAGAAACTAATTTTTTAAATTATTTATTTTATTTTATTTTATTTATTCTTTCATTTATTTTAATTTGACCAGAGAGAGATACACAGAAAGAGAGAGTGCAAGTGAGAAAGCAAGTCATCAGGTTCGGAACTCGAACTGTTCTTGGCGATGTAGGAGTATCCAGCATCTTAAACACCATGCCACCTGCTGGTCCCTCCAAAAAACTAATTTAATGCCATAAACCAAATGAACCTGACAGACATTTACAAAACATTTCATTCAACAACTATCAAATACACTTTTTTCTTATCTCTATCATGAAACATTATTGATGATCGATTTTATAACAGTGCATCAAACAAGCCTCTAAAGATTTTTTTAATTGTTTATAATTTACATGTAATAACTATATTACATAAATTATTCTATTCTTACTTAAATGCAGACTTTATCATATGTTATTTGAATAAAACAGAAATATGAGAAAACATAAGTGAATTTTGTTTCGGGGTACACACACTAGCCAAAGAGACAGTGAGAAATCTTTTCCTGCCCTGGGAGGACTTGCCAGGCCACAATCCCTTCTCTTCCATTATCCTCTTAGGATTTTGAGCACATATGCACATGCACCCAGCGTTGAGTTTTAAGCTGCTAGTGCCGGACTTGTGCCAGGACTTGAACCGTGGTCAACTATGTGAGTCTAGTGAGTCCATTAGGCCATCTGCTGGTCCCCAAACCTTTTTACATGTAGAGTCAAATGTTTCTGAACCACTTTACTTAGAGCTATTGATGTTTCAGTTTTCCATAGGAGACAATTACTGGAATAGGAAGAGAGGGGGAGAGAAAGAAGGGAAAGAAGAAACAGTAGCTATTGATGTGGAGGTCTTAAGCTTATTAGTACTTAAGTAGAGTGAGATAACTTTGTTTCAGAAATATATCTAAACATAGATTATTTAAAAAGCAGTACATCTTAATAGTGTCCAATATGTTTTTTCAAAGTATATGTGCATTGTATGTTAACCAAAGATACTACCGGATGCATCATCCTCAACAGCTTATTTTCCATTTTTGTGTCTGTTTAATGTTTTTTTACTGATTCTCTCATCCCCCACCCTCTGGCCTACACCAATTTAAAAGTATAGAAACCGTATTCATTATCTTCTTAGCCACAGTAAAATTAAACTTGAAATGAATAAGAGAAAGACCCCTAAAAATGCACTAAAACCATGAAAACTAAGCAACTTACTCCTGAATGATTCCATACTACAAAAAATTAAGGGTCAGATCACAATATTTTGAAACCAATGATTAAGGATACATGACTTTTCAAAATCTCTGAGACAAAAGCTACCTGGGCTCAACCTGACCACCAGGTGTTTTGGGCCTGGTCTTGGCAAACCTCTTTTCATGAATGCATCCCACCTCTCAGGATTATTTTTGAAACTCAGGTGCTCTCCACCTCCAGAGATTAGTTTGAAATTTGTGAAATTTCCATCCACCCTGTGCCTTCCTGCAGTGTGGGCTCAATCCACCTGTGAGGTACATTGGTCTTGGGCTTGGTCTCAGCAGGCCTCTTCTAGGACTGCATGCCCATCTCCCGGGATTATCTTTGGAATTTATAGCACTCTGTACACCTAGCATTCTCTGCTGCCTAGACTCAATCTGCCCTTTGGGTGCTTTGTGCTTGGCACAAGAGGCCTTGGAAGGCCTCTTCCTGTGTGTTCACCGCACACCCTGAAATGGTCTTTAGCATTAGCCGCGTTGAATCCAATAGGCAATCACTACTGCCTAGGCTCAACCCACCAACCAGGAGCCTAGGGCACCATCTCAGCAGAACTCTTCTCATGAGTGTACTTCCAAACCCTTGGGATGTTCTTTGGAAATTGTGGCACTTCATCCATCTGGAGCTCTCTATTCCCTGGGCTCAACTCACCCACGAGGAGCTTTGGGCCTGTTCTCAACAGTACTCTTCTTGTGAATGCAATCCCATACCCTGGGGTAGCCTTTGTAACTAACTGACAGTCCATCTGCCCAGTGCTCCCTGCTCTTTCTTGTGAGTGCACTCCAACATCCCTGGATTATGTCTGGAATTTACAGCAATCCACTCACCTGATTCACCCTGCTGCCCGGGTCCAACCTAATTACTGAATATTTTGGGATTGATCTCACCAGGCCCTTTCACAAATACCAGGTCAACTTTCAGATTATCTTCAGAACTTGTCTTTTATCCTTGACTGACCTGTGCTGTCTGAGCTCAAGCTGTCTACTGAAAATATTGACCTGGTTTTGGCAGACTTTTTCTTATCTCACCCCCACTTCTTGGGACTTGTTCGAAACTTACCACACTATATCTTCCCTGTGTTCCGTACTGCCTGGATTCAATCTACCTTCTGGGAGCCTTGGGTTTCATCTCCATAGGCTTCTACTTGTGAATGCAACCCCATTTCCTAAGGTATTCTTTGGAATTTATAACACTTTATTCGCCTACCACTCCTTTTGCTGGGGCTCAGCTGCTACTGAGAGCCTTGGGCCTGGTCTCAGCAGGCCTGTTCTCATGAGTATATCCCAATCTTCCAGAATTATCTATGGAACTTGGGATTCTCCATCAGCCTGGCACTCCCTGCTTCCTGGGATAAACCTATCATCCAGAAAACATGGGCATGCTCTTTACTGGCATCTTCCCATAAGTGCACCTCCAACCCAGAGGGTTTTTAAAACTTGTGTCACTTCCCCACCCCCTCACTGCCTGCTTCCTGGGCTCACCCATTTTCCAGGAGCCTGGGGCCTGGCCTCACCAGGCCCTTTCTCATGAGTGTGGTCCCTCCTCCAGAGATTATCTCTGGAATTTGTGGGACTCTGTCAGCCTAGTTTTTTTTTTGCTGCCTTACCACAGAAAGGGTAGGTCCAACCTACCCACAAAGAGTCTTGACCTGGTCTTGGCAGGCCTTTTTTCATGAGTATAAGCTCACACCCAGTGTTGTCTTTAAAATGTGTGGCACTTTATTTGTTTGATTCTCCCTGCTGTTTTGTCTCAACCCACCTGCCAGAAGTCTTGGGCCTTTTTGTGGCAGGCCTCTTCTCATGAGTGTACCTTTACCTTCTGAACTTGGGGCAATCCTTCCACTCTTTGCTCTCTGCTGCCTGGGCTCAATCCATGTACCAGCAGCCTTGGGCCTGGTCTCAGTAGGCTCCTTCTCATGAGTGCACCCACACCAGTTGGTGTGGTCTTTGAAACTCATAGTACTCTATTTGCCCAGCACTCCCTGCTGCCTGTGCTTTCCTATCCCACCAGGAGCCTTGGGCCTGGTATTAGTAGGCCTTTTCTCATAAACACACTCCCAATTTCTGAGGTGGTTTCTGGAATGTGGGACACTTTGTCCACCTGGTGCTCCCTGCTTCCTGGGCTCACCCTCCTGGAGTTCACCCATTAATCAGGAAATTGGTCCTGATCTCTCCAGGACTCTTCTCATAAGTCCACCCTTGCCTCCTGTGATTATCTTTGGAATCTGTGGCACTCAACCTGCCCACCAGGAGACTTTTGCTGGTTTTGGCAGGCCTCTGTCATGAGTGCATCCCAACACCATGGATTTGTCTTTAAAACTTGATACACTTCATTTGTCCTGCACTTATTGCTGCCTGGGCTCATCTCACCAACTGGAAACTTTGTGACTGCTCTCAGTCTTCCTCTTCTCATGAGTATACCACCACCACCCAGCTTGGTCTTTGGGAATTCAGGCACACTATCTACCTAGTGCCCCCTGCTGCCTGGGCTCAACCTGCCTACCAGGTATCTTGCACATGGTCTCACTAGGCCTTTTTCCCTGAGTGCATTCCCACTACACAATGTGGTCTTTGAAACTGGCATCACTACATCTGACCAGCACTCCATTTTGCTTTGTTTCAATTCATTCACCAGGAGCCTTAGGTGTAGACTTGGTAGGCTTCTCTTTGTGAGTGGAACTCTACCTTCAGAGGGATCTTTGGAATTTCTGGCATTCCACTTGCCTGGTGCTGCCTGTTGCCTAGGCTCCAACTGTTTACTGAGAGATTTTGGGCCTGGTCTCAGCAGGTTTCTTCTTTGACTCTACCTCTACTCCTGGGATTACATTTGGAATTTACAGCACTCAGTTTTGCACAGCCTGTCTTGCTGCCTAGACTCCATCTATAAAACAGGGAGATTTTGGCCTGTTTTCACAGACTTCCTCTTGTGAGTGCAATCCCACCTCTCAGGGTTATTTTTGAAACTTGTGGCACTTGAAGACCAGCAGGTGGCATTATAGTTAAGGCGCTGGATACTCCCACATGGCTGACCAGGGTTTGAGTCCTAAATCTGGTGGCTTGCTTTCTCACTTCCTCTCTTTCTCACTCTCACCCTTTGTCTCTCTCTCTGGTCAAATTAAAAAATAAATGAATGAATAAATTAAATTAAATAATTAATTATTTTTAAAAATTTGTGGAATGCTATTCAACTCTCACTTAAAAAACGAGTTCACTTAATTTAATACTAGCATATTCTGGATCAATATTATTCAAATACATGTATAGATATTTGAAATACCATAAATTTCCCATGAGACATCATTTAGCCTGTGTCACTGACATGTATTTGCAAAATATTTTAACACTGCAAACATCAGAATTTTAAAATTGAACATGGGAAAAGATTTATACTCTCCTACAATGATTCTGATGTACTTCTACACAAGACCTCTTTGTAACATCAATCAATTGGAAATTTATCAGTAAATTCTTTGACATCCACATTTTCTGCTGACACAAACTATACACATGCCGTCATAGATTTTAAAGTTTACATTGCAGGATTTACCAATGTTTTTAGCTTTTCAACAGTAAAATAATAAAATATTAAGGAAACTATAGAGTCACAATCTCCCTGCATCTGGAGAATAGAAATATATCTAGTAATGCCCCTGATAGTACTCTGTGGAAACAAAGTCAAAAGTAGAACCCACCAACTGAATGTAATAACAACAGTTTCAACAGTGTGGTAAAAGCCATATACAAAAATAAAGCTCCTCCCTGAGAAAATCCTCCCAAAATAATTCTGTTAGAAGATGACATTCTTGGGACTGGCAGGTGGTGTGGTGTGGTGGTTAAGGGTGCGGGACTCCATGTAGCAGACTACTTTCAGACCTGGTGGCTTGCTTTCTCACTTTCTCTCTCTCCCTCCTTCACTCTGTCCCTCTCCAGTCAAATTAAAGTTAAATAAATAAATAAAGTTAAATAAAATAATTTAAAAACCATTTTTCTTTTTTAAAAAAAGAATAAATGACATTTGTTACCTCTTTTTTTTAGAGAGTTTTGTTGTTGTTGCTGTTGTTGTTGTTTGCTATAAAGCGCATGCGCTCACCAGAAAGACAGAGAGAGACAGAGAGACAGAAAGTGAGAAATCACCCCCCAGGGGGGATGGCCACACTGCAATCCCTTCTCCTCCATTCTCCTCTTGGGATCTTGGACATGCACACACACGTGCCCAGCGTGAGTTTAAGCCACTGAGTCTGGGACTCGAACTATGGTCAACTACATGGGAGTCCAGTGACATAGCCATTACACTAACTGCTGGTCCCTTTACCTCTTGATCTATGAAAGCTTTTCCATTTTCTGCTGTCTGTTTCATTCCAGGTTAATCCTACTGTGAATCTGGGGAAATCCCCATAATACCAAACCAAGAAGGGATAGCCACATTCCTATTTAATATAACAGGCATTCCTGGTGCACGTGGCAGATATATTTGATATGTGAACTTTTGATACCTGCAAAACTCTACTCAGACATGCCCAGCATCACTCAATCCATGAAGGGAAATCATCTCAGTGGTGGCCTTCCTAGTGGTGGGTATGACAACAGAGAGTGGAGCAGACATGTTATGGCTACACACACACAAGCTTGGTAGGCAGTGCATTGGAAATGGAAGGCCATTCACTGCCACCTTCTGCTGTCTGGGTTCAACTAACCTATTGGAAAACATGGGTAGGGTCTGGGCAAGCCTCTTCTTTTGAGTGCATAACACCCTCTAAGGGTGGTCTTTGGGATTTGCAGACTCTATTCCCATGGTGTTCCTATTGTCTCTCCACCAGGATGGTTGGGCAAGGTTTCACCAAACCTTTTTTAATGACTGAACTCTAACTCTAGGATTATGCAGCACTTTACCTACCTAGCACTAACTGCTGTCTGGGTTCAACTAACCTATTGGAAAACATGGGTAGGGTCTGGGCAAGCCTCTTCTTTTGAGTGCATAACACCCTCTAAGGGTGGTCTTTGGGATTTGCAGACTCTATTCCCATGGTGTTCCTATTGTCTCTCCACCAGGATGGTTGGGCAAGGTTTCACCAAACCTTTTTTAATGACTGAACTCTAACTCTAGGATTATGCAGCACTTTACCTACCTAGCACTAACTGCTGTCTGGGTTCAACCTGCCCACCAGTAATTTTGGGCCTGATTTCACTAGATCTTACATGAGTACACCCCAGCCTCCTGGATTAAGTAGATTAAATCATCTATTTAATTTGCAGAACTTCAAGAGCCCATCGCTCCCTGCTATCTGGACTCAACCTACCCATTGGGAGCTTTGGGCCTGATCATTCCAGTCTTCCTTCTATCTTTGAAACTTTTTATTCTCAATTAGCCTGGTCCTTCCTCCTGCCCAGTATCCACCCACCCACCAGAAGCCTTTGGCCTTGTTTCCACAGGCCTAACTTGAGAGTACATTCATATTCTCCTCCTCTTCCTGGGTGGTTTTTGGAACTTGCTGCACTTCATGGACCCAGTGCTCCTTGCTTCCTAGGCTCATTCTCTCCAGAGAGAGTCTGTGAATAGTCTCAGCAGGCTTCTTTTTTTTTTTTTTTTTTTTGGAGAGATTTTCTCTATAGGGTGTGTGCGCTCACCAGACAGAGAGACAGAGAGATAGAAAGTGAGAAATCACCCTCCAGGGGGGATGACCACGCAGCAATCCCTTCTCCTCCATTCTCCTTTCAAGATGTTGGGCACGCACACACACACGCCCATCGTGAGTTTAAGCCACTGGGTCCGGGACTCGAACCACGGTCAACTACATAGGAGTCCAGCGACATAGCCATTACGCCAACTGCTGGCCCTCAGCAGGTCTTTTCTTAAGAAAGCATCATGACCTACCTGCCATGGTCTTTGGAAGTTCTGGAACACTATCTGCCCAGTACTCCCTGTTTCTTAGGCTCAATCCATCCATGGGGAACGTTGCATATGGTCTTGCTATACTTCTTTTCTCAAGTATACCCTCATAGGTAGTCTTTGGAATTTCTAGCACCACACACGCCCAGTGCTTCATGTTGCCTGAGCTAAACATGCCCACAGGGCGCCTCTGGCCTGGTCTCGGCAGTGAGTGTATCCCCTCTTCCCAGGATCATCCCAGGAGGTTTTTGGAACTTGGGTCACTTTGTCCACAAAGAACTCTCAGATGCCAAGATTTAAACCAAGCACCAGGAATCTGAGACCTGCTCTTGACAGGCTTCTTCTGGTGAGTGCATCTCCACCTCCCAGGATTATCTTCATTTACACTTCATTACACTTCATTTGTGCTGTTCTCCCTGCTGCCTGGAATTCATCAGGAGCCTTGGGCCTTATCTTGGCAGGTCTCCCCTTATGAATTCATCCCTACCTTTCAGGATTATCCTGGATACTTTTGGCACTCCTCTTTCTGGTGCTCCCAGCTATCTGGGCTCAACTTGCCAATTGGAAGACTTTGGAAAGGTCTTGGCAGGTTTCTTCTCTTAAGTGTACCCTAACCTCCCAAGGAAGTCTTGATTCTCCAAGTATTCCCTGTTTCCGTGGCAATGTCTGCCTCCCAGGAGGTTTGAGTTGGTCTTGATAGGCCTCTCCTTGTGAGTGCATCTCACCTCTATAAATTATCTTTGGATATTGTGGCACTTTACCCACCTGATTCCACTGCTGTCTGGATTCAAAGGCATTCTAGGAGCCCTGGATCTGGTCTCACCAGGCCTCTACATGAACATACCCCTACCTCCTGGAATTATCTGTTTAACAGTACTCCACAAATCTGTTGCTCTATGGTGCCTGGGCTCAACGTGACCCACCGAGTCTTGATTCTGGTCTCACTAGGTCTCTTCTCATGAGTGTACCCCCAATTCCTAGGATTACCCATGAAACTTGCAGCACTCCATAAATCTAGTGCTTTCTGCTATAAGGATTCAAACTTGGCCATTGGATTCTCAACAGGCCTCTTTTCATGAGTATACCCCCTCACCTGCAGTGATTTTTGGAACGTGAGGTACTGTTTACCTGGCATTACTTGTCAGCAGCAGATGCGTAACCTGGGCTAGGAACAATGCCCATGAGAAGCCATACCAGTTCCCTGGAATCCAAGCGACAGGAACCTCCCCTTACAAGGACCTAGAAGTGGACTTTACTAAGATAAAACCCTGCCAAAGCTATTGATATCTGTTGGTACTTTATACCTATTCATGCTAGGTGGAGGCATTTCCTCCAGAATAGAAAAGGCTCATGTGGTATTCAAGGCATTACTCAAAGAGGTTATCCCTCAGTATGGGCTGCCACTGACTGTAGGGTCACAAAATGGGCCTGCTCTTGTCTCCAAAATCACCCAGACAGTGGCTAAGACCTTGGGGATCAAACGGAAACTCTACGCTCCTTACCATCCCCAGAGCTCAGGAGGAACTGAATGCATGAACCAAACCCTTAAAACCTCAATTACTGGGACCAGCGTAATGGCTATATTGCTGGATTCCCACATAGTCGACCGCGGTTCCTGTCTCAGACCCGGTGGCTTAAACTCACGCCGGGCACGTGTGCATGTGTGCCCAAGATCCCGAGAGGAGAATGGAGGGGAAGGGATTGCGGCGTGGCCATCCCCCCTGGGGGGGTGATTTCTCGCTTTCTGTCTCTCTCTGTCTGCCTGGCGGGCACATGCGCCCTAAAGCAAAAACCTCTCAAAAAAAAAAAAAAAAAAAAAAAAAAAAACCTCAATTACTAAGTCATGCCAAGAGATAGGGATGACTTGGCTGGAAATATTATCCTTAGTACTTTGAATCTGCTGTAGCCCTTAAAAATTCAGCTATTCTACTTTTGAAATTTGCTCAAATGCCCTCCTCCTGTTATTTCTAAGTTAAAAGGAGACTCTCAACAGATAGGAGAATTTGACCTGTTATGCCATCTATAAAAACCCTGGGGTGTGTCCTTCAACACATAGCACAAAGCACTCTGGAAAAGCTTCAATCCCCCTTGGAAAGCGAAAAGGCTAGAAAAAACCATCCCTTCAGCCAGTTTGGATGGGGCCTCATGTGGTTATGTTGGTCACTACTACAGCTATTTATGTTATTACAGGTATCATCCTGTGCATCCACCATTCTAGAGTTAAGAGGGCTGCTTTCTCAACCTATCTGGGTGCTGGACTACAAAAATAGACCACACAGAGCTCTCCCAGATGACACTTCAGAGATGAGGAATCTACAGCCCTGTTATATATAGTAAGTACAGAGGCTTACCAATGAACGAACGTACGGCAGAATACTAAGGCATGTGTAGCTCTAGTCACTCCCGTGGCTGACTAGTCAAAGTATGGTGAAAGCCTGAGGAAACTACAGCTCTGCTTCAGTCACTTTGGAGGCTGACCAATTTACAAATGGCAGAAAAATCGAGGATATACTTGTCCAAAACAACATAAAAACTGTTCTGAACCTTCCAGGATAAGCTGAAACTATTCTTTCTGAAGCTTGGCTGCTATCAACTGGGTCAATTGAAAATGGAAAGGAATGGCAGCTCAAGCTAAGAGAATCAAAAAGCTGCTAGGCCATTCTATGATGCTCTAAGCAAAACTAAGGGCATCAAAAATGGGAGAATTATATAGATCCTGCTTGCTAAAAGCTACTTGTAAACAAAGTATTTCTGGTTCACTTTTTTTAAAAGAATTATTTTATTCAACTTTATTTATTTATTTATTTATTTATTTATTTCAATTTGATGAGAGACAAAGAGAGAGAGAGAAAGTGAGAAAGTATGCTGCCAGGTCCTGGACTTGAACTGTGGTTCACCACGTGGGAATCCAGCACCCTTAACCACTGCCCCACCTGCTGGCTCCTTCTGTTCCATTTTTGTAAATTTCCTGCTGAAAAATGTTATAAGCTAGTTTGCAACTGATTTCTGACTGTTTTTTTTTTGGAGAGGTTTTCGCTATAGGGCGCATGCGCTCGCCAGACAGACAGAGAGAGACATAGAGACAGAAAGTGAGAAATCACCCCCCAGGGGGGATGGTCACGCCGCAATCCCTTCTCCTCCATTCTCCTCTCGGGATCTTGGGCATGCACGCACACGCGCCCAGCGTGAGTTTTAAGCCACCGGATCCGGGACACAAACCGTGGTCGACTACGTGGGAGTCCAGCCACATAGCCATTATGCTAACTGCTGGTTCCCAATTTCTGACTGTTTTGCAGTTTAATTTGTCTGCAACATCTGTGGGCCCTGACTATATAACCCCTGTAACTTCTGCAGTCCCTCTGTAACTGCCATCATAATAAACCAGAGTTCTCACTTTCTCTAAGTTGTACTTGGTTTCTTGGCGGCCTGTTTTCTGCAAGAACTTGAGCCACAGTTGGGGGCATAGCACACACACCTCATGCTCTCTCTTGAGCATCTTGGAGTTTAGGGAAGGGCCAGTGTTGGTTCAACTGAAAAAGGCTTGGGCAAGGTTCACAGCACAGACAGCACTGAATGTTGGAATGGTACTCAGGTGCAGTTGTTCTACCTATTAAGGGTATTGTTTTGTTTTACCTCTTTTTCTTTTAAAAGAGAACTAGTATTGTGGCAGGAAATTCTGACAATGTTAGACCTAAAATAAAAATAAAACTAGATAGAACCAGAGGCCATGGCCAGCAAAGGTGGCACAATGGCATGCAATGGTCCACAATGCTAAAGATATTTTGGAAAGTGCTGGGTTCACATTGTGGGTTTTGTGTACTGAGTGTAGGCAATCCCATAATCATGGCTGACAAGAGTGCCTATTTCTGTCTTTATCGCTCAGAGAATAAATTTAAAAGAAAAAAAAATAGGAATAAATCATAACCCCAATAGAATATAGCAACTCACAATTAACTGCTTTTCTAACTTTAAGAGGTAACAGTAGGTAAAAATAAAATTACTATGGACCAGTAATAATACAGTGGTTAAGCCCTATGCATAAGGAGTTGGGTACAAAATGGCTTACTGCAATTTAAGTTGTGCTAGTGGGAAAAAGGGATTGCAGTGTGACCACACTCCATCAAGGTTTGCTTTTTTTCTGTCTAGTGGGTACAGATGTCCTCTTACAATAAAAATTAGAACAGTGGAATGACTGTACCAAATAAATTTGCCCATAAGCTCATATCTCAAAAGATAAAAAAATAAATAAAAAAGGGAATAAAACAGTTAAGAGAGATATCACAGGAGAAAAATAAAGGTTTTTGTTATTTAATTGACAGAGGGTGTGTTTCTTTGCCAGAAAGAGGAATTCCTGTTAGAACACAGTCACAGCCACAATCACCCTTCTTCCTTCACTCCATCTCCTTCTTTATACAGCTCTTTAACCAATCAGAATTTTGATGGATCTGGCATCTTTTCAACCTGTTAGGCCAGATTTCCAACTGTGGCCCTCCATATGAAACTAAACATCTTTTACCAGTCAGCTATAAACTATCCTAAGACAGATACTTTTGACAATATCTTGTCATACTGTGATCCTCTTCCCTGGGCTCCCCAATAGATAGAATCTCTCCATTGTGCCTAGCTGGTCAGGAAGGTCTAGAAATTCAAGCTGAGTCTTCTATACAGCCTCAGCTTTGTGTAGCCACTTGCTACCACCTGTGCCACTCTGGCAGGGCCTTAATTTTGTTTGTTTGTTTAATTTGCTAGAGGATTTGTGCACAAACCAGAGAGAGAGAGAGAGAGAGAAAGAGAGAGAGAGATAACCCCCCTATGAAGTGTGCAATCCCTTTCCCTCCATCTTTTGAATTTTCAACATGCATGCACATAGGCCCAGAAATGCACCATCAGCCATGA
The DNA here is from genome assembly GCA_026018925.1 of Tupaia tana. Taxonomy (NCBI): domain Eukaryota; kingdom Metazoa; phylum Chordata; class Mammalia; order Scandentia; family Tupaiidae; genus Tupaia; species Tupaia tana. The sequence goes on from JAKSZU010000031.1 coordinate 6,641,588, forward strand.
AGAACAATAGTTATCTAAACCATCAACTTGGCCCCCAAGTTGTTTTTCACAATTTAATTCCTTTTTCTTAATTTTCTAAAGGGTGCATGCTCTCGCTGTAGGGAGAGACAGATACTGAGAGAAGAGAAGTGAGAAAGGATCCCCCAAGGGGGGAAGGTCAAATCACAATCCTTTCTACTCCGTTTTCCTCTAGGGATTTTTGGCATGCTCACACATAAACTGATACGGTTTTCAAGCCATCGAGCCTGGAAACGGAACCACGCAGTCAGCCATATGAGATCCAGCTGTCTTAACCACCATACCACCTAACTGGCTCTACAGCTCAAATTCGGTAACTGAAAACTTATTTGTACCTACATATCTCCTTGAAACCCTAAACCACTATTTAATTTTCTCATTGATGCTTCCTGATGGAAATTAGATAATATTTATGATACTCATAAAAAAGAGAAGAGCTGATAAAAATCAAGCTTGCTTATAATATATTTTCAAGCTCTTTTGGAAAGGTACAAAAAATAATTATATTAAAGAACAATGTAAAGTTGGGAGTCGTGGCATATTTCAAATTAAAATATTGTATGGTCACAAAAAAAGACCAAAAAATTCCTTGCTTTGCCCTCAGACAACTAATGTAAAATCCTGTCTCCAAAATAAGAGACTTGCTAGATAATACAGTGGCTAGTGCTAGCAACTCAAATAAATTTATAGATTTATTAGATCCATCTAAATCCTAAAGGCTATAAAAATCTCATTAAAACAAAAATTAAAATAAAATATACTTTAAGACAAAAACTAAGAAAGTACAAAGAAGGCCATTATAAAGTAGTGAAGGGACTAATTCAACAAGAAGATATAACACTTATAAATATCTATATGCCCAACTCAGGAGAACCCAAATATGTGAAGGAAAGGCTGCTAGATCTAAAAGGAAAGATAGACTATAACACACTAATCATTGGGAACCTCAACACTCCACTATCTCCTTTAGATCAATCATCTAGACAAAAGTTAGTAAAGAGATACAGGATCTGAATGATACCACAAGTGAAATGAACTGACAACATCTACAAAAACATTCCACCCAAAAGTCATGAAATATACATTCTTCTCACCCCTACTTGGAACCTATTTGAACAAATAATAGGGCACAAACAAGCCTTTACACATTCAAAGGTATAGAAACTATATCTAGCATCTCCAAACATGATGGAATTCAACTTGATATTAACTTTAGAAAGAATCCATGAAAATACACAATTATATGGAAACTAAGTAATCTTGTTCTGAATGACTTCACTACTAAAGAAATCAAGACTGAAATAAAAAGATTCATGGCAACCATGGAAATGAAAACATGGGTTTCCATAATGTATGGAACACAATAAGAGCAGTCATGGGGCCAGCAGTTAGCATAATGGCTATGTCGCTGGACTCCCATGTAGTCGATCGTGGTTCAAATTCTGGACCTGGTGGCTTAAAACTCATGCTGGGCGTGTGTGCTTGTGTGCCCAAGAACCTGAGAGGAGAATGGACGAGAAGAGACTGCAGCGTGACCATCTCTCCTAGGGGATGATTTCTCACTTTCTGTGTCTCTGTCTCTCTCTGTCTGTCTGGAGAGCGCATATGCCATATAGGAAAAACACACACATACACACACACACACACACACACACAAACCTCTCCAAAAAAATAATAAAAGCAGTCATAAAAGGGAAGTTCATGTCAATTAATGTAAATAAGAAAAAAAGAAAAAGATGGTAAATGAACAACCTAACATCATGCCTCAGAGAGTTGGATAAACAACAACAAAAAAATCCAAAAATGTCAGGAGGAAAAAAAAAAAAGTCAAACAGAAATAAATAAAATAGAAAATAAACTATTCAGGAAATAAATGAAATCAAAAGCTGTTTCTTTGAAAAGATTAACAAGAATGACACACCATTAGCTAGATTATGAAGAAGAGAGAAAGGAACCAGATAAATCAAATGTGTAATAAAGCAGGCAATATTAAAATAGACATAATAGAAATACAAAACATCATTAAAGGATACTGTGAGCCACTATGTGCCAACAAACAAGAAAACCTGAATGAGATGGACAAATCCCTGGACACATACAACTTACCAAGACTGAATCAGGAAGACATAGAAAGCCTGAATAGACCCATAACAAGCAATGAGATCAAATCAGTAATAAATAACCTTCTAAAGAAAAAAAAGCCCAGGTCCTGATGGCTTTACTTCTAAATTCTAAAAAACTTTTAAAGAAGAGTTAACCCCCATTTTACTCAAGTTATTTTTAAAAACCCAAAAGGAAGGGACTCTCTTAAATTCATTTCATAAAGCCTCCATTACCCTCATCTCCCAAACAAACAAGGACACAACAAGGAAATAAAGCTACAGACCAATATCTCTGATGAATATAGATGCAAAAATTCTCAACAAGATATTAGAAAATCGTATCCAACAACATATAAAAACGATTATACATCTTTTATTCCAGGGATGCAAAGATGGTTCAACATATGCAAAGCCAAAACATAATATACCATATTTACCAAAAAAAAACAAAACAAAACATATGATCACATCAATCAATGCATTCCATAAAATACAAGATCCTTGCATGAGTAAGAGTCTTAGCAAAATTGGCATAGAAGGGACATTTCTCAACACATTAAAAGCCATCTATGAAACTGCTGGCGTTAACATCATACTGGATGGGGTAAAGCTGAAAATTTTTCCATTAAAAACCAGTACAAGAGAAAGTTTCCCACTTTCTCCACTCCTTTTCAATATAGTTATGGAAGTCCAGTGCAATCAAAAAGAATAATATAAAAGGTATTCAAACAGGGAAAGAAGAGGTAAAGTGATCTCTTTGTAGGCGACATGAGTTTATACCTATAATCCCAAGGGTATTCATGAAAAAACTTCTCAAAGTAATAAATGAATATAGTAAAGGGACGAGATACAAAGTCAACATACAAATATCTATAGTATTTGTATAAAATTGACTGAGGTAGAACTGAAGAAAGTAATCCCATTTACCATAGCCACAAAAAAGTATAAGATACATAGGGGTGAATCTAACAAGAAGTCAAAGACCTCTCCAAGTAAAACATGAAAACCTGAAAAAGAAATTGAAAATCGCACAAAAAAAGTGGAATGACATCCCATGTTCCTCGATTACAAGAATTAATATAATCAAAGCGGCAATTCTACCCAAAGTAATCTACATATTTAATGCAATTTCAATCAACTTCCTAGAGATATTCTACACAGAGCAAGAAAAGACAATCACAGAATTTGTCTGGAATCATAAAAGGCCCTATATTGCCAAAGCAAGCCTACACAAGGAGGGTAGAGTAGCAAGCAACTCATTACTCGACCCCAAATATATTTACAAAGCTGTGATAATCAAAACAGCCTTGTATTGGCATAGAAACAGATGTGTCGACCAATGAAACAGAATAGAGATCTCAGAAATAAACCCCAAAACATACAATTAACTGATTGTTGACAAAGGACACCAGTCAATTCAGTGGGCAAAGGAAAATCTCTTTAGCAAATGGTGCTGAAAAAACTACATATTAGGGACCAATGAAACTAAAGTTATGCTCTAAGCCTCGTCATCTAGACTCCTGAAACACTTAGATAAGAAACCATTTTAAATCTGAGGTGTGTCCTGGCATGCTCAGGGACCAAGGGCAACTAAAATTATGCTCTAAACCTCATCTTCTAGACTTCCAAACACTCAGGCAAGGCCAGGTGACCTCTGCACTCTCTCTGTCTCTGTCTGTCTGTCTCTCTCTTTAATTTTTTTTTTTTTTTTTAATTTTAAACCACTTCTTCTCACCTTGGGTCTTTTTTTCTCTTGATAATTTCAGAAGCCATTTTAAATTTCAGGTTTGTCCTGGCATGGTTGCACTGTGCAGTTTTAATTTTTTAACTTTTTTTTTTTTTTTTTTGGAGAGGTTTTCGCTATAGGGCGTGTGCGCTCGCCAGACAGAGAGAGACAGAGAGACAGAAAGCGAGAAATCACCCCCCAGGGGGAATGGTCACGCTGCAATCCCTTCTCCTCCATTCTCCTCTCGGGATCTTGGGCACACACGCACACGCGCCCGGCGTGAGTTTTAAGCCACCGGGTCTGGGACGCGAACCGCGGTCGACTACGTGGGAGTCCAGCGACATAGCCATTACGCTAACTGCTGGTTCCCTAATTTTTTAACTTTTAAAAATAATTTTGTCCCTTTTTTTCGATGTTCTGTCTAGATTTTTCCTTCTCTTTTTCTTTTGCTTTTATTATTCCTTTTTTTAAATTTACTTTCCTACTCTGCTCTTCATCCTCCCCACACTAAGTGTCTAGACAGGTCTAAGTGTACAGTAGTCAAGCAACAGAATACTTTTAGAGTTAACGAAATCTTGAATGGTTTTCTTTCTGTGAATACCACATTGCAAAACACAGTAGAAGAGAGGTTTTGTCACAGAATGACCAGGAACCACCTTTGCACAGGAAATACGAGAAACTAAGGAAATCTCTCTTCCATAATTGAAAAGAACAATCCATTGCTATCCACAAACAGTACAGTGGAACTTGTAGAAATGTCTGATAGAGAATTCAGAATATTCATAGTGACAAAACTAAAGGAGATGCAAGAGCTCAGAGAAACTGAACTCCAGAAGATGCAGTAGAAAAGAGAGTCCCAGGAGGTGAGGAAGTTCTTGCAAGATCTTAAAGAGGAACTACACACAATGAAAAAGAACCAAATGGAGCTGTTAGAGATGAAGGCTTCAATACAGGAAATCAAATCCTCCTTCAAAACTAGTAAAAGCAGATTAGTTCATGCAGAAGATCAGTTCTTAGATGAAGGCAAAACCTCTGACCTAGGAAAAAACACCAAAATAAAAAAAAAACCATAAAAATGAGAATACTATATGAGAAATACTAAATACCATTAAGTGCCCAAACATCTAGATAATCAGTATTCCAGAAGGTGAAGAAACTAATAAGGGCATTGATAATCTATTCTACAAAATCCTGGAAGAAAACTTTGCAAATCTAGAGAGGCATTCAAATATCCAGAGCTGGCAGATGCTTAGAGTGTACCAAGATGGCAGCCCCCACAGATCTGGAGTTGAAGAAGGCTTTCACAGAGCTTCGAGGCAAAGTTATTGACATTTAGCAGAAGGTGAAGCTTGCAGACATACAGATTGAACAGCTATACAGAACGAAAAAACACGCACATCTTACAGACTCAGAGATTATGACTTTGGTAGATGAGAGCAGTATGTATGAAGGTGTAGGAAGAATGTTTATTCTTCAATTAAAGGATGTAATTCACAATCAGCTGCTAGAAAAAACAGAAAACAGCAGAAGAAAAAACTAAAGAACTAGAACAGAGTAAAAATTCTATCTGGGACAGAGTGTTAAGGAAGCCAAAGATAGTATCCTGAGATGCTGATGGTCCAAAGGGCACAATAGGGAATCTCTAGGGGAAGTTTTCCTCCTGAGCCCTCCCATTACTGACAAGTATAGAAGGGCCTGCTGGTGAAACAGCTCCTCTTCGCTCCAAAGTATGCTTTATGTGGATGGCCTACTACCCTCACATTTCCTTCATCACCTTGAGACCCTCTTAGGTCTCAGCCCTGTATGTTTTATCCTGGCTCTGCCTACCACCCCTGCCTGGACACTTCTTTCTCCTGGGCTGAGTCCTGAACTCCTAGGAGAGGGCAAATAGGAGTCAGGACAAAGGCATGATCCACCTAAGCTACTAGACACTTTGATCCAACCAATATAGGCCTCAGTCTCAGTGTAAAAAGAAAAAAAAATCCAAGAGCCAAGAAATACAAATGACCCCTAATAGAATCAACCCAAGAAGATCTTCTCCAACAAACATCATAGCTAGATTGGCCAAATCCACAAAGACAGATACTAAAATTGAACATCATAGCTAGATTGGCCAAATCCACAAAGACAGATACTAAAATTGGCAAGACAGAAATGTCAGGTTACTTACAAAGGTTATCCTACCAGGCCAACATCAAATCTCTCATCAGAAACAATGCAAGAAGGGAACCAGCAGTCACCGTAATGGCTATGTCACTGGACTCCCATGTAGTCCACTGCGGTCACGTCCTGGACCCGGTGGCTTAAAACTCACGCCAGGCGCGTGTGCGTGTGTGCCCAGGATCCCAAGAGGAGAATGGAAGAGAAGGGATTGCGGCGTGACCATCCCCCCTGGGGGGTGATTTCTCGCTTTCTGTCTCTGTCTGTCTGGCGAGCGCATGCTCCCTATAGCAAAAACCTCTCCAAAAAAAAAAAAAAAAAAAAAAAAGAAAAGAAACAATGCGAAAAAGGAAACAATGGGAAAATATTCAAAATGTTAAGTGAAAAACAGTTTCAACCATAAATACTATACCCTGCAAGATTATCCTTTATATGGGAAGAAAAGATAAAAACATTCTCAGACAAACATAACTTGAAAGAATTTACCAACAATAGAGCAGCTCTTCAAGGAGTTCTGAAAGAAGTGCTGTACCAAAAAAACTGAAGGCACACATACAGAAATAAAGGAATAAAAACTAACCAAGACAATGACCAACTTAATACTAGGGCCAAGAAATATCAAGAATAATGTCGAATATTAACTTTGGGGATTTAAATGGAAAATTTGGACCACAGTAACACTGCAAATTCAACAGAAGAAAGATTAATTAAATAAGACTAAACTGGTGAAATAGAAATGTATGACTTTTGAATAAAACACTAGTGTATTTTTGTTTCCCTTTTTTTTTTTTTTTTTGCTATAGGGTGCATGCACTTGCCAGAAAGACAGAGAGCAACAGAGAGATAAAAAGCAAGAAATCATTCACTGGGGTGATGGCCACACTACAATCCCTTCTCCTCCAGTCTCCTCTCAGGACCTTGGGCATGCATACATGCACACATGCCTGGTGTGAGTTTAAACCACTGGGTCCAGAACTCAAACTGCAATTGGCTACATGGGAGTCCAGTGACATAGCCATTACACCAACCGCTAGTCCCACATTAGTGTCTTTTTCTTTACTATGTTTTGTTCTCACAATTTAAGGGTTTTTTTTTGTTTTGTTTTGTTTTTGTTTTTCCCTGGAGCTATTGATAGGTTTAACAGTTTGTTAAAATGTTTCTTCTTCTTTTTTTCTTTCTTTAATTGGAAACATAGAATTTTCCTCCTCCTGATCCCTCTGGAATTAGAAAATATTTGGGAGTTTTCTTATTTTGTGGCAGAATGATTATTTGCATAAATTCAATAATACCTGTTCTCTTGAATCAGCAATTTGAAATACTTGTTATTGGACAGGGATTTGACAGGAATGTCGTATCTGAAGATTAAACCAGAAAACTGTGGTGCTAAGGTAAATCTCAAGTAAGCAAGCAGAAGCTATTGGTCAGATGGCCTGGCACCATGAACAGTTCTGCCTGACAGAGAGGATTAGAGAATCTATATGAAATAGATTAAATTAAACAAAATAACCTGAACTTTTCCAGTCATGCATTGTAATCAGTAGAGATTGCAAAAGAGCAGCCACAACCAGAGGTTCATCTTGAGGAACACGTTGAAGGAAGAAAGAGACTGAAGTTTGGTAGCAGATGATATATCACAGAATGTTTGGTAGGTTGGGCTGAATTAAGAAGGTATGTGTGTGATTTGTGTGCTGAATGTTTGTTTTTCAACAGTCTGAGTAGTTGGTATGTAAATTTTTTTCAAAAATATTTAATATTATCCCGGGTCTGTTACAGAGTTACAAACAAAATTATAACAAATGTTTGGATAATTATCTTTAAATTCAGTTTCTTGAAATTTTGAAATTGTCAAGAAATATGGAGGATGACGGGAACCAGCAGTTAGTGTAATGGCTATGTCGCTGGACTCCCACGTAGTCGACCGCGGTTCACGTCCCGGACCCGGTGGCTTAAAACTCACGCCGGGCGCGTGTGCGTGCGTGCCCAAGATCCCAAGAGGAGAATGGAGGAGAAGGGATTGCGGCGTGACCATCCCCCCTGGGGGGTGATTTCTCGCTTTCTGTCTCTATGTCTCTCTCTGTCTGTCTGGCGAGCGCACGCGCCCTATAGCGAAAAACCTCTCAAAAAAAAAAAAAAAAAAAAGAAAGAAATATGGAGGATGAGAAAACTTTTTATATGTAAAGTAAATGTTTGTTGGAAAATGTAAAAATAAATAAATGTTAATAAATAAATGTTAATAAGTAAAACAAAACCAAAAACTGGGTGTGCACCACAGAAAGATGAACCTGAACCTTTATCTCTTACCATTAACAAAAATTAACTCTAAACCCAAGACCTCAAACTATAAAACTACTGCTGGAAAACACTGAGGAAACTCTTGAAACATTGAGATAAGCAAAGAATTCTCAAGTAAGGGCCCCCCAAAACACATCAATAATCCCCAAAATAGACAAGTGTGATTAAATTATGTTAAGTTTCTGCATAGCAAAAGACACAATAATTAGTGTAAATTGACAGCCCTCAGAATGGGAGAATATTTTTGTAAACTATGCCTCAGATAAGGGACTGAAAACCACAATACACAGGGAACTCATGCAGCTTACCCATCCCCCCAATATCAACCCAATTAAAAGATGTGAGAATAAGTGGAACAAACTCTCTGAGGAAGACATACAAGCAGCCAAAAAGCACATGAAAAAATGCTCAACATCTCTCATTATAACGAAGATACAGATCAAAAACACAATGAGATACCACCTAACCCCAGTCAGAATGGCAAAGATTAAAAAAAAAACAAAAACAAAAACAAAACAAAACAAAAAAAAAAAAAAAAAAAAAAAAAAACAGAACTGCTGACCTGGGACTGTGGTAAAAAGGGAATTCACCTTCACTCTTGGTGGGAATATAAATTGGTTTAGCCTCTGTGGAAAACAATATGGAGATTCCTCAAAGATCTAGAAATACAGCTACATATGACCCAGCAATTCCACTCCTTGGAGTCTACCCAAAAGCTAGAAGAATGCTCAGTCAGAAAAGTGCTTGCACATAATGTTGCAATAAGTGTTTTTTGTTTGTTTGTTTTGTTTTGTTTTGTTTTAGCATTATTTACAATTGCTAAAACATGGAACCAACTCAAATATCCATGAACAGATGAATGGATTGAAAAACTGTGACATGGGACCAGCAGGTGGCATGGTGGTTAATGGCGCTGGACTCCCACATGGCCAACCGCAGTTCGAGTCCCAGACGTGGTGGCTTGACGGGGCCATGCAGGCAACACAAGCTGGTAAGGATGCTGCCTCCCATTCTAAGGCAAGGCCTGGACTGGGCAGAAACTGAGGCAAGGCCCAGTTTACGAGTTCTCCCTTGTGTCCTTGAACTGGCCAGTATTCAATTTCTCTGCCATAAGTTTTACTGTTATTATGGTACCCTGTAAGGGTAAAACATCACCCCCAACCATTACAATAAAGCCAATTAGTGACCTTGTGAGAATGTGGTTCCCTAAGACTGACAGGAGGACCAGGAAGTTTAAGACTCCCCCACCTGTCTGTTTTTTAAGCCAAAATTAACATATAGATTAAGTTAGTATAAACCAAATTAGCATTAGAAGCATATGTAGACTAAGTTAGTTTAAGGCTAGCTTTTGTAAATACCCCTTGTTAAAGGTACAGGCCCAAGTTAACTCATGCTAGGCAAAGTCAGCACATTCACCACATAACAGAGACTCAGAGATTAAACAAAAGAACTCACTAATTGACAGACTCAGCAAATAAAATGCAGAAACCCACAGGTTTATAAAAGGAAAAAGCCTGACTGGGACAACAGGATGAACAAACCTGAAGGCTCCAGAGAAAGATTATCTTAGCTGGGAGCTCTTATCTAAAGCAACAGGTAGCTTTCAACTACAAAGAGTTTCTCATCTATGTGCTGTTGACTATGAAAAACTGCTAATGAAACATCCTGTGTTGTCTCCTGAGCTACAAAATCATCTTCCTTTCCCATATAAGATTATAGACTCACCTTCTATTGTTGTAATGTATAGATAGTCCATATATTAACTGTGTCTTTACTTAACAAGACAAGATTTCTATCTAGGTCTTTGTTACCAGCAATGTTACCGCCCTAGTCTGGGACTGAGATTACCAAGCTTCCTCCAAACCCCCTCTTCAAAAGGCCCTGTCCAGTGGTAATCAAGACTGAAGAAGAAAATGCACCAGACAAATAGATTCCTTCGTTCTGAGAACTGTGTTTGGCTTCACCTGTTCAAACAAGACAGACATCATGTTTTATGATCATTGTTCCTGTGCTTTGAATTCTCTGTTTCATAGAGTAAATCTTTTATTTCTCCCTCACCCCTCCTACTCCTATAAAATCCCTCAATAAATACGTGTGTTTAGTAGCCACTAGCACAGCAGCCTGGAGCTGGCTCTGGCTGTGGCCGGTTGAGAACATGCAAAAGGGCAATGAGGTCTCAGTCTAATTTTTGTCTTCTGTTCACCTGCACCGCCTCCGTCGAGTCGACCCACCCCCGCCGAGGCTAGACCCGAGGCTGGTCCCCAGCAGTGGCTTGCTTTCTCATGCTCTCTCTCTCTCTCTCTCTCTCTGACTGTCTGGTCAAATTAAAACAAATAAATGGATAAATAAAGTTAAATAATTCTTAAATAAATTGAAAAAAATAAAAACTGTGACATATACACTCTGTGGAATACTACTCAGTCATTAAAAACAACATATTCTGGTATTTAATAAATAATAGACAAAAATGGGAAAAGCAGATGGCATAATGGTTACATCAGTAGACTCCCACATGACTGATCCTGGTTCAAGTTCCAGACCCAGTGGCTTCAAATTCATACCAAGTGCATGCTCATGCATGCCCAAAGTGCTGAAAGGAAAACAGAGGAGAAGAGATTGTGGCATGACCATCTCCTGGTGGGGGAGGGGGTGTCGAGGATTTCTTGCTTTCTGTCTCTTTATTTCTCTCTATCTCTCAGGTGAATGTGCCCTATAGGAAAAATATGTCTGAAAAAAAAAAGAAAATGGATGAATATAGAAGATTTACTGCTGAGTGAAGCAAACTAAGCTATGTAAGAGAAATATTGTCTGCACTTAATATATGCTGACTGTCACTCTATGGTGGATATTGAAAGATTAGAGAAGCAGGTGAGATGGGGGGCCGGCAGGTGGTGTGGCGGTAAAAGGTTCTGGACTCCCACATGACTGATTGTGGTTTGAATTCCAGATCTGGTGGCTTGCTTTCTCACTTTCTCTCTGTCTCTTTCTCTCTCTGATCAAATTAAAAAATATATATCTAAATAAATAAAGTTAAGTAAAGGAATAAAAATTTTAAAAAGAGAAGCAGGTAAGATGGTTATGGATACTGGAGACAGTATGGGGAGATTGTGAAGAACGAAATTAAGGAGACAAATTGAGAGGCAAGATATTTATGGGATACAGAAATGGATTGCTGTCTATTAATGATAATGTGTATAGCATCCTCAACTAGATTGCTGTGAAGGTATTCATGTTGGGTGAATTCACTTTTCAAGCTAAGTGATATATTTTTATTAAATGTATAAAATAAAAGAAAGAAGAAAGGAAAAAAAAAGTCAGTAACCCAAAAGTGGGCAAGAAGGGATGACAGATGGCAAAAATAAAATAACATAAAGATTTACTTCAGGACAAATTTATTCAAAATAAAAAGTTTTGTGTTTAGTGAGAAAATTGCCTTCTGTTGGATGATTTCTTGCCAATGTTTTTCTTTTAATTATTTTATTTAATTAATTTTGACCGGAGATGAATAAAATGAGGAGTGAGAGAGAAAGCGGTAAAGCAAGCCACCAGGTCTAGAACTTCAACCATGGTTGGCCATGTGAGAGTCCAGTACCCTTAACCACCATGTCAAGACATGAACAAAGATCTGGGGGAAAAAAAGAGCCTTCTACTTCTGGCTCAAGGAAAAAGAACAGAAACTCTTAACACTTGAAAAGTAGAGAAATCGTACTTTTTAAAATTATTTTTCCCCTTTCTAACTCCTCTCTCATGATATAACCCTCAAGAAATTCCACACTTTTAGGATGAGATGCAACAAACCTAAACTCAGAGGGAGGAAAACCATCCCAAACTGGAGGAGCCATAGTTGCAAGAGGGTGAAGCAAACCCCATAGCTCTCCTTACTTTTTCACTTCAACACTTGGCCTCAGATATAAGGACAGCTGCAGGACATGTAAGGTAGGTTAAAGATTTCTGTGGTCCTAGCTTTCAGACTAGAGAACCAAAAAGAGAAGTCTCATAAAAATTGTTGAAAGGGCTCAAAAAAACAATCATATGAAATTGTTTACTATCTATGGGCACAATGATGAGCTTCATATGCATAGATCTGACCTTAAGTAGCACTTTGAGGACTGAGGACCAAACTGACACTACCTAGGTCCCAGACTGGCCACCAAGTGACACACAAGTAAGACAGAACCAATTAGTACTTCAAAGAGTTCAAAATCTAACTGGCATAGGAACTACAACCACAGAAGGCCAATTGGAATTTGTAGCCTGAATTTAACTGGGTCAACTGCCTACTATAACAAAAATATCAACTTTCTGCATTGGGTTTAAATAAGACTGAGAGACTCCTAACTGTTCTTTATACAATCTAAAATTATTCCACATAAGAAGAACCAAAAACAAATCTCAACTCGCTTGGGAGAAGAAAATCGACAGATGCTAATGTTGAGTTGTCACTGACATTGGAAATATCAGAGTTTAAAGTTTTAAAGACTATTATAAAATGTCTAAGACATAAAGATATACTAAAATGAAAAGATACAATGGCTTACCCAAGAAAGAGAATATAAGAAAGGAGTCAGATAATAATTTCAGAACTGAAAAACATGATTACACAAATTTTTAAAAATAATAATAATAAAAAAATAACAAAGATTCACTTCAGGACAAAGTTATTCAAAATAAAAAAAAGGTTTGGGAACCAGCAGTTAGCGTAATGGCTATGTCGCTGGACTCCCACGTAGTCGACCGCGGTTCGCGTCTCGGACCCGGTGGCTTACAACTCATGCCGGGCGCGTGTGCGTGCGTGCCCAAGATCCCGAGAGGAGAATGGAGGAGAAGGGATTGCGGCGTGACCATCCCCCCTGGGGGGTGATTTCTCGCTTTCTGTCTCTAAGTCTCTCTCTGTCTGTCTGGCGAGCGCACGCGCCCTATAACGAAAAAAAAAAAAACCTCTCCAAAAATAAAAAATAAAAAATAAAAATAAAAAAAAGGTTTGTCTTCAGTGAGAGAACTGCCTTCTGTTGGATGATTTCTTGCTAATATGTTTTTTTTTAAATTATTTTATTTAACTTTATTTATTTATTTATTTATTTTATTTTGACCAGAGATGAATAGAGTGAGCGAGAAAGTGAGAAAGCAAGCCACAGGTCTGGGACTTGAACCATGGTTGACCACGTGAGAGTCCAGTGCTCTTAACTACCATGACACCTGCTGGCCCCTCTTGCTAATGTTTTAAAAGATTTTAGAGTTTTTGGGGCCAGCAGTTAGTGTAATGGCTATATTGCTGGACTCCCGTGTAGTTGACCACTGTTCAAGTCCCAGACCCGGTGGCTTAAACTCACGCTGGGTGTGTGTGCATGAGTGTCCAGGATCCCGAGAGAAGAATGGATAGCGTGGCCATCCCCTCAGGGGAGGTAATTTCCCGCTTTTTGTCTCTCTGTCTGTCTGTCTGTCTGGTGAGTGCACGCACCCTATAGCAAAAAACCTCTCCAAAAAAAAAAATTTTTTTTTGGAGTTTCTTGGTTTCTGGTAGCCAAATCCACAATTGCCCCTTTTCATTTTATGCATGTCTGCATTTCTATTAACATTAAGGTCAACGAAGGGCGGCACCTTGCCACAAAATGACAAAGCAACCTGGCAGAAATTTAAGTTACCAGTATTAAAGGTGTTTTTCAGAGAATGGGAATCATATGCTTATACATGACTTAAATGCTTCCTGGGCTGACTTATGATGAAAATAGTTTTTTCCAATCAATTTTTCAAGAGGAGACTGAATGTTAGAAATTTTAGACCAGGAAAAGTCAAACTCACTTAAAGAACTTTGGATTGCTTCAATTCTCTGGGCACAAAATGAGTAAGGCATGCCCTCTTCCATTTAGGCCTCTGTTCTACTCACAGGATGATTATATATCTGAGGGTCATTTAAAGGGTCATACTGAACAATTCAGTCAGCTTCTAGAATATCCAACTCTCTTGCTGTCTTAATGTACACAATAATATTCCTGAATTGGCACTAAAAAACTGGAAGAATATGGTTGATGAATGTTTTGCTTCTGCCTCCCATGAATGCCAAAAATATAATTCAACAACTTAAAAAGGGCACTTAACGGATTTTTTGGATGAAAAGATCATTAGTATCTTTTTTCAATTCTTCTTATGAAATGGAAGGAACAGAAGGAATCTATTTTTCAGAGAGGCAAACATATCCCTGCCCAAGACCATCCAGTATTATGATAGCTTTAACATCGTTGGCACAATATTCAATTTTATTTTTCAGAGAAACCCTTGTCAAATCTTCCAACCTGCAAGTTTGTGTAGCAGAAAAAAGCATGGTCTGTCTGCATGTTGACAGGAGTTTAAATACAAGGGAAAAGTAGTCCGCCTTGAAGAGTTACTGAAGAAGCAAAGTTTGGTTTTAGCAATAACAAGCACTTTGGGAGATGGACTTTTAAGATTTTGCACCATGGCACCAGCAGATGGTGCAATGGCTACACTGCAGTACTCATGTAGTTGACTGCATTTCAAGTCCTAGACCTAGTGGCTTAAGCTTACTCTGGGCACGTGTGCGTAAGTGCCCAAGACCCCAAGAGGAGAATGGAAAGAAGGGATTGCGGCATGGCCGTTCCCACTGGGGAGTGATTTTTTTGCTTTCTGTCTCTCTCTCTCTCTTTCTGGCAAGTGTACACCCTCTATAGCAAAAACCTCTCAAAAAAAAAAAAAAAAAGATTTAGTGAAGATGGTAGGGTGGAAAGACTTAATTTCCTTGTGTAGAGCAGGAGAGTGACTGGTAGCCAGGCTAGTCATAGATTTCACTAAATATGACCAATAAACTCATTGTCTGTAGTGTTAAAAGCACCAACAGTGTCAGTGATCAACAGAAAATGGATTTAAGTTATTACGTAATAGAACTATGCCTGGAAACCTCAGTATTGTACGACAGTGTGTGCAGAAGGGAAGCTTTTTCTCTATTACTAGCTTTCCCAAATATAGTTCTTGAAGATTAGAAAGTTCAGGTATTCAGGACTTCTATATCTATTCTGCTTTGGCTTGGTTTGATTATTGTTAGTTTATTAGCCTAGTAATGGCCAAGGATACTTGACTTAAGCTCAGTAATTAGCTACAAATATATAATATCCTCAGTTTTTAAGAAAACTTATAAATGTATTTACAGAAAGTATTTCTTTGAGCCTTTTGGCTGGGACTGCCATCTTGTAGTAGTTAACCAAAATGACAAAGACAAAGGGAAAGAGGAGAGGCACCTGATATATGTTCTCTAGGACTTTTAGAAAACATGGAGTGGTTCCTTTGGCAACATATATGTGAATCTAAGAGAAAGGTGACATTGTAGACATCAAGAAAATGGGTACTGTTCAAAAAGGAATGCCCCACAAATGTTACCATAGCAAAATTGGAAGTCTACAATGCTACCTAGTATGCTGTTGGCATTGTTGTAAACAAAAAAGTTAAGGGGAAGATTCTTGCCGAAAGAATTAATGTGTGTATTGAGCATATTAAGCATTCTAGAAGCAGAGATGACTTCCTAAAACATGTGAAGAAAAATGACCAGAAAATAAAGAAAGCCAAAGAGAAAGTGACCTGGGTTCCACTGAAGTGCCAGTTCTACCCAGAGAAGCCACTTTGCGAGAACCAATGGAAAGGAGCCTGAGCTACTGGAACCTACTGCCTGTAAATTCATGGCATCATGGGTGTTAGAAACAGATTAATCTATGGTCTATTTAAAAAAAAAGAAAAGGAAGTATTTCTTTGAAACATAAAAGGAATAGTCTTGAATTTGCATTAGTTTTTTTCACACCCTTTTGAAATTTGCAGTCTGCAGCTAGGAACCTATTTCTTAGAGCTTTTATATTCTAAACCTTGTCCCAGTCAGTCCTAGAGTATATTCAGAAGCAACTGAGGTAATTGTATTCCGCCTGGTTCTAACGGAACAAATCTGATTCATGACTATGCAGGCTTTAATTTTCATACCTGATTTTTTAAATTCTTCCCTAGATTGACCTCTGAAAACTTGGGAGGTTGAGGATGGAAATTAATCCTTTTCACTTAATTATATGTCTAAAAATTGAGTCAAAGTGGAGTCCTAAGGTTTAGGGTGAAGGCTGGTTTACAAAAAAATGGGTTCTGATTGGGTAACTAATTAAATGGCAAAATTTAAACTGAGTTCATGAGCTCATTTTTAAAACTTTTACTAAAAGAGTTTCAGCTGTTCCACATGGGACTTACTAGCAAAGTATGTATGAAAAGGTCATATCAGGTAGATGAGAGACATTCCATGCCTTGCTTGCTTAAAAATTTGTAAAATGGGGACCAGCAGGTGACATCGTGGTTAAGGCACTGGACACTCACACATAACCGGCCATGGTTTGAATCCTGGACCTGGTGGCTTGCTTTCTCACTTTTCCTCTCTCTTTCTGTGCATCTCTGGTAAAATTAAAATAAATAAATGAATAAATAAAATTAAATAATTCTTTAAAAAAATTTTGTAAAATGATGGCTTGGACAAGCTGGCTAGAGTCAAACCATGATGCTATTATTAGGCTTGCTTGTTAAACACAGGTCTAAGCCATTAGCATGTCATAAAACATATACTTACTATTAAAAAAAAAAAAACACTAAAAGAAGTTAAAAAAAAAAAAAAGGTGGGACCAGCGGTGGTGTAATGTTTATGTCATCGACTCCCACATAGTAGATCATGTTTTTAAGTCCTGGACCTGGTGACTTAAAAAACTCACACCAGGCACATGTGCATGAGAGGAGAATGAAGGAGAAGGGATTGTGGCGTGGTCATCTCCCCACCCAGGTGTGTGGGAAATTTCTCACTTTCTGTCTCTGTTTCTGTTTCTCTGGCGCTCTGTAGCAAAGCTCTCCCCCACCATAAAAGGAGATGTACTTCAGAGAAAATAACAAACTGTTAACTACTATAACTACAAAACTAATTTTGGTTCTAGTTTAATGGTAACAATACGTGTTGGCTTGCAAAATTAGTTGGGATTTTCACTGCTTCTCACTCAACAGTGTCAGAAATTATTATCAGCCAGCTCTAAATTGTTTTCCTGTTTAGATATGCAAGCGTAGATACTAAAAGGGATTTATTTATTACTAAAAAAATAGAAGTACTTGTAAACGATTTTTTCTTCAGATAAGCTATAATACTTGCCTATAGAAAATATGTTACTTAGAATGTTATAAAAAGTGCCTTTTGAAGAGTAATTGACAGTGTCCTTTTATATATATACTTATAAAATTGTGCTTAGGAAGAGATACAGGAGGCATTCCAACGATTTGACAAGAAGGCAGTGGTTAAACCAATATTGTAGAAATACATTATGTCATGACAAATTTTAAGAGAAAAACTAACAAATGAAAAAGTAGATGACATGATCAGAGAAGCAGATATCAATGGAAATGAATAAGTCAACTATGAAGAATTCTGTACAGGTGATGACTGCAAAATGAAGACCTACTTTTAACTCCTTTACCCCACCCAGAATAATCATATTGTAACTTACTTACCTCTTGCAAAAAAAGAGATTTTATATTATATTCATATTAAGTATATACATATAATATATAACCTGTTATAAGGTATTTACACTATAATTTTTAAACTTTTATTTCTTTTATTATACATTTTTGAAATTTATGCTATAGGGTACATGTGCTCACAGGAGTGAGACAGAGAGTGAAAGTGAGAAATCACTCTGTGGTGACGGGGGTGGGAAGAGGGTGACCATATATAATCCCTTCTCCTCAGTTCTACTTCTGGATTTTGGGGATTTTCTGTCTTTTTTCTTTGAGAGATTTTTGCTATAGGGTGTGTGCACTTGCAGGAGAAACAAAGGAAACAGAAAGTGAGAAATCACCCTGCAGGGAAGATGTCCATGCCAGAGTCTCTGCTCCTATAGTCTCTTCTTGGAATTTTTAGTACTTTTGCACATGGTGTGAGGTTTCTTTGCTTTTAAGAAAGATTTTTGCTATAAGCCTCATGTGCTTGCCAGAGAAACAGAGAGAGCAAGCCAGAAATCACCTCCCTGGGGGAGGTGAATGGTTATGCCACAATCCCTTCTTCTCCATGGGATCTTGGGCACACATGCACACATACCTGATACGAGTTTAAGCTGCTGGGTCTGGGACTCAACCACAGTCGACTATGTGGAAGTCTAGTGATATAACCATTATGCCATATGCTGGTCTCCACAGTATGTATTTTTTTGTTTTTGTTTTGTAATAGAGATTTATCCTATAGGGCATGTGTGCTCACTGGAGACAGAGAGAGAGAGAGAAAGCAAGAAATCACCCCCTGTGGGAATGGCCACGAAATAATTGCCTTTCCTTTATTCTCCTCTTGGGATTTTGGGCATGCATGTACATGTGCCTGGCATGAGTGTTAAGCCACTAGGTCCGGGACTCAGACCTCATGTGACTTAATGAGAGTCCAGCAACATGACTATTATACCATCTGCTGGTCTTATAGGGTATCAATTTCAAGCCACTGGGTTTGGCACTTTAATTGTGGTCAGTCTTGTGGGAGTCCTTAATGTCAATGCCAGCTGCTGACCCCTGAACTATAAGTGTTAATTATGGCTTAGGTACTGCGAAAGTTTTCTTTTCTAAGGTTTACTGCATCTTTTTTTTAAAGAGAGATTTTTTGCTATGGGGTGTGTGTCCTCATGGGAGACTCAGAGACAGAGAGTCAGAAGCTGAGAAATCACCCCTTGGGGGATGGTCACATTTGCAGTTCCTTCTTCATTCTCTTGGGATTTAGGACCTGCAGACACACCTGCCAGTGATTTTTAAGTTGCAGGGTCCAGGACTTGAAATCTGGGTGAGTCAATGGATGTAACCATTACTTCATCTGCTGGTTCAGGTAACTGTATCTTTAAATTGTGATGATCCAGGGAGTACTGGTTAAGGGTTCTCCCATCATCAGGGCACTTCCAGCACCCATGGCCATGTGGTGAATGAGCGTCCAAAATTCTCCTCCCTTAGAGGAGATGGGATTACAGTTACCATGGGAGTAATGGTGATGTGGTTGTGGTGTAGTGATTTTCTGTGTCTCTGACAAGGACACACACCTATACCAAAAGTGTCTCTCAAAAATAAAATAAAGTGTGATGATCTTATGTTTATCTTAATGCCTGTCCATAAGCAGTTTGTATTTTTTTATTGAGGTCTTACCGTGAGAACAAAGTAGAGACTAACATTTTGGAGTTCTGACTGAATAATCTTTGCCACTGTTCTGTAGATACTATCATAAAGTGATATAAGCACAGCAGATTTATGTTTAACAGTTGCACCAAAATTTGGCACTAACGTGTTATCAGAACTTTGGAGGTAAAGAGTTGTGGTTAGCAAAACAAATCCTGTGGGCCTGTTTAATCCCTGGGCGTTGGAGTATACCAACACAGGTCAAAAGACCTTTATGTCTGTGCTTTAGATGCGCAGAGAGAGGGGACAGTGAGGACAGGGCCGGTGTACACCTGTGAAAGGGCTGTAAGACTGGCAGATGCCCTGGTGGAAGCCTGGAATTCCTGTGGTCCAAACTCAGTCTTCTCAAAGTCAATACGTTTTGCCACTTTCCCGCAACGTATTCTGGCCAGCAACTATAACCTCTGTTATCCTGGGTAGTTTAATTTCGGGCTCTCCTTTGTGTTTCAAACAAGGTAAAAATCAAGATGTGTTCACCGCTCCTCTGGGTCTCCCTCAGGGTACGGCCGATTTTAGATTCGCACTGTTATCTCGCAGACCACCACAATATGCACTCTGTGCTGAAGCGTTTTTAACTAACGTAAATATTGCACCATCTGGATGACTATTTTTTCCCGACAGATACGTTCGCTAACCAATTACCAACCACTGGCTTCTGTCTTGCTTTCAGGACGTTGACAGTCTCGCTGGGCGCGGCTTGGGCAACTAGCAAGTTTAGTGGAGCTTTTGCTGACGAGAGTCAACAAAGGTCACGTGAGACACATCGGTTGCTACCATTGGTGTAGGCTGGCCAGCCGGGGGTCGGGAAGACACCACGGCTGCGTGGGGTTTATCCTGTGACACAATTACAACAACTTTTGTGCTCGTGCTGGCGAAGTTTGTGATTCCGGGAAACTCTTTGCTTTTACTACAGCGCAAGCTTCCGCTTTCTCTGCAGTCTTCGCCTGCCTTGCTTTGTGACCTGGTAGCTGAGCTTCACAGCCCGTACATCTTTTGATTTTGCTTTTGCTTTGGGGTTTTTCGTTGCCGCCCCCCCGCGGGGGGGAGGAGTGGGTCGGGGGCCGCAATAAAGTTGGTATATTTCAGTTTCAAGGTGGGATTAAGGACGACATTTCAAGCTTTGGACCAAGCGTGGGTGGGTGTTTAAGTACGAGCTGTAAATTCGTGGCGTTTCTATGAAATCCAGCGCAGTGTCGCTCGCTAGCGCTGCTGCAGCCTTCGGTGATGAGGAAAAGAAAATGGCGGCGAGAACAGCAAGCAGCAATAACGAAGAGGGGTCTCTGAGTCTGACAGCAGAGGAGAGGGAGACACTCGGTGGAATGGACAGGTACGGACTGCCGTCACTCGGCCGGTTGACTCCCAATCGGCTGGCGTCACTCTCTGGGAAGGTCGCAGCTCAGTTGTTCTCTGAGGGGCCAGGTCCTCAGGCTCAGACAGGGATGGGTTAGTGGCTTCCCTGGATCGTTAACAAGCTGCGTGTGTCTCTCCACAGCAGCCTCTTCGGATTCATGAGCCTTCACGAAAATGGCGCCAGGACGAAAACCCTCTTGGGCAAGGTAAGGCAACAGCTTGGGGACCTGTGCGTGGAAACGGCCGTTTTGGCTTGCGCGCTGCTTGCTTGCTCCAAATGGGCCCCCTATTCCAGCGCAGCCCTATTCGCGCTCTTTGTAGTCCCTAAGCTATGGTCCCAGGGTATTTGGAAAATATTTTCTTGCTTTTGCTCTTCCTTTAACGCTGGATACGTCCCTCGCTGCCTTGCCTACTACTACTCTCTTGTAACCTGAGGAAAATAGATGGCAGCATTTTGAGGCCAGGTCTTAACTGGATAGACAACGTTGTTATTTTACGGTTTTTTGGTTAGGCTAGGGATTCTGAATTTTAGGGAAACAGGTTGTGAATCAGCATAGTTTTCAAATTTATAACCAAACTCCTTGTATTTTTC
Organism: Tupaia tana; assembly: GCA_026018925.1. Taxonomy (NCBI): domain Eukaryota; kingdom Metazoa; phylum Chordata; class Mammalia; order Scandentia; family Tupaiidae; genus Tupaia; species Tupaia tana. Next base: position 6,663,042 of record JAKSZU010000031.1, read on the forward strand.
CATTTTTGCCAGTCGGCTGGTGATACCTGATTTTACTGACATGTTTTAAGCTTTCATATGTTCGTAGTTTCCAAACGAGGAAGGTCCCGGTTCATGGTGGTAAAGTTTTATTGAGTATTGACCTACACACTATATTCCTGGTGTATATTTGACCTAAAGCTAAGTGCTCTGTTTACTTTTGAAAGGTCTAGCAATAACCCGAAAAAGCTGCCATTGTGATTTTATGAATGCTTTTTCTCCGAGGACCCTGTTTCCTGTGTCAGACGCATACCGCAGAAGAGTCTTATTTGTTTTGGTAAAAAGTTGGCCGCCCTGCCATCTAGGTAATGGCTGCTTGTAGGCCAAGATGGCGGGAAATAGGAGGAGGAGAACAGAAGGGTTTTCAGGAAAGGAGGAAGCTTGAACAGGGAAATCTTAGTGGAGCAGGTCTCGAAGTCAGATGGTCTACCTCTTGTGTTTGGTCGTTCCTTATTTAAAACAAGTTTTAGATTGAGAGCAGCTTTTATAAACCAAGTATTTGTTTATCCATTGTAGAAATTAGTTACTTCTGGCAAACTATTGCTTAAAGGCTGTGGAATCTTAATCTTTCATTTTTAAATCTACAGATCAAGATCTGGTTAAAATGTTTGTGTACTCTCAATGGTGTATGGTAAACTAAGGAAGGTGCAGCAATTGTTGCGTTCATCAAGTACTTTATCTGGAATAAATCAGTAATAATTTTCACTACTGTTTTAATTGAGAAGGATGTATTAAATAACTTAATTCTTAAAATGAAATTTTTACTGCTATGACTTTTTAATGTACTTTGATTTACCATAGGCATGAAGTTTTTTACCAGTAATTTTTAAAGTTATATAAGAGAAAAATGATAAAACTAAAATATAATACTTTTTTCCCCAGAAAATCTGATCTACCTGACTGAGGATTAAAGTTTAAATTGAATTTTCTTTATGTAGTTCATGAAGACTATCACTAGCAAAGTAATGACTAGTTTTGATATGGTATCAGCAATAGTGATTGTTGGTTTTCCTACCTTAATTTTAAAAATATTTGGATGTTGGGGCTGACAGGTGGTGTGGTGGTTAAAGCAGCTGGACTCCCACATGGCTTTCCATGGTTTGATTCTCAGACCTGGCACCTTGTTTCCTAACTTTACTATTCTCTCTGTCTTTGTCTCTTTCTGGTTAATCTAAAAAAAAAAAAAAAAAAAAAAAAGACAAGTTTAAATATTTTCAAAAACATCTGAATACATTTGTAGTTGTCTTTTCAGTATCTTAAGAAAATAATACAAATTAAAAAGAATGTTACTTTTTTTTTTTTTTTTTGGAGGGAGAGGTTCTTGCTAAACGGCGCGTGCCCTCTCCAGACAGACAGAGACAGAGAAATAGAAAGCGAGAAATCACCCCTCAAGGGGATGGCCACGCCGCAGTCCCTTCTCCTCCATTCTCCTCTTGGGATCTTGGGCAGGCACACACACACAGGCGCCCGGCGTGAGTTCTAAGCCACCGGGTCCCGGACGCGAGCCGCAGTCGACTACATGGGAGTCCAGCGACATAGCTATTATGCTAACTGTTGGTTCCCCCTTGTTTAGAATTTTAAGTTTACAAATGCTGGAGTTCAGAAAATTCTCACTTAGCTGTGTTTAATAGAAGGTTTCAGTTTGGAATGAACTTTTTAAAGGTAGTGCATTAAATTTTAAGAAATTATTTTCAAATATCACTTGTCAATGTGGACATGACTGTCAATTGTGATTACAGTAACATTTTAAAGATAAAGTGTGAAAGGGGTGACAGGTGGTGTGGTGGTTAAGAGCACTGGACTCCTACATGTCTGACTGCAGTTTGAGTCCCAGATCTGTTGGCTTACTTTCTTTCTTTCTCTCTTTCACTAACTTTGTAACTCTGGTCAAATTAAAATAAATAAATAAAGTTAAAGTAAATAATTTTTAAAAAAAGAAAGTGTGAAAGATAAGTGGTTACGAGAAATTGTAAAACCGTGTTTTGTTTAACTGCATCTTTTGAAATGAAAAACTTTAACTTAATTAGTTTCACATAGCTTTGGGTAAGTGAAATTTGGAATTTCTACCTCTTTACTTTAACATTAAATTGTTAATTCAATTAGCATAATTGATATGTAATTGTAACTCTGGAATTTTTCTGTTTTGCGTTTTTTAAAATTTTTGTTTTTTATTAAATTTTGACAGTATGTGTACTGTCCCAAGAGAAGCAGAGCAATGGAAAATGGTCAGATTTGAATACCTTCTCCATTTCTTAATTACTTATTTATTTTTTGGGGCCACATACATTCACATGCTCACCACTGAGCTTGTTTAAGCCATTGGGTCTAGGATTGGAACCTTGAAGTTGCTGTGTGGAATCCTCCTGCCCTAATCACACCACCACAGACTAACTTCTCTTTTTGTTTTCTTTTTTTTTATTTTTTAAGGCAAAAAGGTTTATTAAGGTTCAGTTGACAACCAATAACACTACACTTATTAAACATCCGTGACCTAATTAAAATTTGATGAATACACTACAGAATGTTTAAGGAAAATGTGTAGTATGAAAAATTTTGTGCGAATTTCAAATTTTTTGCACCAAAATAACCTCTTCCCTACATGTGAAAAAAATACCCGAGCAAGATCTATCTTGACCTAAAAAGGGTAAGATAACCAGTTTGAAAAGAACCCTACCAGGTCAACATAAATTTTGCTAAGATTAAGCACGAAGAAGTATCAAACTTACAGTAATGTTGGTGCTTGAGATGAGTGAAATCAGTAATTTTTTTCATTTTAGAGAGATGTTTGCTCTAGGTCTTTTTTCTTTTATTTTTTTTTTTTAAGAGATTTTTGCTATAGGGCACATACGCTGGCTAGAGAGCTGGAAAGCGAGAAATTATCCCTCAGGGGTAATTTCCCAGGGGATAACCATGCTGTAGTCCCTTCAGCATTCACCTCTTGGGATTTTGGGCATGCACGCACTTATGCCCATTGTGAGTTTTAAGCCGCTGGGTCTAAGAATTGAACTACTGAGCCATTGTCAACTATGTGGGAGTCCAACAACATAACCATTATGACATCTGGTGATACTGATTTTTGCTCTAGGGCTTGTGCACTAAACAAAGAGTCAGAAAGAAAAAGAAACCACTTCCTTTTTGGAAGAGGAGTGGCTACAGCACAATCTCTTTTACATTCTCCTCTTGGGATTTTGGGCACACAGGCACATGCCTGACATGAATTGCAAGCCATTGGGTCCAGACCTTGAATTGTAGTTGAACATGTGGGAGTCCGGGGCCATAACTGCTATGCCACTTGTTGGCCCCCAAATCACTGAACTTTACAAAATGTTTATGGGTACGATGCTCCAAAGAATCCAGCAGTTTAGAAGTGGATAATTCACTTTTTAAGTAAAGACAAGACAGTGTTAAAGATAATACCCACAATGGAGTATATTCATGCTTATCTGTGAGGAAATAATTGATCTTGTGTTTGCCCTTATTGAACAGGACAAGCAGTTAACAGCAGAAACAAAAGCCAATTCAATAGGTATCAACTTACACAATTCCAGATGAAAAATTCAAGTTGAGGACATTTTCTGCTAAATGCATACCAAAACTGTTGAAACCAGTTCAGTTACAGTACAGATGAGAGCAGAGATCAGAGATTTCCATGGAAATTTTAAACAAATGGGATCAAGATCCTGATCATTTCTTCTTCCTCTTCCTCTTCCTCTTCCTCTTCCTCTTCCTCTTCCTCTTGTTCTTGTTCTTGTTCTTCAATAGGTTTTTGCCATAGGATGCATGTGTTTGCTGGAGAGAGACAGGAGAGTGGTCATGTTGCAACCTCTTCTTCATTTTCCTCTCAGGATTTTGAGCACACACCAATTTTCCCAGGCCAGTGGTCCAGGATTCTAACCATAATCTGCTTTGTGGCAGTCCAATGTGCTATCCATTATGCCATGGCCTGAAGCATTTCTTTAAAAAAATTCTAACAGTAGATGACATAAGGTTTTGCCAGTATGATTCTAAAAATAAAGCACAAAGCAAAGACTACCAGAAAGATGTCTAATGGAGCTTCACAACAGTCCTTTTTCAACCCAGCCAGAGCCCTTTTTCACCCTAGCAATTGACATGTTTCTCTTCAAACAACAGCAATTTGTGGCAGATTCTATGACAAATATGAAGCATCCCACTTAAAATCTTGATTTAAAACATCTTAAACAATCGTTAAATCCTAGTCATTAAAAATATGGACACATTTATTTCTTCTGTTAATAATGTAAAACAGACTGCATTGATGTGATTAAATTCCTAGAACCCTCAGTTCTTTAGGGGTACACTGGTATCATTTACAGAAGTGTGCTGAACTTGATGAAGTTTATGTTGAGAAATAAACTTCATATTTTTATGTTTTAATTCCACTTTCCATGAACTTTTTGAGTCCCCTGGTATGTATTTGCATAATGTAAGGAATATATCTGTAACCTTCAAAAATTTTCCTCCTGCCTTTTGAAATCCCTTTTTTACTTACTATTCATCATTTCTTGGTAACCACTGGTATACACTGTTTTTTTTTTTTTTTTTTAAGAGGTTTTTGCTATAGGGCACTCACCAGAAATACAGAGACAGAGAGAGAGAAAGCGAGAAATCACCCCTCCCCGGGGTGGGTGGGGGGGATGGCCACACCGCAATCGCCTCTCCTCCATTCTCCTCTTGGGATCTTGGGCACGCACGCACATGCACTCGGCATGAGTTTAAGCCACCGGGTCCAGGACTTGAATGGCTGTCGACTACATGGGAGTCCAGCGACATAGCCATTACGCTAACTGCTGGTCCCATGCACTGGTTTTCTTTTGTCACTTTGTCAATTTACTTTTGCATTTATGCAAAGGGAATATTTTGTGTGTATGTGTGTGTGTGTGTGTGTGTATGTGTGAGGGTAAATTAAGGGGTTGAATTAACTCCCAGTATTTCTTTTTTAGCTATGATTGTTACGATGTTTCTTCTCCTGACGAATTTGTTGCAGTATCTACAGTAAAATAGTTTTTTCTCTTTCAGACAGAAAATTGCCTATTGCCATTAAATTCAAAAAGTTTTGTACCAACCTATATTATTGCTCTTTCTGTTTTTATTAATTTCACATTTTCTCTGTAAGTTTTATTTATATGTTTTCAAATGTAAGTGTTGGCTTACAAATTTCTCAAATTTTAAAATATATAATAAGTATTTCTTTCTTATTCTCAGCTTTCTTAGACTTTAAGAACATTTATCCTAATGACTAATTTCTCTTAGTGTCTTTTTTTTAATTTTAAGAGATTTTTGCTATAGCACATGTACTTTCTGGAGAGACAGAGACAGAGAGACAGAAAAGTGAGAAATTATGCCTTGAGGGGGGATGGCCATACCGTAATTTCTTGTCCTCCATTCTCCTCTTGGGATTTTGGGCACACAGGCATATGTGCCTTGGGTGAGTTTTAAGCTGGCAGATCTGGGGCTTGATTCACAGTCAACCATGTGGGAGTGGGAGTCCAGTGATATAACCATCATGCTAGCTACTGGTCCCAGTGTCTCATTGTTTTTTAACATTTATGAAATAGCATTTACAGGGAACCAGCAGTTAGCGTAATGGCTATGTCGCTGGACTCCCACGTAGTCGACCGCGGTTCGCGTCTCGGACCCGGTGGCTTACAACTCACGCCGGGCACGTGTGCGTGCGTGCCCAAGATCCCGAGAGGAGAATGGAGGAGAAGGGATTGCGGCGTGACCATCCCCCCTGGGGGGTGATTTCTCGCTTTCTGTCTCTATGTCTCTCTCTGTCAGTCTGGCGAGCGCACGCGCCCTATAGTGAAAAACCTCTCAAAAAAAAAAAAATAGCATTTACATATGCCCTAACAATAGATGAAACTCTTAGAATGGTTATAGTAGTAAACTTAAATTCTGTAAGAATTATTAGATTATCATTTGAAATACAGAGTTGGAAGTTTTGGGGGTTAAAAATAAATTAGTAATGAATATTGATTTTTAGTAATGGAATTTTTAGACTATCATATGATCTTACATTGTAGTTTAACTTATGCTGACATTACAACCTACTAATACTTGAGTTCAAGTAATTAAGTGAAAAACAGATTTTAACAACAGGACTTGCTGCATTTTGGAAAACATTTTGGTTTGATTTTGTTCATATTAGGATAAAGTGTTTGGTTGAAATGAATTATAATATTGTTATTTCAGTATTTCTTTAATATAATGCTAGAACCCTAGGGAATGTTAATCACTAGAAGAAAAGTGTTGTTAATATAGCCTGAGATTCTGTTGTTTATTTTGAAGTATCTTCATCAAATTTCAATTTTATTTAGATAGTGTATTAGTTGAGTGGGATTGTGTTAATCAGTAGAAAGTTTAATAGGAAAGTTAAACTGTACTATTCAATATAATGTGTTCTCTAGGTGATATTTTTAGAATAGTTTTTGTTTAAAACTTCTGGGTAATGCAAGAAATTAAAATTGAGTAAATGGTCTATTTTTCTTGACTTTGTTTGCTAACATGTAAATGGTGAAGGAAAACCTATTAAAATATTTTCATCGGGTTGCAGGTGGCATGGTGGTTAAAAGCATTGGATTCCCACATGGCGGCCGTGGTTTGAGTTCTTAACCTGCTTGCTTTTCCACATTCTCTTTCTCTCTCTGTGTGTCTCTGGTCAGACTGAAAAATAATAATAGCAAATGGAATTAAAAATAAATAATTCTTTAAAAAAATACTTCCAGGGCTATCTTGCAATGTGTGGTTAAGTTGCTGGATTCTATAGAGCTAACTGTGTGGTTAGAGTCCAGGATCCCGGGTTGAGAATCTTGTGCATGTGGTGCTTGTCCAAAATCTTTTCTTAAAAATTTTTATTTTTTGGAGAGGTTTTTGCTATAGAGCACATATGCTTGCCAGAAAGACAGAGAGAGACAGAGAGACAGAAAGCAAGAAATTACCCCCCCAGGGGAGATGGTCACACCACAATCCCTTCTCCTCCATTCTCCTCTCGGGATCTTGGACACGCACACACATGTGCCCGGCGTGAGTTTAAGCCACTGGGCCCAGGACTCCAACTGCAGTCGACTACATGGGAATCTGGCAACATAGCCATTACGCTAACTGCTGGTCCTGTGCTTGTCCAAAATTCTGAAAAGAAGGGGAAATGGATGAGGAAGGATTGCATTGTGACTATTTCCCACGGATGTATGCTTTCTCATTTTTTCTCTCTCTGGCAGATGCATATGGCCCAGCCAAAAAAAAAAAAAAGCTTTCAGAAGTGTGTGTGTGTGTTTGTTTTTAACTTAAAAAAACAAACAAAAAACAAGATAATCTATAAAGTTAAGACAGTTTTACCTAGCTAGTGCACGTTACAATAAATGTATATTTTGCAGTGAAAATGTAACCAGAAGTATTCGGAAAGAGCAGATTTATAATAAAAATAAAAAAGTGGACAGGATATAAGTAAAGTATTCAACTAAAGATGTTATGTTAGTTTATCACTTCAAATGAATTATGATCAATTTTTATTATCAATTCTACTTTAGAGATGATCTAGCTCACTTTTTTCTTTTCAATGATCTTTTCTTCAAGTTTGAAATGTTGTAATATTTTATTTAGCCAATTCTTGGGTTATAACCTTAAATTCTCCAATTCTTTCAAAATATCCTTTCAAACTTGTCATAATTCTACTGTCCTTTCCATTACAAAGAGACCTCTGTGGGGGCCCTACTTTTATAAAAGAAGTGTTTCTTTATACTTGGATGGTGAAATTTAGATGGCCTTACAATGTTGATTTTTTTTTAATGTTTATATATGCTTTTTAAAAAAGAATTATTTAATTTTATTTATTCATTTATTTTAATTTGACCAGAGGCAGACACAAGAGAGAGAAAGAGAGAGGGAAAGTGACAAAGCAAGCCGTAAGGTTCAGTACTCGAACTGTGGTCAGCCATTTGGGAGTGTCCAGCTACTTAACCACCACACCACCTTCTGGTCCCCTAATGTTTATACATGTTTAACACACACATAATTTCTCGTTATAAAGGAAATAGGTAGTTGAATGAGTTAAAAATCAAGCAGTGGGCCAGCAGGTATTATAGCAGTTACTTTGTGATTTTACTATGCTATGGTTCAAGTCCTCCTTGGCACATGTTTGTCCCTAAGATCCTGGGAGAAGCAGAGAGGACAAGGGACTGTAGCATGACTTTCCCACCTGGGGGGTGATTTCTTACTTTCCTTCTCATTGTTTTTGTCTATATCTCTCTCCAGGGTGCACACATACCTTAAGGCAAAAACCTCTTTAAAAAATCAACCTCAGAAGACTGGCAGGTATCTTGGTGGTTAAGGCACTAGACTTCCATATAGCCAACCATGATCTGAGTCCCAGACCTGATGACTTGCTTTCTCACTTTCTCTGTCAGTCTCTGGTGAATTAAGTAATACTAATACTAAAAAAATAAAATTATAGGGGCCAGCAGGTGGCATGGTGGTTAAGGTGCTGGACTCCCACATGGCTAACCACGGTTTGAGTCCCGAACTTGGCAGCTTGGTTTCTCACACTCCCTCTCCATCTCTTTGTTGCTCTGTCCCTCTCAGGTCAAATTAAAATAAATAAACAAATAAATAAATAAATAAATAAAGTAAAATAAAATAATTATTTCAAATGACATTTAGTAGGAAAATAGAGAGGAAAACCATTAATGGGACAAAGAAATGTGCTATTATCTGTTGAAGATAATTTTATAGATTTATCAACTGGACTAGGGAGAAATGTTCACATGTTGAAATACTCACTTTGTAAGCTAAATAGAGTGATTGAATGTATAAAACAAAGTGAAATAAAAATAAAACCCCACAGGAAGAGTATTGTTTGGTTACTTAAAAATTAGGTTGTTAGTTTGATGGCTTAAAAAGTATGTTCTAGGGACCAACAGTGTAATGGCTATGTGACTGGACTCCCATGTAGTTGACCATGGTTCAAGTCCCGGACCCGGTGGCTTCAACTCACGCCAGGCACGTGTGCGTGTGTGCGTAAGATCACAAGAGGAGAATGGAGGAGAAGGGATTGCAGCGTGGCCACCCCCCGGGGGGGTGATTTCTCGTTTTCTGTCTCTCTCTTTATGGGGAGTGCACATGCCCTATAGCAAAAACCTCTCCAAAAAAAGAAAAAAAGAAAAAAGAAAGTATGTTCTAGTAACGAATTTATTTTCTGAATAATTATGGTTATTGATTACATATTACCAGACAGATCTTAAGTAGAGACAGTACTAAAATTTAGTACAAAAGTTCTCATACAGAGCTGAAGTGATCATGAAATACAGTACTCTTATATCTGGGTATAGTTCAAAACTGTACGGTTATAAGCAGGCACTTTCTAGTTGTGATTTACTTTTTCATTGAGTACCTAGCCTCATAAAGGCAATAAAATTGAAATGACTAAGGAATATTTGATTGCCATTATTTAAGTTAGTGAGTAAATAATAATTTTACCTGGTAGAAATTTTTGTGATTGTAGTATATAAAATTTACTAGTAGGTCTCACATTATAAACCAAAATGAATTTTTAGTCCTTGGCTAACTACTGTATTAAGTAAATATTTCTTTTGACATACATTATATAATTTTTAATTTTGAAATTTAGTTTTACATTACAACTTATTGTAATGTGTTGAACTCTTCAGAATTGATGCTAATGAATGAGATTTTTTTTAAACAGGAAATATCTAGAGGGTTAGTTTGTTATAAAATTTCAAAAGATTAGTTGATCGGGCCACAGGTGGCAAGGTGATTAAGACCATGGCTCTTGCAGTTTGAGTCCTAGCCCTGGAAGCTTAAAAAACATACTAGGCGTGTGTGCATGCATGTCCCATATCCCAAGAGAACAGAGGAAAAGGGATTGCGGTATGGTCATTCTCCCTGGGGGATAGTTTCTTATTTTCCTTCTTTGGTGAGCATAGATATTTAATAGTAAAAGAGTGAAAAATGAATAAAGATTGAGTTGACAATGCACATTTTAAGTATACATACTTGGAGGTTTTGTAATGATTACCATGTTTTATAAACTCTTAAAATTTTCACATAATTGGCTTTATAAATATCTGGGCAAGGAAAGTTTAAAATTGATAATATTGCTTGTGCCCACAACTCAGAGCAACAAAATCTTGAGTGCCATGAGAGCAAGACTTTAATGCAGATCGTGTATAGGAATAAAATATGATGGAATTCTTAGTAATATTGGTCATGCAGTTTCTTTATAATTAACACAGGGCCGGCAGGTGACATAGTGACTGAGGTGCCAGTTTTCCATATGGTCAACCACTGTTTCAGTCCTGGACCTGGTGACCTGAAACATGCTGGGTGCATGCAGGTGCATGCCCAAAATCCCAACAGGAGAAGGGATTATGGCACAGCCATCCCCTGTGGGATGTGATTTTTTTCACTTTCTCTCTTTTTGAGTCTCCAGTGAGTGCACATGCCCTATATCAAAAATGTCTCTTTAAAAAAAAAAAGAATTAGTCAATGCAGGATTATTAGTGTGGAAATTTGTAAAATGCTTTACTAATTCCCGATAGGTCTAACTTCTGGCATCAGTAGTTATGGTGTTTTGATCCCAAATGGCCAACTGTACTGCTTGAGAACCTCTGGCTTGGAAAACACCAGATGCCAGGACCAGCAGATGGTGAAGTGGTTCCGTAGCTGGATTCCCATGTGGCTGAAGGTGGTTTGAGTCCTTGACCCAGTGGCTTCACACCCACACTGGTTGCATGTGCCTGTGTGCCCAAAATCCTGAGAGGAGAATGGAAAAAAAGAGACTGCAGTGTGGCCATCCCATCCCCCCTGAGGGGAGATTTTTCACTCCACTGTCTCTCTGGTGTGCCAGTGTGCTCTATAACAAAAATCTCTCTTAAAAAAAAAAAAAAAATGTAGAAAGAAAAACACCAGATGCCCGTGTGAACATCCCCAAAATCCTGAAAGGATGGAAATAAGATTGTTGCTAGGCAATTCGCCCTGGGGGTGTGTGTATGCTTTCTCACTTTCCTTTTCTTTTTCTCTCTCTCTCTCATGAGCACATGGGCCTTAGGAGAAAAAATAACATAGACAAGGCTCCTTTTAATAGAGTAAAATTTTAGTGCTTAATTGTATAGAATTGTTTCTTGAAGATTATTTTCTTAATTTACATAACAGTAGTGCTAAAATTTCATTTAACAAAAGCATAATTCAAAATCCATTTTAGCTTTTAGCATATACTTAATAATAACCTGTTTGCATGTTCTATTTCTGTCTGGTGTTCTTTTGTAGTAATCTTTGGTTTCTTAAATGAAGATACTCAAATGAGTGTTCATAGGCCAGTTAAGGAATTCCAGGGAGAGAAGAGATATACAGTTTTCACTGTACATATTTCTAGGCTATCTTATTTTACTTTTATATTTTTACATGTGCATGTATTAGGTTTTTTGTTATAACACATGTAACATAAATACACATAACATAAAATTTACCATACTACTCATTTTTTAAGCATACAGACCAGTTGTATTAAATATATACATAATACTGGGGAACCATTGTCACTATTATCTCCAGAACTCTTTTTTGGAATTGAACCCATTAAGCAGTAACTCCTTTCCTGTTCTTCCCTGGCAGCCCCATTTTACTCTTTATCTCTGTAATTTTTTTTTTTTTTGGAGAATTTTTTTTTTTTTTTTTTTTTTTGCTATAAGGCGCGTGCGCTTGCCAGACAAACAGAGAGAGACAGAGAGACAGAAAGCGAGAAATCACCCCCCAGAGGGGATGGCCACGCCACAATCCCTTCTCCATTCTCCTCTCAGGATCCTGGGCATGCACACACATGCGCCTGGTGTGAGTTTTAAGCCACCGGGTCTGGGACACGAACTGTGGTCGACTACGTGGGAGTCCAGTGACATAGCCATTACGCTAACTGCTGGTCCCCTATCTCTGTAAGTTTTTGATTGTTCTTACGACCTCATGTAAGTGTAATCAGACGGTATTGGTCTTTTTGTGACTTATTTCACTTAGCACAATGTTCAGAAAGTTCATGCATGTTATAGAATATGACAGAGTATTCTTACTTTTTAAAGGTGACTGAAGAAAAGTCCAGCAAGTGGTGTGGTGGTTAATACTACCATATGACCAACTGTGATTTGAGTCCTATGCCTGACAGCTTGAAAATCATGTTAAGATGTGTATGCATACCCAAAATCTCAAGAAGAGAATGGAGGAGAAGGGGTTATGTGACTAGACCCCCTTAGGGGTGATTTGTCACTTTTCCTCTCTTGTCTCTTCCCAGCCAGCACACACTCAATAGCTAAAAACTTAAAAAAAAAAAAAAAAAAAAAAAAGTGAATGAGGGCCAGCCTGTGGCATGGTGTTGAGGTAGCTGAATTCCACATGACTGTGTCTCTGTAGTCTTGAACCTGGCAACTTGAAAAACACACTTGTGTGCATGGGCTATAGGCCCAAAATCTTGAAAGAAGGAGAAATGGGGAGAAAGAATTGTGGTTTGGCTATTCTTTCTGGGGGGTGTTTTTTTCACATTCTCTGTTTGTGTTTGGCAATTGCATACATTCTCCTAGCAAAAAACAAAAAAGGTGAATGCTACTCTATTGTAGCATTTTGTTTATCTATTTATCTCATTGGACTTTAAGTAGAATAGCTTGGTCAAATGGTAGTACTGTTTATAATTTTAGAAGGAACTGCCAAGAACTTTCCACAACAGCTTTACCATTTTATTTTACCACTTCCATCAATAGTTAACAAGTGTCAAATTTCTCTGCATCAGTACTGACACTTCTGGGTTTTTCTTTCGGATGTAGTGGTCTGTGGATCTGAGGTGGTATCTGGTAGTTTTGATTTACATGTTTCTGATTATCAGTGACTTTTAATATCTTTATTTAAGTTGCTAGAGGATGCATTTACTTGCTAATGTTTACTTGCCAGAGAGACACAAAGAAAAAGAGGTCAGTGCTGCCCTCAATGTGGCATGGCCATGCTGCTATCCTTTCCCTCTTTTCCCATTCCATCAAGATTTTGGGCCTGCAAATACAGACACACTTGGGTGTTACTCAAGCCACCAGAACTGGGATTCAAACTGAGGTTGACTATGTGGAATCAAACTTTTCTTAACAATCAGTCTATCCATGGAACTGGAGTGACATTGCCTATATTATGCTTATTGTTATTTGACTTTGGAGAAATGTTTACTTAAGCTCATTGCCCACTTATTTTCCTAGTTTGCTAGAGAGAGAGAAGCACTTAATAGAGCATAGTCATGCTACAGTCCTTTTCCTCCATTTCTCAATCCTGTTAAGAGGGATGGAGAGGTTTGCATTGCATGAAAATGCACCCTGCATGTTTTTCTGTTAGAGTGAAACTCCAACTGCAATGGACCATGTGGAATACAGCCTTCCATACATTGCACTGTGCTATGGGGTCACTCACTCTCTACCTACTTTTTTTTTTTTTTTCCTAGCATAGGGCATATGCGCTCACCAGAGTGGAGAGAGACAGAGACAGAAGTGAGAGGAAAAGTGGAAATCACTCTCTAAAGGGAGATGGCCATACCACAATCTCTTCTTCATTCTCCTCCTGGGATTTTGGGCATGCATGCACACGTGCCTAGTATGAATTTCAAGCTGCCAGGTCTGGGACTTGAACTGTTAATGTGGAAGTACAGCAATACACTACTGCGATACACTACTGGCCCCTCTATCCCCTTTTTAATTGTTTATTGCAGTTGTAGAAATTTTTTGTACTAAATATTGAGTCCTAGTTAGGTATGCTTTGCAGTTATTTGTATTTGCAGTTTTTTGGTTTGGTATTTTTTTCTTTTATTCTTTTTTTTTTTCCTAAGGCAACAGGTATCATTAAACTTATGCAGACAACCATTCTGCCACAAAATAAGAATACTGCCAAATATTTTGAAATTCCAGAGGGGTCAGGAAGGAAGAAAGCCTGTTTCTATTTAAAGAAACAAACAAAAAGGAAAAATATATATTTTTTTTTTTTTTGGAGAGGTTTTTCACTATAGGGCGCGTGCGCTCGCCAGGCAGACAGAGAGAGACATAGAGACAGAAAGCGAGAAATCACCCCCCAGGGGGGATGGTCACGCCGCAATCCCTTCTCCTCCATTCTCCTCTCGGGATCTTGGGCACGCACGCACACGCGCCCGGCGTGAGTTTTAAGCCACCGGGTCCGAGACGCGAACCGCAGTCGACTACGTGGGAGTCCAGCGACATAGCCATTACGCTAACTGCTGGTTCCCAAAGGAAAAATATTTTTAACAAATTGCTAAACCCACCAACAACTCAAAAGAAAGCTAAATCCTTAAATTTAGAAAACAAAGCATAGTAAAGAAAAAGATAGTAATATTATACTCAAAAGTCATAAAATTCTGGGACCAGCAGTTAGCGTAATGGCTATGTCGCTGGACTCCCATGTAGTTGACCGTGGTTTGCGTCCCGAACCCAGTGGCTTAAAACTCACACCAGGTGTGTGTGCATGTGTGTGTGTCCAAGATCCCGAGAGAATGGAGGAGAAGGGATTGTGGCATGGCCATTCCCCCTGGGGGGTGATTTCTCGCTTTCTGTCTGTCTCTGTCTGGTGAGCGCATGTGCCCTATAGCAAAAACCTCTCAAAAAAAAAAAAAAAAAAAAAAAGTCATGAAATTCTGTTTCACCAGTTCAATCCCATGCAATCAATCTTTCTTCTGTTGAATTTGCAGTGTTACTGTGGTCCAATCTTTCTGTTTAAATCTTGAAAGTAACAATGTTATTGATATTTTTTGTCCCTAGCATTAAGTGGGTCATTTTCTTGGTTGATTTTTGTTCTCTTACTTCTGTGTGTGTGTCTTTAGTTTTCTTGGTAAAACATTCCTTTCAGAACTTTTAGAAGAGCTGGTTTACTGTTGATAAATTCTTTCAGGTTTTGTTTATCTGAATGTGAAGGATAATACTCCCAGGTATAATGGTATTTTTTTTTAAAGATTTATTTTATTTATTCATTCATTTATTTTAATTTCACCAGAGAGAGAGAGAGAGAGAGAGACAGACAGACAGACAGACAGACAGAAAGCTACCAGGTCCAGGACTTGAACCGTGTTCAGCCATATGGGAGTGTCCAGCACCTTAACCACCACGCCACCCGCTGGTCCCTATATGGTATTCTTGGTTGAAACTGTTTTTTTTTTTTGAGAGAGGTTTTTCGCTATAGGACGCGTGCGCTCGCCAGACAGACAGACAGAGAGAGAGACGTAGAGACAGAAAGCGAGAAATCACCCCCCAGGGGGGACGGTCACGCCGCAATCCCTTCTCCTCCATTCTCCTCTCGGGATCTTGGGCACGCACGCACACGCGCCCGGCGTGAGTTGTAAGCCACCGGGTCCGAGACGCGAACCGCGGTCGACTACGTGGGAGTCCAGCGACATAGCCATTACGCTAACTGCTGGTTCCCGGTTGAAACTGTTTTTCACTTAACACTTGGAATATATTTTCCCATTCTTTTCTTACTTGCATTGTTTCTGATGAAAGGTCTGATTTTAGCCTGACAGGATAATCTTTACAAGTAACCTGACATTTCTCTCTTGTCAATTTTAGTATCTTATCTTTGTCTGTGGATTTGGCCCGTCTGGCTGCAATGTGCCTTGGAGATCTTGGGTTGATTCTATTGGGGCCCTTTGTATTTCTTGGCTCTGGAATATTTGAATGCCTCTCTAGATTTGAAAAGTTTTCTTCCTGGATTTCATGGGATAGATTATCAATATCCTTATTAGTTTTTTCACCTTCTGGGATACTGATTATCTGGATGTTTGGGTGCTTAATGGTATCTAGTATTTCTTGTACAGTATTCTCATTTTTTCTGATTATTTTCTCAGCTTTATTTGGTTCTTTTTTCTAGGTCAGAGGTTTTGCCTTCAACATCGAAGATTCGATCTTCTTCCTGGACTAACCTGCTTTAACTAGTTTTGAGGGAGGTTTTGATTTTCTGTATTGCAGCCTTCATCTCTAACAGCTCCATTTGATTCTTTTTCATTGTGTGTAGTTTCTCTTTCAGATCTTGCAAGAACTTCCTCACTTTCTGGAACTCTTGTCTCTTTTCTCCTGCATCTACTGGAGGTTATTGTCTCTCAGCTCTTGCATCTCCTTTAGTTTTGTCACTATGAATATTCTGAATTCTCTATCATATATTTCCACGAGTTCCACTGTACTCTCTGGACGGTGGGGAATTGTTCTTTTTACTTACAGGAGAGATATTTCTTGGTTTCTTATATTTCCTGTGCCTCTGTGGTGGCTTCTGGTCATTCTGTAACAAAATTTCTCCTCTACTGTGTTTTGCAACGTGGTATCCACAGAAAGAAATTGTGAGTTCAGATCTTTCTCTTCCTAGGATCTTGGGTATACATGCACACGCTCTCAGTGTGATTTTCGAGCCAGTGAGTCCAGGACTCGAACCACAGGTAGTCATGTAGAATAGGAGTTAGTGATGTAACCACTATTCCATCTACTGGCCCCCTTCTATGCTTCCTTTTAAGCATTTAATGGTTTTAGATCGCACAGGTTATTACTACTTCTTAAAGTAACTTTTTCAATACAATTATTTTATTTAATTTTATTCATCATTATTATTTTTTAATTTGACAGGAGGAGGGGGAAGTCAGAAAGCAAACCAACAGGTTCAGAACTCATACTGTAGTTGGCTATGTGGGAGTCCAGCCCTTAACTACCACACCACCTGCCAGCCTCATAGGTTAATTATTTTGAGATAATATTTTTTATGGAACATAAGATAAACTTCTTTTGTCTTTTGCATATGTATGTTCAGTTTTCTCAGTGCCATTTCAGTTTTCTCAGTGCCATTTCTGAAGACAGAAGATATCTGTCTATGGAGTTTCTTTCTCTACAATGCGGTCTTAATATACTTATTGAAATTCAATTGATCATTTATGCAAAGGTTTATTATTGGCTTCTCTGTTGTGTTCCATTGGTTTGTATATTTGTCATTTTCTCAGTAGCACATCTTCTACTTTGTGTAGTATATTTATAAATCAGGGCAGAGGACATCTCAGTTTGGTTTTTCTCTTTCAAGATTGTTTTGGCTAGTATGATTCCTTGAGATCTCATACATTACGAATATAATAAATACTACTGGAAATTTTGTAAGTATGGCATTGAAATATGTAGATCACTTGGTTATATGGACATTTTAATATTAAAACTTTCATTCCGTGAGCATGAATGTCTGTCACATTTATTGCTATCTTCTGTAATTTCTTTTGTTAATGTCTTGTACTTCTTAATGTCTTAGATTTTTGCTTCCTTGGTTAAGTTTATTTTCAAGTAGTGTATCCTTTTTGAGATAGTAAGCAGGATTGTCTTAATGTTCTTTTATTGGTTACTGATGTTCTACTAGAAATATTTCTTTTTTTTTAATTGCAGTCTAAAAACAGCCACTCTGTTTATTTACTGACCAGCTTACAAAAATAATCATCGTGGATACCATAGTTCATCCTTCTAATAAGTCTGTTGATCTGGTCTTCCCTATTGCCAGCATCTCCACCTTCTACAAAATGGGTGGTCTTTTTCTTCATTCCATCTCATGGAGAAGGTAATTTGAAGGACCACAGGAAGTTATTTGCTTCCTTGAAGTGTTTTCCAACAGTATAGATTTCATGAATCAGATCCTCCATACAGATGACAAATTGACCAAGAGATTGAGCAATCAGAGTTGTCTGTCAAAGCAATTCACTTCTTACTGATTTTGCCATAACCACTCTTGTAGATCGGTTCATTTACTGACTTCAGGTTTGGGTACGACCATGCAATATATGGTTCCACAATTCGCAGCATATTAATTGAGGCCTTGTTAACAAAGGTGCCATTGAAGATCTGGAAAACCTTTTGAACCTTTGGGTTCACTTTATTGATACTTCTGATCCAGATGACAAACGCCAGACAGACAGAGAGAGACAGAAAGACAGAAAGCGAGAAATCAACCCCCAGGGGGGATGGCTACGCCGCAATCCCTTCTCCTCCATTCTCCTCTTGGGATCTTGGGCACGCACGCACACGTGCCCGGCAGGAGTTTTAAGCCACCGGGTCCGGGATGCAAACCGTGGTTGACTACGTGGGAGTCCAGCGACATAGCCATTACGCTAACTGCTGGTTCTCAATTTATAATACTTTTAATACACTATTGAGTTTGGTTTGCTAGTGTTTTGTTGGTGAGTATGCACATTAATATTCATAAGGGAAATTGATCTATATTTTTTAATGTCTCTGTCTGCTGATAATGTTTATTTCAGTGAATGAATTTTTGGAGTGTTCTCTTAATTCTTTGGGAAAAAATTGAGATTGGTGTTTGTTTAAGCATTTCTTCAAATTGTTCACTGACTCAATTTAATAATGAGCTTTTCTTTCTTAAGACAGTTTTGATTACTTTGATTTCTTTTTTTATAAATTTTTTCAGAGGAATGTGTACACCACAGAGAGACAGAGAAAGAAAGAGGAAGACAGACCCCTCCCCCATATGAGGTGTGGTCACACTGCAATACCTTCTTCTCCATTTCTTCATCTTGCTGTGATTTTGACATGTATGCTTATATTCCAAGCATGTTTTTTCTTTTTTAAAAAATGTTACTAGGGGACTGGCAGGTGGCATGGTTGTCAAGGCACTGGACACTCCCATCTGGCCTGGACCTGGTGGTTTGCTTTCTCACTTTCCCTCTCTGGCTCTCTCTGGTCAAATTGAAATAAATGAGTCAATAGATAAAATTAAATAAATTTAAAAAAATGAAAAAAATTTGCTTTGAGTGTATGTGCTTGATGGAGAAAGAGAGAGAGAAGGGGTGAGAAAGAGAAAGAAATTATGCCCTGGGGGGAAATGCCATCCTGAAGTCTTCCTCTGTTTCTCCTTTGGGTTCTTGGACTTGTTTTTACGTGCTCTCAGCGTGGTTTTCTTTTTTTTTTTTTTCTTTCTTTTTTTGGAAAGGTTTTTTTTTTTCTTATTGGGCGTGTGCGCTCACCCGACAGAGACAGAGAGATAGAAAGCGAGAAATCACCCCCCAGAGGGGATGGCCACGCCACCATCCCTTCTCCTCCATTCTCCTCTCCAGACCTTGGGCACACATGCACACACAGTCCGCATGAGTTTAAGCCACCGGGTCCGGGACTCGAACCGTGGTCCACTATGTGGGAGTCCAGCGACATAGCCATTATGCTAACTGCTGGTCCCCCCCCATAGGATCTTGCTCTTGTGATTTTCTCTCCTTAGCAGCTGAATTATCAGACATGTGTCACTAAACCCAGCTTTCTTAGATAGGTTCTCACTGTGTTGTCCAGGCTAGCTTTAAGTTTGTGATCTATCCTCCTGTCTCAGTCTCTGAAGTCACAGAGATCGCAGGCACAAACCACCACACCAAAACTTAACTGTTGCACACTTCACTTGTATTATTGCTTTCTTAGCATCCCCTTAGTTTTGGTATGCTGTATATTCATTTTCATTGCCTCTAGGTATTTGAAAAATTATTGTGTGGTTACTTCTTTTACCATTATATTATTTTAGAGGATTTGAGTTAATTTTCATGTTTTTCTATTTATTTCTAGTTTCATTTAGTTCTAGATAGAGAAATTAATTTTGTGTAGTTTCAGGCTTTAGGTATTCTTTTTTTTTTTTTTTTTTGTGGTTTTAGGTGTTCTAAGACTAATATTTTGGCCTAATAGGTGGTCTGCATTGGATTCATTGCTGTGTATACAATATGAATATGTATTCTGTTATTGCTGGGTGGAGTGCCTGCATCTGTTTGTCAAGTGCCTTTGTCCTTTGTTCAAATCTTTTTACTTTCTCTTCTGTCTCAAGGTCTACCCATATCTGGAAATAAGATACTATAAGATACTGACATTTTCTACAATTGTTGCTTTCTGTTTCTGGCTTAATTTTGTTAGTATTTATTTCATATAATTGGTACTTTTCTATTTTCAATTTTGCCTGATGACATGTCTGCTTGCCAGAGGTGGGGGGGGGGGGTGTAACTTACCTATTAATAGGGCATATTCATACTACATGACTAATCCATTTCTCTACACTATTAGGATTTGGGGCATGCATGCACACTTGTCTGTTGTGTGTGGTTTTTTTTTGGAGAAACAATTTGCTGTAGGGCACGTGTGCTTGCCAGAGAGAGATGGGAGAATTTTTAGTAAGAAATCAACTCCCTCATCCCCCAGAGGTAGGGGATAGCCATTCTATAGTCCTTTTTCCTCCATTTTCCTCTTGAGATTTTGGGCATGCATGTGCACACACCTAGTGTGAGTTTCAAACCACCTGGGTCCAGGACTTGACCCAGTCAGTCATGTGGGAGTCTGTTGAAGTAACCATCTGCTGGTCCCGGCTTGCTGTGTTTTTTAAGCCACAGGTCTGAGATTTGAACCTAGATGGTTGGTCAGTGTGGAATCCAACTGTCTTAACCACTAGACCAAGGAACTTGCCTTGGTGTTTAATATTGAGTACATATATATTTACAATTATTAAATATTCTTTGTGAATTAAAACCTTATAATACCCTTTTTCATTTGTCATTATTTTTTCATTTATTTATTTATTTATTTACTTGTATAGTTATTTAAATTCAGCCAGAGAGGGACAGAGTGAGAGAGAGAGAGAGAAAGTGAGAAAACAAGCTTCCAGGTCTGGGACTCGAACTGAGATCGACCATGTGGGAATCCAGCGCCCTTAACCACCACGCCATGTGCCAACCCATGTCAGTTTTTTCCCATAAAGTCTGAAGCCATTGCTTTATGTTTTGTATGTAATATCTTTTTCCATTCTTTTAGTCTTAGCTTGTATGTATCCTTAGATCTTAATGAGTCTCTTATAGAGAGAATAGAGATATAGTTGGATTTTTAAAAACTTATTTTATCCTGTCTGTACTTTTTAAAATTCTATTTTTAATTTTAAATGTTTGTCATAGCTCTCATGCACCCTCTGGTGGGAGAAAGTCAGAAATAGGCAGAGAGAGGAAAGTGAGAAACCACTCTCCAGGAGGGTTGGCCACGCTGTAATGACTTCTCCATTTTCCCTCTTAGGATTTTGGGTATGCATGGTCATATACCTGGCATGAGTTTTAAGCCACCAAGTTTAAAAATGAAATGCAGTCAGCCATGTGGGAGTCCAGTGCCTTAACCAAACCACCATTTTATATTATATTATATTATAATATAATATTATATTATAACCACCATATTATAACTGGATTTTTAAGTTTGCTTTTATATTAACCTTTACTAGGGAATTTTATACCACCTGTGTGCCCCACCCCCCAGCTTTTCCTTGACTTGTTTATTCATTTACATTTAAAATATTGGATCATTGGAAAAGTCATGACATATTTTTCTGTGCAAAAGTGTGTCTTAAATTCCTACAATCCAGTAATTCCTGACAGAGAACTCATTGATATAATTTTAATTTATTTTTGTGTTGCAACTTAAAAAACAAATTTGGGTACTTGTATTACTCTAGGACAATACTGTAATTCATTTGATCATGGGTATGATTTGGCTACTGTGGAAATTGAACTACTGAGTTTGTCCTGTGGGATCCAGCTGCCTTAACCTCCATATCACCTGCTGGTTCATCTCCCAACATTTTTGTATCTCTCTTTCATGCTCTGCTGTCTTTTGTGTTTTTTTGTTTGTTTGTTTTTTTGGGAGAGTTTTTTTTTGCTATAGGGCACGGGCGCTCGCCATACAGACAGAGAGAGACAGAGAGATGGAAAGCGAGAAATCACACCCCGGGGGGATGGCCACGCCGCAATCCCTTCTCCTCCATTCTCCTCTTGGGATCTTGGGCACACACACACACGCGCCCAGCGTGAGTTTAAGCCACCGGGTCCGGGACTCGAACTGCGGTCGACTATGTCGGAGTCCAGTGACATAGTCATTATGCTAACTGCTTGTCCTTCCTCCCTCTTTTATGTTTTATGTTGTATAATGTTTAAAATAGAATATTAGTTGGTTTTTATGCTGTAAAAAATAAGATAGCTTTATCACTATTTTATTCACCTGTATTACAATTGGATTTTTAAGTTTGCTTTTATATTAACATTTACTAGGGAATTTTATACTCATACTATTTTCTGTTGTTATTATCCTTTTGCTTCACCTTGAAGGACTTCTTTTTTCTTTTTTTTTTTTTTTTCTTTTTTTTTGCTGTAGAGCAAGTGTTCTACAGAGACAGAATGGGAAAGTAAGAAATCACTACCCAGAGTCTATGGCCACAGTGCATTCCCCACTTCCTATTTTGTCTTAACACACTACATGAGTTGTAGTGTGTTTTCAGGCCTCTGGATCTGGGACTCTATCTGTGCAGTTAGTTGTGTGGGATCCACATTAGCAGCTGGCCCACCTTTTAGCATTTTTTATAGGGAAGTTCTGATGGTGTTGAGCTCTCTAAATGGTTTTTCCAAGACTGTTTTATTTTTTCCTTCCTGAAGGACGTTTGTTATAAGGTAGGTCTGCCATCAGTTAACTTGCTTTTAGGGTAAAATGTTAGCTTCTCCATAAGACTATGAAGTTTTGTCACTCATTCCCGATCAAGTTTGTCATTTTGACCCTATGAAACTATGGATTTTCTTAGGCCTTCTGAATCATTGATCTCTTCTAGAAGCAAAGATGCTGTTTTAATTATAAATTCTACTGTTGAAAACTTTAGTTTCTTTCCAGGAAAACAAAACAAAAACAAAGTTTTTTTTCTCAGTGTTTCTAGTGTCTTTTTCCAGTGTCCTGAAATTTCTAACTGTGAAGTTTGTGTTTTATTTTGTTATCATTCCTTCTCTTCACTACTTTTTTGCTATTATACTTTATAAAGTCTTTTCAAGATCTGCGTTTTATGTTAGGTAAGTAAATTTTTACAAAGTATAGTTCCCTTTTCTCTCCTCCCTCTCCCTTTTTTCTTTTCTGTCAGCACATGCACTCACTGAGGAGAGATAGAGAGAGAAAGAGGAAAGTGGGAGTGGACTCCAAATGGGGAATAGTCATGGCGTAGTCTTGTCTTTATTTTGTACTCCTCTCAGGATTTGGGGCACCTGTGTCCACATACCCAGCACCAATGTCCACATACCCAGTTTCTAGTTGCTGGAGCTAGGACTCAAACTCTGGGTTAAGTCCTATAGGATTTAGATGCACTAACCATCATGTCACAGCTGGCTCAGTTTGTCTGCTCTTGAAAAATTTCTAGCCTTTTTTCATTTTTTTTTTTTTTTAGAGGATTTAAATATAGGGCATGTGTGCTTGCCAGAAAGAGACAGAGACAGAGACAGAAAGTGAGAAATCATCCCCCATGGGGGATGTCTATGCCACAATCCCTTCTCCTCCATTCTCCTTTTGGGATCCTGGCCATGCATGCACATGTGCCTGGTGTGAGTTTAAGCCACCGGGTCTGGGACTCTAACTGTGAGTCCAGTGACGTAGCCATTACGCCATTTTGCTGGTCCCTAGATGTCCCGACCCGGGGAACAGTCGAACAGGTTTCCTGAGGGAAGGAGTGAGAGACGGGACGAGCGGTGCGGAGATGACTCATGCAGCCTCGCACATATCCCTCTTCTCTGTTTTAATTTGAGAGACGAGGAAAAGGCCTGGGGGAATTGTGCCTGTCTTACGTTGGATTCGTCTATGGAACCATATGTCCATTCTTACCCGTCATTGGAGAGTCCCATAGCTATGATGGGCCTCCTCTCTTAGGTGGAAGGACTGAACAGTTATTGGGTTCATCAGACTCTCTTACCCGTCTTTGGCTAACCGATTCACCGCCTCAGGCGAGACCAGTATAGGGGTGTTGGTCTTCCATAAGCAAGTCAATTTGCTGTTTGAGGAATGATATGCACCTATTAAATATAACAGGTCCCAGTGAGCAAACAATTAAAAAGCCAATGGATGGGCCAAGTAGGGGGGAGCAGGAAAGGGAGAAGACCGTTCCAGGCAGACCATTCTACGTTGTTGGAGAGATCATTGGAGTTGATGTATCTTCATTTTGTTGATCTGTGGAAGGAGAAGAGAGACATCTCAGGGTTTTCATTGTCCCTGGATGGCTTGTTAGAATCAATCTGTTTGATTAATCTTTCTGGTAACCAATGAGCAGCATCCATTTTTTGAGAATAGATGCAGACAGACCCTCTGCCCCAAATGAGGACAGGTTCTGGACCATGCCATTTATTGTCCAGACCAGAGGATCTTTCCACAAAACTGAGGCAAATTTTGTTTTGGTAGTTGAATGACAGAAGCGCTCAGCAGCTGAGTCTCCATCTTTTATCAAGAGACAGAAAATTTAGGACAAAAAGAGTATGTGCCAGAAGGTTTTTTGGCGAGCCCTTAGTTTGTAAAAGCTCTCTCTTTTTTAGCTTTTGGAGAGTATTTTTTAAGGAAAGATGAGCATGTTCAACAATGCCCTGTCCCTGGGGATTGTATGGGATCCCCGTAACATGTTTAATGTGAAGTTGTTTACAAAAAGAGGCAAAATTGTTTCCTGTATAACCTGGGCCATTATCTGTCTTAATTTGTTGAGGTTTACTCATAACAGAGAGTGCAGTGAGTACATGGGAAATAACATGTTTTCCAGCTTCACCAGTTTGTGCTGTGGCAAAAATGAAACCGCTGAAGGTGTCAACAGTAACATGAACATATTTGGTAGTACCAAATTCAGCGATATGAGGGACGTCCATCTGCCATAATGTGTTAGGCATAAGGCCTCTAGGGTTAACACCTTGATGTGGTGTAGGCAAAAGGATAAGACAGGCTGAACATTGTTTTACAATTTGTCGGGCCTGTTCTTGAGTAATTTTAAACATGAGGTGAAGTGTGTGAGAATTTAAATGATGTAGTTGATGTGCAGCAATGGCGTCTGAAAGGTTTTTATCAGCTTTTGTAGAAGCAACCAAGGAATGTTTAGTGGCAAGATCAGCGCGGCGGTTGGCCTCAGTCAGAGGACCGGGCAAGTAGGTACGTGCATGTAAATGGCCAATATAAAAGGATAGCTCTCAATTTCTAATGAGAGACTGTAGTTGGCGGAAAAGCTGTGCAGCCTGAGAAACTTGTTTAATTTTTTTTTTTTTTTTTTTGTGGAGAGGTTTTTGCTATAGGGCGCGTGCGCTCGCCAGACAGACAGAGACAGAGAGACAGAAAGCAGGAAATCACCCCCCAGGGGGGATGGCCACGCCGCAATCCCTTCTCCTCCATTCTCCTCTTGGGATCTTGGGCACGCACGCACACGTGCCCGGCGTGAGTTTAAGCCGCCGGGTCCGGGACTCGAACCGCGGTCGACTACGTGGGAGTCCAGCGACATAGCCATTACGCTAACTGCTGGTCCCAGAAACTTGTTTAATTTGTGCCACGGTTTCTAGAAGTGGAACAGACATAGCAATATAAGCACTATCTGTATATAAATTCAAGGGCATATCGGGAAAAGCAGAAAAGACTGCAATGACTGCCTGCAACTCAACCAGCTGAGCTGGTGTTGAGCAAGTGGTAAATGTAACTGTCTAATCAGAGAAGGAATAGGAAGCAGTTCCATTGGAGGAACCATCAGTAAAAAACCAATAAAGCATTTAAAACAGGATGAAGTGATGTTCGTATAGGGAAAACAAAATCATGGGTAGATAAAAAATATAAAAATTTATCTGGAGGAAGATGGTTATCAGTAGTTCCAGTAAAGGAAACACAGGCAATAGGCCAGAAATCTGTTTGTTGGAATAGCCAATTAACTTGGTCTTTAGTATATGGCTGGATATTGTATCAGGGTCTTTGCCAAAATAAGTAACGCTTAAATTTTGAGCCATACTGATAACATCAGCTACAGCTTGATAATAAGGGTATATGACCTTTTAAGGGGAAGATGGTAGGTGAACCCACATGATTGGAGCAGATTGCCAGAACACAGCCTTTGGTGTGACTGAAGTGCCACAAATAATGAGAATGGCAGTCTATAATCGATGGCTGTGATGAATTGAGAGGCAATGGCCTTTTCTACTATAGAGAGAGCTTGACGGCCCTCCTCTGTAAGTATTTGAGGAGATTTAGGATTGTTGTCTCCTTGTAAGATATTAAACATAGGTTTAAGCTGGCCTGTGGTTAATTTGAGGTATGGGCGGATCCAGTTGATATCGCCCAAGAGTTTTTTGGAAATCATTTAAGGTTTTTAACTTGTCAAGTTCAAATTGTATCTTTGGAGTGGCGATTTTTTGGCCAGAAAGATGGTATCATAGGTAAGTATATGGGTCTTTAAGTTGTACCTTTTCAGGGGCAATCTTTAGTCCTCGAATGGAAAGTTGTCTTTTAAGGTCTTGAAAACATTGGAGAACTAGCTGACCATCCTTGCCTGCTATTAAAATGTCACCCATGTAATGGATGAGGTATATTTGATTCCATTTGTTTCTAACTGTCTGCAAATGTAGCAGCAACATATTTTTGGCACAGGGTGGGGCTGTTGGCCATGCCTTGGGGGCAGGACTTTCCAGTGGTAATGCTTCATGGGTTCTTTAAAATTAGTTGATTGGATGCTAAAGGCAAATCTTTGTTGATCTGAAGGGTGTAAAGGAATGATATAGAAACAATCTTGAAAATCAATGATTATCTTGAAGAAGTCTAAAGGAACAGCTACCGTGAATGGCAAGCCAGGCTGTAAGGCTCCCATGGGGACCATAGTCTTATTGATTGCTCTTAAGTCTTGCACTAGACGCCATTTACCTGATTTTTTCTTAATTACAAAAATAGGGGTGTTCCATGGTGACATGCTGTCGACAATGTGTCCTGCCTCAAATTGTTCCTATACTAACATTTGGGCAGCTTGAAGTTTTTCAGAAGTAAGAGGCCATTGATCAACCCACACGGGCACATCATCTTTCCAGAAGATTTTATCAGCGTGGGGTACAGGAATATCAATGGCCATTAGGGTAAATTTCCCAGTCCTGTCCTATTAAATTTAGGTTTTGGTACCAAAGGATGGATGATACCTGACTCATTTTTCCCTAAGCCTTTTCCTGGCATATAACCCTGTGTTAACATTTGTGCAGTAACTGTATCGGAAGGGCTGAACATGATGAGGCTCATTTGTGATAACAAATCTCTACCCCAAAGGTTTATGGGGAGACCTTCTATAATAAAGGGTGGGATGGTTTCCCTCTCTGTCTGTCCATTGTAATACTTTAGCGCTCCTTTCTGGATTCTGGCTTTGACCAATGCCTTTTAGGTGGGTAAGGGTTGGTGTTAGGGGCCAAGTTTGGGACCAGTTGTCTATTCTGAGAATGGTAACTTCACCTTCGGTGTCAACAAGTCTAGAAAACTGTTTACCATCTAACCATAAAGTAAGCATTTGGTTTGTTTGGGGAAATTTGGTGGACCCAATAAGCATCTGAGGAACCAAACCCTTTTTCACCTCGTGAGGAGGTTTGGATGTTATTTTGAGTGGAAAGCAGTGGAAGGAGTAAGAGTTGAGCTATGCACTTTCCAGCTGTAATAGTTGTGATTAAATTTGGAGAGGAAGCCATAATTTTTATTTCTCCTTCATAGTCACTATCTATTATTCCTGGAAAGATTTGAAGTCCCTCCATAGTGGCACTACTATGACCCATGAGTATTGCAAAGGTGTTTGGAGGTAAAGAGCCAAAGATTCCAGTAGGCAAGGCCTGTACCCCCATCTCGGGAGTTAATACTGTGTGGGTGGTGGAACAGAGGTCCAGTCCTGCACTTCTTGGAGTCGCTCTAGAGAGGTCCGAAATGGATTGTTCGTTGGAACAGTTTGCATTGCCCCAAAAACTTGTTTGGGTCTGGGGGCCTGGGGCTGGCCCCTGTACCTGTTTCCCTAAGAGTAAATGAGTGGTCTGCCATGGATATGTTTTGGACCTGCTCTTGTTGGCAGGATGACATCCCCTCTGGCACTTACTGCAGGGGTTGATTCTGTCTCTGATTTTTTTAAAGTTTTTTTTGTTTTGTTTTGTTTTGTTTTGTTTTTGAGAGGTTTTTGCTATAGGGTGCGTGCGCTCGCCCGACAGACAGAGACAGAGAGACAGAAAGTGAGAAATCATCCCCCGGGGGCATGGCCACGCCGCAATCCCTTCTCCTCCATTCTCCTCCTCTTGGGATCTTGGGCACACATGCCCACGCACCCGGCGTGTTTTAAGCCACTGGGTCCATGACTTGAACCACGGTCGACTACATGGGAGTCCAGCGACATAACCATTATATTATGCTAACTGCTGGTCCCTCTGTCTCTGATTTTTAATATTTTTTGTTTTACATTGTTTTGCCATGTGTCCTGGGCGACTGCATTTAAAACAATTACCTCGATTATTGCCCTTAAGGAATTGGCGGACGTTGTACCCTTGAAGGGCAGCGGCCATGGCTAATCCCTGTTGGTATGCTGATCTGATCTCTGAACAAAGACGTATGTACCCTGTCAGGTCTGTCTTTTTTCTGTGTCGTCTAATGGCTGCCTGACAAGAGGCGTTAGCATTTTCATATGCCAGTTGTTTTACAAAGTCTGTACTTGAATCAGCACTACAAAATATTTTTTCTGATGTGGTAATTAATCAATGTACAAAGTCAGAAAAAGGTTCATCAGGCCCTTGTCTAATGTTAGTAAGGGAGGTGCTCAAATCTCCTTTGGCAGGGAGTTTTTTCCAGGCCTTTATGCCTGCTGTATGAATTTGTGCAAAGAGCCCTGGGTCATACTGCATTTGATTTTCATTGTGTGCATAGTTTCCTTCTCCTATTAACATTTCAGCCATCCAGCCGTTATTGGCTTGGGCATTGCGGCAGGTGGTTTTCCTACAAGCCTCTACATATTCTGATTTCCAACGCAGGTAGTCTCCTCCTGAAAGTGTAGCTCAGGCTAATGTTTGCCAATCAGACGGTTTGAGCCAGTCCTCGGTGACAGCTTCAACTATAGCTAAGGTATACAGAGCAGTAACTCCATATTGGGCGACTACTGCCTTAATTTCTTTTACCATTTTAAAGTCAAACCCGCTGTGACTGCGCTAAACCTGTCCTTGGGGATCTGTAGTTTCTGTAACAGGGAATGTCTCAAAGTCTGTTGTGTGTGATCCCTGAACTAGTTTTGTTTCTTTGTTGGTATTGGTTTTGTTTCTCTAATTGTGATATTAGTTCCCGGTGTTCTTTTTCTAATCAAATTTGTTCTTTTAATTATTTTATTTCATTAATTATTTTTTGTTTCGGGTCAATAAGAGGTGGTGCTGAGGCAGTAGTGTTATAGGGTGGCAGCCGTTTTTTTGAAGGGTGACCATTCAGCCTCGGCCTCTAGGATTTCATCCTCTGAACTAGTTGATGACTTGTTTTTCTTTGGCTCTTGTAGAGCCTTAAAGTTGTTTTTATTTTTTAGTTTTTTCGATTTTTGGGGCTTTGTCTCGCCTTTGGGGCTTTAACTTCTCCCTCACTATCTAGGGAAGTAAGATCCTCTCCCTGTTCCTTTTCAATTTTAGAATTAGTGACCATAGTGGCAAGGGCTTCTTTTAAGTCCTGAATGAATAGTTTGTGCGGACTTAGCTCTTGTTCATGCTGTCTAAGCTCTTGTCCCATTATTACCCTTATTACTTGTCCCATTATTACCCTTATTGCTTATAAGTAAGCAACCTTTGTTACTCACCGGGACGATTCTCTGCCGTCCTCCTTTGCGGCTTTTCTCGGGACGATTCTCTGCCGTCCTCCTCTGCGGCCTTTCTCGGGACGATTCTCTGCCATCCTTTCTCGGGACGATTCTCTGCCGTCCTCCTCTGCGGCCTTTCTCGGGACGATTCGCTGCCGTCCTTTCTTGGGACAGTTCTCTGACGTCCCCTCGTGGACGATTCTCTGCTGTCCCCTCCTCGGGTGCTCTTCACTAGATCCTTTGTACTCAGGTCCCTTGTTTGAGCGCCACGTGTCCCGACCCAGGGGACAGTTGAACAGGTTTCCTGAGGGAAGGAGTGAGAGACGGGACTAGTGGTGCAGAGATGACACATGCAGTGTTACAGCACGGAGACGACAGAGTGCCTTCAGGGTCGTCCATTTATCGTGGGCAGCACGGTACAGCACGGAGACGACGCAGTGTTACAACTCTTCAGGGTCGTGTCGTCTATTGTGAGCAGCACGGAGATGATGTGGTGTCACAGCTCTTCTGGGTCTTACTGAGGCAATGCAGTGCTAAAACTCTTCAGGGTCTTCTGGGTCGTCTGGCGATTGTGGGCCAGGCATTGTGGTTATATATATGCTGGTGGGCCGTGATTGGTTGTAAAAGGTGGGTTATGATTGGTTGTAAAAGGTGGGTTATGACTGGTTGCTTTTGGACCAATCATGAGGTGCCGGATATGCAAATCTGAGGGATTCTAGTGGCCAATCAGAGCAAGGTTTTGAAGGTGAGGTTTTTGAAGGGGAGCCAATCATGGCAATTGTTTGCTCTCTGAGAACCTCGGCAGACTCGCTGGTGCACAGCCTCCCACACCTAGATCATATTTTAAAAGTTTTTCCAAAATACTTGATGCATTTTTGAGATAAGTGTGTGAGAAAAGGGTGTTGTAATCACTACCTATACCTGTTGATTTGTCCTTTTCATCTTGTAATTTTTGTTTCATGTATTTTGACTATCATTTTCACATGGATATTTCACATGAATGTTTAGTGCACTTGTGTCTTCTTAGAAGTTTGACCCTTATATCATTACCAGATCACTCTTTTAATCCTGGTATGTTTTTGTTCTGAACTTGATCTGATTTAATACAGATTATCTCTTACTGTGATCAAGAGCTTTTTGTATTTCACTTTTTTTTATGTTTGTATATATGAAATGAAAAATCTTAGCTGCCTGACTCAAGAGTAAAGACCAAATTTATGTTCTATGTACTCCTTTTATCCATAGCCTCAACATGATCTTTCTATAGTATTACTGTGTTTGGGATTTTAACTGATTCATCACAAAGGGTTATGTGTAGAATTTTTCCACTTTTGTGTCAGTTTGGTATTGAGAACGTTTTAAGTTTGGAGCATTTTGTATTTTGAACCTGGCCAAAGGAACTTCATGAAGGAAGTTCATGAAAGTGGAATTTAAATATGAGATTATTTCTGTGCAGAATTTATAGTCCTTGAATAGCACTTTTTGATATTATGCATATTTAATAAACTTTTCAAAAAATATTTCCTATAAACAGGGTCTCCAACTTCCTTTTTGTAGGAGTATAATACAGATTTGTGTATTTTTAGTTTGGCAGTTTCCATTTTTTTCTGTATCTGTTTCTTCACTTATAATCTGTGTGTCTTTAATTTTATAGATTTACATTATAGAAGTGGGTTGTTTAGTTACTATAGCTAGATACATAAGGAGAAAAAGTGTTTATGTGACAAACTCAACTTTTTCTTGAGAGAGATTTTTTTGCCATAGGATGTGTGTGCTTAAGAGAGAAAGACAGAGATGGTGATGGAAACAAACAGTAAGAGGGGAATGGACTGCTATAATCTCTTCTCCTGCAAGGATTTTGGGCATGTGCACACATGCACCCAACATAATTTTCAAGCCATGATCTGAGATTCAAACTGTGGTCAGCCATGTGGGAGTCCAGCAATTTAACTTCTATGCCATTTGCTGACTCCTATGATGCATTCTTTAAATGTGTGTTTGCTTAACAGAGGGCGGGGAGGACAAGAAATGAATCATTCTCCCACTCCCAGAATGGGTGGCCATGCGACAATTTCTTTTCTTTCGTTCTTCTCTTGGGACTTTAGGCACACATATATGGGCACCTAGCATAATTTTCAAGTCACTGGGTCCTGCACTATGGTCATCCATTTGAGAGTCCAGTACTTCAACCACCATGTCACCTGTCAGCCCGTTTGGTGTTTTAGACAAGATCGACAACATCTTGCTATGTTATGAACCTCCTCTAATTTTTCAAGTAGCTGGAGCTAAGGCATTTTCCATTTTGTCTTACTGCTTTCTTTCTTTTTTTTTTTTTAAAAAGAATTATTTATTTACTTTTTTAAAAAGAATCATTTATTTCCATTTGTTATTGTTTCTTTTTTCTTTGGGGGGAGAGAGAGGGAGAGGGAGAGGAAGGGGGGGGGGGGAGGGAGAGAGAGAGAGAGAGAGAGGGAGAGAGAGAGAAGGAAGGAAAATGGGAAAGCAAGCCACCAGGTCCAGGACTTGAACCATGGTTATCCATGTGGGAATCCAGCGCCCTTATCCACCACACCACCTGCTGGCCTCTATTTATTTACTTTTATTTATTATCATTAGTTTATATTTGACCAGAGAGAGGGGAAGGGAGAGAGAAAGAAGGTGAGAAAGCAAGCTACCAGGGTCCAGTACTCAAACCATGTTTTGCCATGTAGGAGTACAGTGCTTTAACCACACCACCTGCTGGCTCCATTTCTTACTTCTTTGGACATTGTCTCATTATACTACTCAGTGGCTTCAAACTTACGCTGGGTGCATGTGCTGGCATGCCCAAGATCTCTAAGGAAAATGGAGGAGTAGGGAATGCTGTGTGGTCTCCCTGCTGGGGGTTGATTTCTCACTTTCTGTCTCTGTCTGTCTTTGTCTCTTTGTGTGAGCACACATACCCTATCGCAAAAATTTGTCTTAAAAAGGAAAAGATAAAAGAAAAAAAAAAAACTAGGAAAAAATCTTATGGAGTTTGAAGTTGATTCTTCTTATAGAGCTTGGGAAACAATTGCCCCGTTTCTATTATGTGATAAGTATTTTAGTAAACTTACATAAATTTTCTGAGTAAAAATTCTTATATCAATTTTTTTATGTTACTAAGATTGAAATTGGAAGAGGTTAAAGTTTTCTGAGATCTGTGGTTAGTAAAAACTCATAGCAGAACCTCAGAACACTGTTATACTTTCATTCTTTTTTTTCTTCTGTAAATTGTTAGGGTTCAGAAAATATTTGATTCCTTGATTTGTTTCTCTGAAAAAAAAAAAGAAATTCAAGAATATAATGTGATATGAGTGCCTGTGTGTATTGGCATAGAGGGTATTAGTGTATTCAATATATTGGAATAAGGAGACAAAAATAATAGATACTGAGTACAAATGATAGATACTATCTTGAGCAACTGTTTTCAGTAGAAATATATTGTATATTACAAAGGTGAGTCATATAGCAGCTAAAAAATTCATAGCAGCATAAAAATAGCAAAAAGAAATGGTGAAGTTAATTGAATAGTATCTTATTTAACCTAATGAATCTAAAATGCTAATGTGATAACAAATTTTTTTTAAGAATTATTTTTATTTAACTTTTATTTATTATTGTTATCATTATTATTTTCCAGTTTTGATCAGAGAGACACACAGAGAGAGAAAGGAAGTGAGAAAGAAAGCCAGCAGGTCCGAGACTTGAACTGTGGTCGGCCATGTGGGAGTCCAGCGCCTTTAACCACCATGCCACTTGCTGGCCTCGATAACAAATATTTTGATGACTGTTTTTTTGTATTTAATTTTTGACATTTACAGCACATTTCAATTTGGGCTCGCCCCAATGTTGAAAATTGCATGCTATTAGTGTCTACTGAACCCAGTAGAGTTTTTCCTGCAAGCCTGTTTGAGACTGGCTACACGAACAAGTAATAGTTGGATCTTCAACTTTTATGTAAGATCATTAAAGTGCTCTTAGCTTTCTTTTTTAGGCTATCCCTTCTCCTCCATTTTCCTCTCGAGATCTTAGGCACACACACACATGCACCCGACGTGAGTTTAAGCTACCGGGTCCGGGACTCAAACCGCAGTCGACCACGTGGGAGTCCAGCGACATAGCCATTACGCTAACTGCTGGTCCCTTTTAGGTGGATTTTATTCTCTTTTTCAAATGGAAACAAACTTAGGTCATGATTGTTGGCTCCATCAATAGATATTTCAAATGTTTCTTCTCAGGTTTCTTCACTGAATCCATATCTGTGGTGGTAATGATCTGTATTGGTTATTTGATATCTTTAATAGTAATCTCATGTAGAATATGTACATTCTCTCAGGAAGCAAGTGCAATTTAGGATTTTCTGTTTTCTTAATGTTTATATATTTTCTTGTAGGCTGTTCGCTGCTATGAATCCTTAATCTTGAAAGCTGAAGGAAAAGTGGAGTCTGATTTCTTCTGTCAGTTAGGTCACTTCAACCTCCTATTGGAAGATTATGCAAAAGGTAATGTATTTTCTTTTTAGATTTTTGCTTAACTTATGCTTGCATTATGCTTTGCATAAGTCTTGCTTTTATCAAAGGTATTTCCTTTTTTTTTCTTCTAAGCTAAAACCTATATAAACCTATATAAGCAGTAAGAAAATAAAGTATGTGGAAATTTGAACACTTTGCTTAAATATTTAATAAATCTTTTACTTATTTACTTATTTTAAAGATTTTTGCCTTAGACTGTGTACGCTCCCCAGGGGGTGGGAGAGAGAGAGAGGCGGGGGTGGGGGGGGGGGGGGGAGAGAGAGAGAGAGAGAAATCACTTCCCAGAGGTTGTCCACAGAAGAGACTGCAGTCTCTTAAGATTGTCCTCCTAAGATTTTAGACATACATATACACACACCCCTCATGATTTTCAAGCCACTGAGTCCAGTACTTGAGCCATGGTCAGCCAGGGATTTCAGTGACATAACTACTACACCATCTGTTGACTTCAGTAAATCTTTTAATTGCTAGAAGGCATGTATCCTTGCCAGAGGGAGACAGAGTAAGAGGGAGAGTGAGAAAACACTCCCTATGGGAAGTGGTCACTTCACAGTCTCCTTCCAGTTTTTCATTTTGTCTGGATTTGGGGCAAGCAGAAACTTGCATTTAGTGTTTTTTTTTTTTTTTTTTTTTTTTTTTTTTTCCATTTGCCAGGAACTCAAAGTGTAGAGTCAGCCATTGGGATGCCATTCCCTTAGTCACCAAGCTATGGGGCTGACTGGCCCAATTTTATTCACTAAATCTGATGATTCAGTAAAATTTAACTACCTCCACATTGCTGTGTGAAAATCCATATTCTTTAAAACCTTATCACATTAAGAACATTTGAAATCTTTCCCTATGTAAACATAGAAGTAGAGAGTTTAGAAATAATAAGAGAAACAGCTTTTTTTTATTTTAATTTTTTTAAAAAAGATTTTTGGTATAGGGCATGTGCACTCACCAGACAAAGAGACAGAAAGTGAGAAATCCCCCCCCGGAGGGATGGCGAAGCCTCAGTCGCTTTTCCATTCTCCTCTCAGGATCTTGGGCACACATGCACACATGTCTAGTATGAGTTTTAAGCCACTGGCTCTGGGACAGAAACCATGATTAACTGCATGGGAGTCTAGCAATGTAACCTTTATGCCATCTGCTGATCCTAACATTTTGTTTTATTTACATTCAGCCTTTTTTTTTAAAGAACTATTTTTATATCAATATTTATTTATTTGTAAATAATTTAACCAGAGAGGGATGAGCACATGAGAGAGCGAGAAAGTGAGGAAGCAAGCTACCTGATCCAGGACTGGAACCAGATCTGTGGTTGGCCATGAGGGAGTCCAGGGCCCTTAACCACCATGCCACCTGCTGGCCCCTGTATTCAGTTATTTAATTACATTGTTGGCAGGAAATTTAGAACACCAACTTGTGAGGATAAATTCCATTTGTAAGGGCAAATACAGATTATAGGGAAGCCCTGGAGCTGAGAAACAGCTTTGATGTTTGGTAAAATTGGCAATTCCACTGTTTTCTGATTAACCTTACGCTGTTTTGTAACCTTGTATTTTTCCTTCTATGAGTTAAAGATCTCATCCTCCTGGCGACTGGGTTTCTGCAGCTGCTCCCCCCCCCCCCCTTTTTTTT
This sequence comes from Tupaia tana, assembly GCA_026018925.1. Taxonomy (NCBI): domain Eukaryota; kingdom Metazoa; phylum Chordata; class Mammalia; order Scandentia; family Tupaiidae; genus Tupaia; species Tupaia tana. The sequence continues at coordinate 6,698,900 of JAKSZU010000031.1, forward strand.
TTAAGTAAGCAGCAGTGAGAAGTTTTGAGATTCTTACCTTGCTAATACCAATTTTTGTGGAGGTGGTGATGACAAATTCCTGGTGTGTTCTATTCAGTGGAACTCCATTGAGGACCAAAGGTCGTCACAAGTAGCAGGACACTGCTTGACTGCTTCAGGAGAACCTCTTTCTTAACTTCTGCGCTGTCCAGTGAGGATGATCAGAATGGTCCTGGGAGTGATGCTAGCTTACAGCTTTCTCACCCCCTGAAGAGTTTTTTGTCATGGCTCAACAGCTTTCAAGGCACATCTTCAGTAGGATAGTACCTAGGCATTTTGTGATGCTTAACTGCCTTGGTAGCACCATTCATTTTTCTCCTTTTTCTTTTCAATTCTGAATTTAGTGGCCAAGTATTTCCTCTTGTACATGCCTTCCTGGAATATGACAGATTTGAAGTATCAGCTGAAGCCATGGACTGGGACTGGGTTTTGGCTGCAATGGGGCTTCCCCTTCTTGGGTTTTTTAGCTTTAGAGTCACCCTTTTTAATCTTGCAACTGGCATTAGCCTTTTTGGCTTCAAGTTTCTTCTCCTTAGTATCCCACTTCTCAGATTTTTCACCTGCCATCTTGTATAGTGGGAAAGAGAACTTGCATTTTTTATTTTGTTTTTTTCATTAGAATTTTCCATTTAAGTTAAAAAATATTTGTAAGTCTTATCTGTAAGAATATACATATATAATTTTGAGTTTGAGACTTGAATAAAACAGTTCTTTTTGAAATGCATTTGAGATATATTTTTAGATAAAGATAAAATTATGAGATAACTGTTGTTGTATGCTTTTCATAGTACTAAGATACTGACAGTAATTATTATCTTGGAAAACTAGAAGAACTTCTAAACTTTTCCCTCTATTACAATATCATACCGAAGAAAAACTGTCTTATAAGAAAGGATATTTTAGACCCTTTTGAGGAAAGTAAACATCTTGGTAGACAGTAGATTGATGGTATTAGGATTTTGAGCAAATTTAGTCAATGGAAAGAACAGCTGTCAAATTGTTTTAGACTTAGAGCAAGGAGTTGACATGTTACATTGGGACATTAGCAGTAGAATTTTGCCTGTGCTCATTTTTTTTTGTCAGGTTAAGCCAGTCTTTAGTATGAAAGGCAGTTTTGATTTGAAACAGTGTAGGGTATCATGCTTTCTGGGGTATTCATTTTCCAGTTATAACTCAGTACTTGAAAGTGGTAAGAGATTTATTTATTTAACTTTCTTGAACTTTTGTCTTCTAAACTGTAAATTAGGTAACATAGGATTTTTTTTTTCTATTTTATTTCTTTTTACATTTTTCCACAAACATTTACTTTACGTATCAAACAATTTTTGCTCACACTCCATAGTTCTTGATAGTTAATAACTTTTAAAATCTCAAGATATGAATGCTCAAAATATTTCTTATAATTTTGCATAATTTTATTTGTGACTCTAACAACAGAGACAGTATGGTTTTAAATATTTTTGAGAAAATATTTATATGTCAACTACTCATTGCTGAAAAGCAAATGCCCAGCACACAAGTCACACATCAGCCTTCTCAATTCAACCTTGTCTGCAAAGTATTCTTTGATATACCATCTGCTAGCAAAGATCAGTCTCTTTTTCTTCCTTCAATGTCTTTCTCAAGATAATCCTCTGGTGTGGTTACTCTTTTGTAGTCTCTATTGATTACAATGCTGAGCTAGAAAAGTCCAGGTTATCTTGTTATAAATTCTTTGATATATCCAGATCTTTGGGTACTTAATGCCATCTAGTGTTTCTTGTATAGTATTCTCTCTCTCTCTCTTTTTTTTTTTTTTTGGTTATTTTCTTAGTTTTTTGTTTTTTTATTTCCCTAGATCAGAGGTTTTGTCTTCCACATCTGAGATTTGATTTTCTGCGTGGACTAATCTGCTTTTAATACTTTTGAGGAGGTTTTGATTTCCTGAATGGAAGACTTCATCTCTAATGGCTCCATTTGATTATTTTTTTTTAATGATGTGTATATCCTGTTTCAGATCATGGAAGAACTTTAACACCTCCTGTAACTTGCTCTCTCTTTTCTCCTGAATCTTCTGGAGTTCATTCTTTCTTGGCTCTTGTATCTCCTTGAGTTTTGTCACTATGAATATTCTGAATTCTCTATCAGACACTTCCATGAGTTCTACTGTACTATCTGTGGATGATCAGGGATTGTTCTTTTCCCTTAGGGGAGAGATATTTTCTTGTTTTTTTTTTTTTCATGTTTCTTGTGCCTCTGTGGTGTTTTCTGGTTAATCTGTGACAAAATCTCTCCTCCACTTTTCTTTGCAAGATGGTATCCACAGAAAGAAATTAGGAGTTCAGATTTATAAAAAGAAATATCTTTCTTAAAGCAGGAGGTTCAAAAATGTTGAGGATTTCAATGACCCTCAAAGTGTTCAGATGCTTGACTACTGTATACCTAGGCCTTTCTAGACATTCAGTGTGTAGAGAGTGAAGTGTGGAGTGGGAAAGTAAGGTTAAAAATAGTAACAGCAAAAAGAAACAAAACTAGAAAAATACTAACAAGAAAGAGAAAAAATTTTTTTTACATGTAAAAAATGAAAAGGCCAGAACACACCTCATCTTTTAAAATGGCTTCTGAAATTAACAAGTGAAAGAAAAGGCCCAAGGTGAGGTGAAGTGGTTGAAACCTTAAAAAAAATTTAAAGAGAGAGAGAGAGTGAGACAGACAGAGAGACAGACAGCCAGAGACAGAGAGAGGACAGAGGTTGCTCTACTTTGTCTGAATATTTCAGGAGTCCAGAAGATGTAGTTTAGAGCATATCTTCCCTGAAAAGACCAGGACACACCTCAGCTTTAAAATGGCTTCTTGTTTGAATATTTTGGGAGTCTAGAAGATGAAGTTTAGAGCATAGCTTCCCTGAAAAGCAACATAGGCTCTTTATAAGTGGTAAATGGAACTTTTTATTTATTTATTTTTTTAAGAGAGGTTTTTGCTATATGTTCTCCCTGAAGAGATGGGGAGAAAGAGAAAGTGAGACATCACTCTCTAGGGGATATGGATACAATGCAGTCTTTTCTCCAGTCACCTCTCAGGATTTGGATGACACACATCTGATGTCATGAGTTTTAAGCATCAGGTCCAGGATTTGAATCACGATTGTCCATGTAGGAGTCCAGTGCCTTAACTATTACACTAACTGCTGGCCACTGAACTCTTCGTTGTTGTTAAAATGGGCTTCTAGTAAGTGATGGTTACTAGTAATATTTATTCATGTCTTTAAGTGTTTAATTTTGGTTAAAATACAGTATTTTAGGGCCAGCTTATGGAATGGTTTCTAAGGCCCTGGACTCGCTATTACTGACCATGGTTCAGATTCTGGACTCTCCACATGACTGACTGTGATTCGAGCTCTGGACTTGGTGGGTTAAAAATCACATTGTGTGTGTGCATGCATGCCTAAAATCCTAAGAGGAGAATGAATAGGAAAGAATTGTGGTGTGGCTATTCCTCTAGAGGGTAATTTCTCACATTCCCTCTCTACTTCTCTCTGGTTAGTGCACATGCCTTAAATGATCAAAGCAAAACAAAAGATAGTACTTTAAAGAAAAGTACTAGGAAAGAAAAATAGGAAGGTTTTTATGTAATAAGTGAGTTTGTTTGGTGCTTTACATGTGTTTGAGAGCAAGTAAACAAAGACCTTGAAAATAGGTTTGCACAGATACTATCTTTAATACTGAATGGTCATTTACTGATAAATATTCTTGGTGGTGGTGTATTTGTTTCAGTTTTGCAATAGGGTGCATGTGCTCACTTGAAGGAGAAAGAGTGGTGATGTGAGAAAGCACCCTCCGAGAGGGTTGGCCACACCACAATTCTTTCTCTATTCTTTTGTTATGATTTTGGGTATGCACGCTTACACACCTGGTGTATATTTCAAGGCACCAAATCTGCGCCTTCAGTGGCACAGTTATCTATGTAAATCTAGTCACCTAAACTAACATGTCACTGGTCGGCCTCTAATGCATATTTTTAATCCCTTGCTCCCTTCTTCATCTTTTCTTTCTTCCCTTCCTCCCTCCCTCTCTTCTTCCCTTCTTTCTTTCCTATCTTGTCTTTTTTGAGAGATTTTTGCTATCAGGCCCATGTGCTCACTGGAGAGACAGACAGAAAGTGAAAAATCATCTCCCAGGGGGTTGTGGCCATGCCACAGTTCTTTCTTCCCCATTCTCCTTTCAGGATTTTGGACATGCATACACATGTGCCAAGTGTGAGTTTGAAGTGACCTGATTCGGGATTTGAACTACAATCAGTCACATGGGAGTCCAGTGTCTTAACTATGCCACCTTTTGACCTCATAATTTCTTAATTTTTCTCTCTTCTGCTAGAGAGTACATATACTTGCCAGAGAGAGACAGAGATTAAGAGAAAGAAGGAAATGAGAATGTATTCTCCATGATGGATAATCAGTTACAATCCCTTCATCTTCATTTCTCCTTTCAGAATTTCAGTTGTGTACACATATATAGCTGGTGTGTTTTTCAAGCTACCAGCTCTGGTGGTATGCAGACCCCCATGTAGGATCAAGCCACCTTAACCACTAAGCTTACTACTGGCCTTTCACAATATAGTTTTTCAAAGCATGCATGCAGTGTGTGATAATTAAATCAAGACTATTACAATATTATCATCAACAAAGAACATATGTTGTACACCATTGGTTTTTGTTCTAGGGGCTTTGTTTTGTTTTGCTTTCAGAGATATATATGTTAGATTGACAACCACTCCTCTGCCCAGCCTTGTTTGCTGTGATGCATCATTCACAAATAGGTCTTGTTTTTTTGTCTTTTTAAAAATTCTCTCCACTAATAATTTTTTCTGGACACCTCCGACCCAACTCTTCATCCTCTCTGCAGTCTCTGGTAGGTACAGTTGCCCTCCAAATATTTTGTCTTTGCACCTTTCACTTTGCATTGAAGTATACATATGTGGCATATGTTACTCAGAGACATACCATATTTTCCTTTCATACTCTGGCTTGTTTCACTTAGCATTAAATCTAGATTTATCTACTTTGAATTGAATGACAGGATCTCACTGATTTTTCTTGTTGTTTCTGTTCTTTCTTTTTTTGGAGAGGTTTTTGCTATAGGGCACGTGCGCTCTCCAGAAAGACAGAGAGAGACAGAGAGAGAGAAAGTGAGAAATCACCCCCTGGGGGTATGGCTATGCTGCAGTCCCTTCTCCTCTATTCTCCTCTTTGGATCTTGAGCATGCATGCACACACACCCTGTGTGAGTTTAAGCCACCAGGTCCGGGATTCGAACTGTGGTTGGCTACATGGGAGTTCAGCGACATAGCCATTATGTTAACTGCTGGTCCCGTTACTGTTGTTCTTTAGAGATCTTTGCCTTAAAGCTCACTGGAGAGAAACAGACACAGTGAGAAGAAAAGTGAGACTGGGAGAATAGCCATGCAGCAATCCCTTTTTCTTCCTTCTCCTGGGATGTTGGGCATACACACACATACACCCTGCATGGTTTCAAGCCATCAGGTCTGAGACACAAATCGCAGTCAGCTGTGTGGGAGTCTAGTGATGTAACCACTATGTCCTCTGCTGGTCTCATCTCCTTACTGTTTTTTATTTTTTAAAATTTTATCTACCTTTTCAAACTTTTATTTATTCATTCATTTATTTTTAATTTGACTGAGAGAGACACACAGAGAGAGATAGAGAAAGAGAGGAAGTGAGAAAGCAAGACACCAGGTCTGGGACTTGAACTGTGGTCAGCCATGTGAGAGTGTCGAACACCTTAACCACCATGCCACCCAATGGTTTCTCTTTTCTGTTTTTTTACCCCTGAGTTTTCTGTGGTAGCTATGTGCCATCTTTTCTTAATCCAAACATCACTTTGGGGGCAAGATTGATTTCAGATCTTAGTTATTGTGAATAATAATGGTCCCCATATCATAGGTAGTTCTATTTGTAAGTTTTTTTAGGAACCTCAGAACTAAGATAAAATCTTCAATCTTTCCATGCACAGTAACAGTACAATTTTATATTCTCATGTACAGTGCACAAAGGATTTCTTTTCTGTATGGGCACCAGCACTAATGAGTTTGTTTTTTCAAAACTGTGGCATTCTTGGACCAGCAGTTAGTGTAATGGTTATGTTGCTGGACTCCGATGTAGTCGACCGTGGTTTGAGTGCTGGTCCCGGTGGCTTAAACTCATGCCAGGTGCGTGTGTGCCCAAGACCCTGAGAGGAAAATCGAGGAGAAGGGATTGCAGTGAGAGCACATGCCCTATAGCAAAAACCTCTGAAAAACAAACAAACAAAAACTGGCATTCTGTCTGGGGTTATGTGATATCTCATTGTAGTTCTGGTTTACATTCACTTTATGATATGAGATACTAAATTTTTTCTTTGCCATTTGTATCTCTTCCTTTAAGAGTTGTCTTTTAGATCAAATGTGCATTTTCAAATGGATTTTATTCATTTTTTTGAGTGAACTGCATATGTTCTCTGTATTTTGGCTGTTCTTTGTCTGAAAGGGATTTGTAAATATTTTTTTCCATCCAGTGAGTTATTTCCTTATTTATTGTTTGCTTTGTAGAAGTTTCTTTAGCTTGATGTAATGCCTCTTGTCTGTTCTTGGATTTATTGCTTAGATTGGAATCTTCTTTTTTAAAATTTTATTTTTCATTCATTCATTTTAATTTGAGAGAAAGATAGAGAGAAAATGAGAAAGCAAGCCATCAGATCCAGGACTTAAACTGTGATTGGCCACATGGGAGTGTCCCATGGGAGTGTCCAGCATCTTAACCACCATGCCACCAGCTGGTCCCAATAGAGATCTTATTTAAATAACCTTTGACTATGCTCAGGTGTTCAGCTCTTTCACCTGTGTTTTCCATCATTGTTTCATATTTTTTGGCTTTACATTTAACTCTTCAACCTGTTTTAAGTTGAATCTTCTTTTTTTTTGTGGGGGGGGGGGAGGTGTTTTTTGCTATAGGTCGCGTACGCTCGCCAGACAGACAGAGAGAGAGACATAGAGACAGAAAGCGAGAAATCACCCCCCAGGGGGGATGGTCACGCCGCAATTCCTTCTCCTCCATTCTCCTCTCGAGATCTTAGGCACGCACGCACACGCGCCCGGCGTGAGTTTTAAGCCACCGGGTTCGGGACGCGAACCGTGGTCGACTACGTGGGAGTCCAGCGACATAGCCATTACGCTAACTGCTGGTTCCCAAGTTGAATTTTCTTAATTGTGGGAGTTAGAAGTCTAGTTTAATTTTGCTGTAAGGAGATATTCAGTTTTTCCAAGGCTTGATTACCTTGTGCTTACATGCACACACACACACACACACACACACACACACACTAAATAATACTAAAACAATATTGGGTATAGGTTTCTGGTTTATTTGCTGGATACTCTTCTGTTTTGTTGGTCTGTAGTTTTGGTTTTGTGCAAGTACTATGATGCTGTTTTGATTATTGCACCTGAGTCATACATTTTTGGAGTTAGATAATGAGATGCCTCTATATTCCTTCATGCTTTTTTGTTTTGTTTTGTCTTGTTTTTTTTCTTCCTAGTTTTGGCAAGGCAGTACAGGGTATTTTATTAAAAGACCAGGCATATTTTATGTTTTTTTGTTTTTTTTTTTCCTATTTCTGTGAAGACTGCCACTGATAATTTGATAGAAATTGATTTGTATTTAAAATTAGGTTGAATAGTATTGATGTTTAAATTATATTGATTCTTTCCACTCAAAAATACAGAATGCCATTTCATTATTTATGTGTCTTTAAAATTTCTTCAGGTTTTTTTTTGGAGAGGTTTTTGCTTTAGGGCACGTGCACTTGCCAGAAAGACAAAGAGAGAAGAGAGATAGAAAGTGAGAAATTACACCCTAGGGGGGATGGCCACACCCTTCTCTTTCACTCTCCTCTTGGGATCTTGGGCACCCATGCACACACGCCCAGCATGAGTGTAAGCCACTGGGCCTGAGACTCGAACCGTGATTGGCTACATGGGAATCCAGCGACATAGCCATTACACTAACTGCTGGTCCCTTCAGGTTTTCATTATAGAGATTTTTAACCACTTTGGACCTGGAGGCTTGCTCTCCTGCTTATCTGTTCTCTCTATCTGGTCAGATTTAAAAATAATAATACATATAACTAAATAAATAATTATTTTAAAAGAGGTCTCTGAAACTAAAAAGAGTAAATTTTTTAGTTGCTATTTTTATATTTTCCAAGAAAGCTTTCTGTTGCTGATTTCAAGTTAATTTCATTAGGTTCAGAAAAGATCCTTAATATGAAATCTTTCAGATCTATAAAAGCTTGTTTTGTGTCCTATATTGAAAATATTTGAATGGGGATGAGGAGAATGCTTATTTTTGCTGTTCTTGGTTGAAATGTTCTATAAATGTCTGTCATGTCCATTTGTGTTTTATGGTATTATTTATTTATTTATTTGCCTATTTATTTATTTTGTAGAAGTTTTTGCCTAACGGTGTGTACATTCTCTGGAGAGAGAGATGAAAACAGTCAGTGAGAGGGAAAGTGAGAAATCACCTCCCAAAGGAAGTGGCTGCGTTGCAGTTTCTTCTTGAGACATTCTCCTCCTGGGATTTTTTTTTTTTTTTTTTCCCCCCCGGAGAGGTTTTTTGCTATAGGGCGCGTGCACTCGCCAGACAGACAGAGACAGACAGAGAGATAGAAAGCAGGAAATCACCCCCCAGGGGGGATGGCCACGCCACAATCCCTTCTCCTCCATTCTCCTCTCGGGATCTTGGGCACGCACGCACATGCGCATGGCGTGAGTTTAAGCTGCCGGGTCCGGGACTCGAACCGCGGTCGACTAGGTTGACTACGTGGGAGTCCAGCGACATAGCCATTACGCTAACTGCTGGTCCCTCCTCCTGGGATCTTAAGCGCACATGGACACATGCCTAGCATGAGTTTCAAGCCACCGGGTCAAGGATTTTAACCACAGTCAGCCATGTGAGAGTCCAGTGATGAAACTGCTAGCCATCTGCTGGTTCCTATTTAGTTCTTGTTTATCTTAACTTTTTTGTTTAGGTGGTCTGCTGAATGGTGAGAGTTGGTGTTGAAATCTAAAACAACCTTTCTGCTACAGTCTCTCTCTCTCTCTCTCGGTCTGATACTTTTTTCTTTTCTTTCTTTCTTTTTTTTTAACGTGTTTACAGTGCGCATGCACTATCCAGAGAAAAAGAGGGAAAGTGAGAAATCATCCCGTTGCGGGGATAGCTATTCCATAATTCCTTCTTCCTCATTATCTTCTTGGGATGTGGGGCATGCATGTACACGTGCCCACATGATTTTTAAACCATCAGGTCCGGGATTTTTACTGTGATTGGACATGTGAGAGTCCACTGCCTTAACCGTAATGCCCCCTATTCACCCGAGTTCTAACAATTTTTATTTTATGTATTTGTGTACTCTGATGTTAGGTGGGTAAATATTTACAATTGTTATATCTTCGTGCTGAACTGATCTCTTGTATGTAGTGACTTTTGTCTTTTCTTTTTTTTAAATGGTTTTAGCTTGAAATCTGTATTCTTTTTTTTTTTTTTGAGAGGTTTTTGCTATAGCGCGTGTGTGCTCGCCAGACAGACAGAGAGAGACAGAGAGACAGAAAGTGAGAAATCATCCCCCAGGGGGGATGGTCACGCCGCAATCCCTTGTCCTCCACTCTCCTCTCGGGATCTTGGGCATGTACGCACACGCGCCCGGCATGAGTTTAAGCCACTGGGTCTGGGACGCGAACTGCGGTTGACTATGTGGGAGTCCAATGACATAGCCATTACGCTAACTGCTGGTCCCACAATTTTTAATGCTTTTATGTCCTCCAGTCTTTCAGTCTCTACCATAGAGTGCAGACAGTCACTATATGTTAAGTGGAAACACACAATGTCCCTGTTTCTTAGCCTGACTGGCATCGCTCAGCAGTAAATCTTCCATATTCACCCACTTTTTCTCAATTACCAGGATCTTGTTTTTTATGGCTTAATAGTATTCCATGGAGTATATGTGCCACACTTTTTCAATATGTTCATGGACATTCTGTTTGTGGACATTTGGATTGGTTCCATTCCATGTCTTAGCAATCATAAAAAATGCCACAATAAATATAGGTATGCAAGTGCTTTTCTGACTAAGCCTTCTATTGTCTTTTGGGTAGATATCTAGGAGTAGAATTGCTGGATCATACAGTAGTTCTATTTGAAGGTCTTTGAGGAACCTCTGTGTTGTTCTCCATTGTGGTTGGACCAATGTATACTCCCAAAAATGTAGGAGAATTCTCCTTTCACCACATCTCTGCCAGCACTTACCATTTTTTTCATTTTAAATCTTCGCCATTCTGACTGGGGTTAGGTAGTATCTAGTAGTTTTGATCTATGTCTCCTTATGATGAGGGGTGTGGAGCATTTTTTCATGTGCTTTTTGGTTGTTCATAGGTCTGCCTTAGAGAGTTGTTTATTCAGTTGTTTTTCCATCTTTTAATTGGGTTAATCACTTTCTTCAAGTGGTAAACCACTTGAGTTCCCTGTGTTTTTTCTTTTTCTTTCTTTTTTTTTTTTTTTTTTTTTTTTTTTAACTATTTGGTGCACACTCTTGTCAGAATGAGAGGGAGAGAGAAAGAAAGTAAAAAAGTACCCCCGCAGGGCCAGTTTGGCCATGCTGTAGTCCCTCTCCTTATGCCATCCTCCTAAGGGTATTGGGCATACATGCACACACACCTGGCTTTTTTTTTTTTTTTGGAGAGATTTTCGCTGTAGGGTGTATGTGCTTGCCAGACAGACAGAGACAGACAGAGAGACAGAAAGCGAGAAATCACCCACCCGGGGGGATGGTCACGCCTCAATCCCTTCTCCATTCTCCTCTCGGGATCTTGGGCATGCACGCACACGCACCCGGCGTGAGTTTTAAGCCACCGGGTCCGGGACGTGAACTGCGGTCGACTATGCGAGAGTCCAGCGACATAGCCATTACGCTAACTTCTGGTTCCCACACCTGGCATTTTTCAAGGCACCAAGTTTGGGACTCAAACCACAGAATCAGCCACTTGATCTAATTTTACCACTGTGCAAACTGGCTGGCCTCTTGTCTGTGTCATTCTATTGGGGTATTTAATCCATTTATATTCAATGTTATTATGTATATTTACTTGGAACCATTTTGTTAGTCATTACATAATTGTTTTATATTCGCTGTTTTTTGGTTTTGTTTTGTTTGTTTTTGAGAGAGATTTTTGCTATAGGGCACATATTCTTGCTGAATAGAGAAAGAGAGACAGAAAGTGAGAAATCACCCCACAGGAGGGATGAACATGCTGCAATTCCTTTTTCTTTATTCTCTCAGACATTTTGGGAATGCATGTACATGAGCCTGATGTGAGTTATAAGCCACTTGGATCAGGGACTTGAAGTGCAGTTGACTATGTGGGAGTCCAGCAAAGTAACCATTATGCCATCTGTTTATTCCATCTGTATTTGCTGATTCAATTTGTTTGCCTTTTGTTTTCTTGAATTTGTTTTGAAGAGATAGGTTAATGTTAGTGAGTTTTTTCCATTTTTATTTATCTGGAAATGATTCTCTTTCTTCCAATTTTAAAGATTGTTTTGCCAGGTATAGTGTTTTTGGCTGAAATTGCTTTTCCTTAGGAATTTTGATTTTGTTTTTCCATTTCCCCTTTGTCTTTTAGCTTTTATTGATAGGTCTGAAGTTAGACTAATGGAGTATCCTTTATAAATAAATTGATGCATCCTCGTTGCCATTTATAGAACATTATCTCTGTCTTTTAATGTTTGCCATTTTGACTCTGATGTGCCTTGGAGATGATCTTCAGTTGGAACTATTTTGTGTTCTTTGTAATTGTGAGAACTTGGTGTCCGTAACTCTATAGACAGAAAGTTTTCAGATTATAGTTCTAAGAAATACATTTTTTGTTACTTCATGCTTTATGCTTGTCTCTTTACCTCTTGTACTAATTTTGCAGATACTTCTTCACTTCATGGTATACATGGTTTCACATACATTATCTTCATAAAATTAAAAAAATTTTTTGCTAGACGGTATGTGCTTTCACCAGAGAAAAATGTGGGGGCAGGTAGAGTGAGAAAGCATATCCCTCAAAAATGGGTAATAATTAAGCCACATTCTCTGCCCTCCTTTCTTTCTGGATTTTAAGAACACACACATACACACTTGATGTTTTTTTTTTTTTTTTCTATTTTTTGGAGAGGTTTTTGCTAATAGGGCACGTGCGCTTGCCAGAAAGACAGAGAGAGACAGAAAGCGAGAAATTACCCCCCAGGGGGGATGGCCACACTGCAACCCCTTCTCCTCCATTCTCCTCTCGGGATCTTGGGCACACATGTACATGCTCCCGGCGTGTTTTAAGCTACCGGGTCCGAGACGCGAACCACGGTTGACTATATGGGAGTCCAGTGACATAGCTATTACGCTAACTGCTGGCCCCACACTTGATATGTTTTTAAGCTGCTGAACTTGTGACTCAAACTGTGCAGTTTGTCATGTAGGAATTCTGCAGATGGTCATGTAGAGTTTAACTGTATTACCCATCTTACCTTGGGCTCGCCCTGTCTTTATGTTTAATATTTTTGGTTTTAGTAGCTTGCACTAAATTTCTTCTCTGGTTTAGAGATCCTTATGTGTGGTCTAATCTTCAGAGAGCTTTCTTTCTTTCTTTTTTTCATTTTTAATGTTGATTTAATTTATTATGTCTTTTAAAAAAATTTGACCAGAGAGAGAAAGTGAGAACATAAACTACCAGGTCTGGGGCTCAAACCAGGATTAGCCATGTGGGAGCCCAGGTCATTAACTAACATGCCACCTGCTTGCCTCAAGCTTTTTTATTTTCTGTATTGCATTCTTCATCTTCAGGAGTTCAGTTTGATAACCTAATATATGTATTTTTATATTTACAATTACTGTTTCACTATTGCTATTCAGCTAAAACATTTTCTTATTAAGCATTTAGAGTCTTGGTTACATTCTATGCTATTAATACAGTCACTACTTTGACATACTCAGCTACCTTTTTTTTTCTTCCCAAATTTTTTCTCTATTGTGTGTCTGTCCTTACCAGAGAAACAGAGATACAAACAGAGAAAGTGAGAAATTACCCCCCTGGGAGAAATTACCCCCCATGCCACAAACCCTTCTCTTCCATTTTTCTTTCAGCATTTGGGCATGCATGCACATATGCCTTGGCATGCCTGTAATGTGTTTCATGCTGCCATGTCCGGTAGTTGAACTATACCATTGGCTATGTGAGATTCAGCACCTTAATCACCATGCCAACTGCTGGACCCCTAGCTACATTTTTCATGCATCCGTAATTATCTGTATTTCTTCAAATAATATTGGCTCTGTGGCGGCAATGACTTCTCTCTCTCTCTCTTTCTCTCTGTCTCTCTCTCACACACGTACACACATAACACACACCACATACAGATATACTCATTTTAAAAAAGCATTTTAGTTCATGTTGCATGTTCTCTGGGAAAGTTTTACTAATTTATTTTATTTGTGTAGTAGTTTATAAAAGTGAGTATGTTTTTGAACTCTTGCCTCTGACAGCTCATTATGTGTAGTTGTCCTGTCTCTTTGGCTGTTTATAGTTTGTTAAACTTTTGATTATAGTCATAGTTTGTGGCACACTGGTGGGGTATTTTGTAGACTATTTTGAGTTCTGATATTTTTCTCTTTATTAGACTAGATTTATGGATTTTTAGGTTCATTTTAGCACAGCATATCAGGATAATTCTGATTTATCAATGTTAATGTGAAACTTAGTCCTTTGCTAAGATGTTTGTCAGATTTCTTCAGAATTCGATTGCTTATTTTTATTCTTTTTCGCAGTATATTCTTTCAAAGGAAATGATTACAGGCAACACAGGGAAACTGTGCTCCACTTTTTGAGGGCAGAATATGTACATAAGTTATTTGAAAGTATTGTGGTTATAGGCTAATTTAACAACTATCAAAAAACTGAAACTAGACAGAAATCAACAGTTGTGTAAATGAATATGATTATAATGTAGCATATTCAGTAGTGTACTTTGAGTTATAGACAGAGGTTTGTAAAAATAAACATGAGTAAACAGAGTTTTTTTAGAGTAACATTTCTAAATCCCGTGGGAATTAGTATATATCAGAAGTAAACTTGATAATTTAGAATACCCTGGAGAAACCACTAACGAAATAACTCAAACAAAGTGAAGAACAAAATGAAAGGAATTTGGCCAGCTGGTGGCATGGTGATTAAAGGCGCTGAATTACACATACAGACTTTGACCTGAAGTCCCAGACCTGGTGACTTGAAAAACATGCAGGTTGCCTGTGTATGTGTACCCAAAACCTTAAGAAGAGAATGGAGAAGTAGGGATTGTGGATGGTATGGCCATCCCCTGGGAATGACTTTTACCTTGTCTCTCTATTTCTCTGTCTCTCCTATGAGCACATATGCTCTATAACAAAAAACATTAAAAAGATGGGACAAGTACATGATGCAATAATTATGTCACTAGACTCCCATGTAGTGGACTGTCATTTGAGTCCTTGACCCAGTGGTTTAGAACTCACGCTGTGTGCATGTGCATGCATGCCCCAAAACCCAAGAGTATAATGGAAGAGAATGGATTGTGGCATGGCCATCCCTCCTAGAGGTGATTTCTTACTTTTTGATCTCTGTTTCTCTGGCAAGCACACATGCCCAATAACTAAAATCTTTCAAAACAAAAACAAAATGAAGAAGAAAATAAAGGAATTTAAATATTACAGTAAAACATAGAAAATAGAGGAGATGCCAACAGATAGCATAATGGTTATATTTCTGGACTCCCATGGAGTCAGTTGCTGTTCAGGTCCTGGACCCAGAAACTTAAAACTCATGCCAAGCACGTGTGCTTGTGTGCCCAAAATCCCATAAGGAGAATAGAGAAAGATTGTCTCTGTCTCTTTCTGTCTCTCTGGCAAGTGCATATGCCCTGGAGCAAAAATCTGTCTTTAAAAAAAAAGAAAGAAATACATTTATTAGGTGATTATATAGGAAGTTATGCATGACATTTCATTTTTTAAAAAAATTCATTTTATTTCATGAGAGAAACATATAACCTTGACAGACTTTGAACCAGCTAGGAGTATGGGCACAAGTGATATATCCAGCATATTCAGTCCAACAGAGGATCTGAACCCTAGGCCTTCTAGATGGTGCCATTATCATGCAGTGCCCTACAGCATACACTGCTAGCAGTTAGGCCTTTAAGCTTTTCCTGACAGGAGAATTAAATTTGCAAAGGTAGGGTATTAGTTTTTTGAAGAACCATTTTCCACAGGACCTGTGTCTATTAATATTCCACCAGCATTGTACATACAAAGATTTAAAATTTTCTGCATTTTTGGAAGCACTTTTTTTTTTAACCTTTTTTTACTTTTTCATTGTAGCAATTACAGTACATTAAACATGTTATTGTGGTTTTGGTTTTCATTTCCTGATGACTAATGACTATGTGTCTTTTTATATGCTTAGAATGGCTATATCGTCTTTGGATGAATGAATGTTCCAATCTTTTACATAAGGCTTTGGTTGGGCCTCTTGTATTTTTGTTGCATTTTAGGAATTTTTGTACAGTGATATTAAGTCCATTTGGACAGTATTGCAGTGTAAGTCTGTATTTATGTGGTGATTTACTGTCTAGATCTTTTCAATTCTATGTGTGGGTTGTTAAAGTTTCCAACTATTTATTGTTATTTTTCTCTCCTTTTATTTTCTTCCATTTGAAAATTTCTGCTTGGTTGTTTTTCTTATCTTACCAGCAAAATCTCAACACATGCGTTTTTCTTTTTTTGGAGAGGTTTTTGCTATAGGGCGCGTGCGCTCGCCAGAAAGAGACAGAGAGATAGAAAGCGAGAAATCACCCCCTAGGGGGGATGGCCACACCACAATCCCTTCTCCTCCATTCTCCTCTCGGGATCTTGGGCACACGCACACGCGCCCGGCGTGAGTTCAAGCCACTGGGTCCGGGACTCGAACCGTGGTCAACTACATGGGAGTCCAGCGACATAGCCATTACGCTAACTGCTGGTCCCAACACATGAGTTTTGATAGCAAATTTCCATTTAAGCATTTTAGTACCTTCCTTTTTTGGGGGTATCTCTTACTGAAGAATTGCTATGTTCCTTTGAAAGTGTCACGTTTCTTGCTTTGTCGTGCTTATTGTGTCCCTATAATATTAATCAGCGTTTCTCTTGGGACAGTCATCTTTTATTTTATGACTTAGAGGAACACTTTTTCCCCATGCTATGTTTTGTAATGTTGGTTAGATATATGATCTATGCTGTCATTTTAGTATTCAGTGGGCACAATAATGTAGTTTCTATGTAACTGGCTATAATCAATGTCAGTGTCTATGTGAATGCCTCAACATACAGTCTGTTTGTGGTAGAAGTTGTATAGTTTTGTTAGGAATAGGGTTTACCAAGTGGGACAATTTGCTGCAGGGGCAGTAGAGTTTGGGTTGCCACTTGGCAATCTCATGTGGAATATATTGGTTTCAGCAGTGGAAATGGAGCAGTTGTCCTGTGGCCTTTGTTATGGTATTAATGAGTTTGTGGTGGGTGCCAGGTCCTGATGCTGGTTTGAAAAGGCAATCAAATTGCCAAACTTTTAGTCAGAAAAAAAAAGAGAGAGAGAAACAGAATAAAAAAGAAGACACATAATTAATTATCAAAAGAAATGAAACTGGAAAATATAAATTCCAACCTTACAAAATAAAACCTTTTTGATTGTGTGAAAAGTGTTTTTCCATATAAAAATACATAAAAAATGACTTTTTAAAAAAAAACGAGAACTACAATTGTATTTGATATTTTTATTTTAGGCTGCAAAACAAGGAAGCAAACAAATGACCAAAAAAAACAAAAAACAAAAAAAACGAAACCAAAACAAAACCTTGAAATAGGCTTGTCAAAAGATACTAATTTATCCTTTCAGGGAAGCAGAAGGTAGAACAGTGCAGATTATCCTCAAGGCCACATAAATCCTGCCTCACTGCTGCTTGCATTCTGCTGGGGTTTGATCCTTCTTTGAGTCATAGTCTGGATCATTTTCCTCATCTTCCTGATCTAGGGCTAATACGTTCATGTAAAAAGTGACCAGTTTGAAAGTCTGCAGCAAGTATAGGTTCAGCATCATCATCCAGATCTCCACTATCAGGAACTTTAGGAGGGGCAAAAAAATTAAAGAAGGAGTCATTGGAAACTCTTTTAGTCACTCTATAAACCGTCCCACGTCCCCCTTCTACTTCCTCTTAATGGTTTTCAAAGTGACATTCTTTCCTTTTTTCCAATCTATCTGGCACCCTGTACAACCCATAATTTCTGGTCCATCAAAAGAAAAGGGATCAGAATCATCTGGTTCTGATCTCATTCTATATGTCTTTGTCAACACTTCATTTGTAAAATATTTATGGGGTTTAAAGTGAAATTCTAAAACTCATAGGCTGGCCAGCATCTGAGAATTTCCACTTTAATTAATATCTTTCAAGTGCTTCAGAAGAGGTTCATCATGTTCCTGAACCATGTGCTGGGCAAGTCAACATTATTAAAAATAGCCAAAATTCAGGAGTTCCCTTAGGGTCTTCTTTTTGTACATCTTTTTTCTCATCTTTGATTTTAGCATTTTCTTTTAGTTCCTCCGAAATTTCATCTTCCTCATTTGGTGTCTATTCATTCTTTTTTGGTAGGCTCGTAAGTTGCATTAATGATCTCAAACCACTTATCAAATACAGGCTGATAGAGAACAGCATACTTCCTTTCAAGATCATGAGCATCTTCATAAAATTTGGCTTCTACCTGTGCACATTTGACTTAAAGGTTTTTCAGAGCATTCACTTGTCTTTTAATTAAACTAGGCAAGCTTTAAATGTATCCTGTTGGTGTTTTTACCAGATCATTAAGTCTTTCTTGAAGGGCTGCAAGAATCTGAGGATTTTGCATCATCTGAACAGTCAGCTGATGTGTTTTGTTTTTTGTTTCTTCATCAGTTTCTTCTTCTTCTACTTCTTCAATATCATCCAAATCTTTTTTTTTTTTTCTTTTTTTGGAGAGGTTTTCACTATAGGGCGCCTGCGCTCGCCAGACAGACAGAGAGAGACATAGAGACAGAAAACAAGAAATCACCCCCCAGGGGGGATGGTCACGCCGCAATCCCTTCTCCTCCATTCTCCTCTCGGGATCTTGGGCACGCACACACACGCGCCCGGCGTGAGTTTAAGCCACCGGGTCCAGATGCGAACTGTGGTCGACTACGTGGGAGTCCAGCGACATAGCCATTATGCTAACTGCTGGTCCCATGACCATATTTTTGTACTACCCTACAAATCCCTAAGACTCTGTTAAGTTTATTTTCTATTTTTCAAGTGGTAATTTCTCTTGTTTTGTATATCAGTAATTATCTTTTACATCTACATTATGCTGTTGAGGGTAACAACTAAGCTCTTTATTGTATTTATAATTTCTAAAATTTACTTTATTTCTCCTTTATATTGTATATTTTCTTTGCTAAGCCTTTTTATAGCTTTCCCGTTTTTTTTTTTTCAAGCATGTGAGTAATTGTGCATTTCTATCATCTCAGTTTATTTTATAATTTTTTTTTTTTTTTTTTAAATGGAGGATGTGAGAGCTTGCCAGGGAGAGAAAAAAAGGGATAGTGAGTAATCACTCCTTGTGGAGGATGGCCATGCCATAGTCATGTCTCCATTTCCTCTCTCTGGATTATCAGCATGCATGTACATGTGTCTGACATGTTTTACAAGCTACTGGGTCTGGGACTGAGACCACTAAGTTGGCTCTCTGGGGTCAGGTGCCTTAACTACATGTCACCAGCTAGATCCCTGTTTCAATATTTTTAAAGATAATTTGAAAATTTCTCATTTTACAGTGATCTTTTAATTAGTCCTTTTTTGTTGTTTGTTTTTAAAACTCACTTTGCTATCTTCCTGCTTCTTTCTCTTTCATTTTCTTCTTGGGATTTTAGGCATGCATATACAGGCACATGGTATGATTTTAAAGCAGAATCAGCCATGTAGGAATTCAACATCTTAACCACCATGCCTCCTGCTGCCCCGATGAATGCTTTTATTATTTAGTCTTTTGAGTTTTTTTATTGTGAGAATCATGATCTTAAAGTCTTTGTTTTCATGGCTTTTTGTGACTGTTGGCAAAATTAAGTGAGTAAATGTTGAAATACAGATTCTTCACTCCATGTTCATTGACACCTGAATCTTTTACAGGGGCTTCATGTAATGGACTGGGATGAGTTTTGGTTTCTCACATAAAGTTTGAACTGACTGCATTTTTCTGGCCTAATTGCCCCTAGGCAGTGGTGAAAACCCTGACTTCCAGGAAGACGGCACTTGTGAGGCAGACACCTTGTTTTTGCCATGTGGGTGTGAAGTGTAGGTATTCCACTGGCAACTTGGAGTAGAGAAGGGGGATGTTGTTTATTACTAAATGGCAAGAATAAATTCTCTTTGACCTTTTAGACATCAACCCTTTTGTCATCCTGGATGGATGTCTAGAGACTTGGTGTTTGCCAGAATGAGTAGTTCTAGGCAAAGTTTTTCTTTAAAGCTTGTTGAGTTCTTCTTTTCTAAAAGTTTTCTGTCATGCCGAATTAGATTTTCTTTTTCTCTTGATTGATAACCTACCCCTGCCCTTACTATTCCCATCCCAGTCTTTGTTGTTGCTTGCAGATTGATGGTTTCTTCAGCATCAAATCTATTACATATAACATAAAAAGCATACCCATGACATGGTGGGTATGAATCACTATGTTTTTCCTCAGGATTTTCCCCTTCATTTTCTTTTTCCTCTTTCCAATATTACTTAGTGGTATAATGTTTTACTTTCTTGTTTTTTACATTCATAATCACTTACCATTCTGCTTTAACATCCACTGATTTCTTTACTTGTTAGCTTAAATCCACTTTTCCTTTTTCTCTAAGAGCTTTTTGTAGTAGGGTATATGCACTTGCTGGAGAGAGGGAGACAGTGAGAGGGGAAAATGAGAAATCACCCCTTGGGGGTTTGGCATGCAGCGGTCCCTTCTCCATTCTCCTCCTGGGATATTGGACACACAGGTACAAGCATCTCGCATGAGTTTCAAGCCTCCGTGTCCAGGACTTGAGCTGTGGTTAGCCATGGGAGTCTCACAAGATAATCACTATGCCATCTGTTGGCCCCAGGATATTGTATTATTTTTAACTATGGATTTTTAGCTCTTTCATAATTCCTATCTCTTATAATTCCTCTATTTGTGAGAATTTTTTTTCTTAATTTTTTTCTTTTTAAGGATGTGTTCTTTCTTTGAATGTAGCAGTTACTATGTTTCTTCCCCTCTGACTGTGGGCCATTCTTTCCTATTTCTTACATTTTTTATTGTTGAAATCTGCATATTTTAGATCACCTAGTTATTTTTTTTTTTTAAGAGAGATTTTGGCACGTGCATTCATCAGAGACAGACAGAACGTGAGAAATCACCTTCCAAAGGGGTGGCCACAACGCATTGTCTTCTTCATTCTTCCTTGGGATCTTGGGTATACATACACGCACACATGTTTCAAGTGCTAGGTCTGGGACTTGAACTGCAGTTAACTATCTGTGAGTTCAGTGACATAACCATTATGTCATCTGCTTGACCCTAGGTCACCTAATTATTTTGGTGGGGTGGGGACAGAGCTTTTTGCAATAGGGCACATGTGCTTGCCATGAAGACAGAGAGAGACAGAGAAGAGAGACAGAAAGCGAGAAGTCACCCCACCCTCTCACACCCCCCCGCGTGCGATGGCCACACCACAGTCCCTTCTCCATTCTCTGCTCTGGATCATGGGCACGCATGCACACATGCCCAGTGTGAGTTTAAGCCACAGGGTCTGGTACTCAAACCTTGGTCAACTGCATGGGAGTCCAGCGACATAGCCATTATGGCATCTGCTGGTCCCATAGATCACCTAATTTTTATACCAATTTGTTGACTGTTTCCCCTGGAGATTATAACTGTCAGTTTGGGGGCTGGCATGATGGAAAGGCACTGGACTTCCACATGGCTGCCCACAGTTTGATTCCCAGACCTGGCGGCTTGCTTTTTTGCTTACCCTTTTTCTAACTATTTCTCTCTGGTCTAGTTAAAATCATCATCATCATCATCATCATCATCATCATCATCGTTAGTGATAGTAATAATGACAACAAATGGACTTAAATGAAATTCTTTGTTTAACAAAGAACTATTAGCTTGTTTATTTAACACCTGTCCCATTTTAGTGAGGTCTATATTTTCTGTGCTGTGTAACATCTTATTTGCTTCCCCAGAGGTATAAAAAGCCTTTGAAATGTAAACAGTCTTTTTGATTTTTATCAAGACTTTCTTGATTGTCTGTCATCTTTGTTAGATTTCTAGATCTCTTGCCTCTATTGGCATCCAGTTGTTAACACCCATCATTTGCTGATGTTTCTATTTTTTATGTTTTGGCAATTGGTTTTTGCATAAATTATTTGAGTCTAATAAAATGAAACCTAAACAGAATTGTTTCAAATCCTGGAAGTTCTTGCTTAGTTATCTCTTTACCTACTTCTGTCAAGTTTTCACCAGTTAATAGTTTTAGACATTTATCATGGAGGTCCTAGATTCCTTTTAGTTAGTTTATTGTAAAAGTCTTAACGTTCTCAATGATATTTTTAAGTTTGAACATCCCCAAACTCTTTCACAAGTAATTTTTTTGAGGGGAATTTTTTCTTTTCTTTCTTCCTTTCTTTCCCTTATGGCGTGTGTTCTCTGCCAGACACACACACACACACACACACACACACACACACACACACACACACACAGTGAGAGGGAAAGTGAGAAATCACTCCCCCAGAAGGGATGGCTATGCCACAGTCCTTTTTCCACTCACCTCCCAGGATTTGGGCATGCATGCACATGTGCCCAGCATGAGTTTCAAGCCATCAGGTCTGGTGGCTGTCAGTGATGTGGGAGTCTGGCAATGTAAATGCCAATGCTATCTGCTGGCCCTACCTATAGACAGTCACTTAGGGGAGAGCTACTGAGTTCCTATTCTCAAGTCTACCTAACCAGTGCAGTTGAATCCCTGCTTTTCAAGGACTGAACCCTGGGATATTGGCAACTCTGTACCTGTGTTTTAGGAAAAGGCACTAGACAGAAACTGTATCACTTGGTGTTCCTACTTGGCTCTGGTTCTGTAGTCACATTCTTTTTTTTTTTTTTTTTTTGAGAGGTTTTTGCTATAGGGTGTGTGCACTCACCAGAAAGACAGAGAGACAGAGATAGAAAGTGAGAAATCACCCCCGCAAGGATTGCCATGCCTCAATCCCTTCTCTTCTGTTCTTCTCTTGGGATCTTGGGCACGCATGCACATGCGCCTGGCATGAGTTTAATCCTGGTGTGCGTTTAAGCCACTGGGTCCGGGACTCGAACCACGGTCGACTACATGGAATCTAGTGACATAGCCATTATGCTAACTGCTGGTCCCAGTCACATTCATTTTTAAATCTTCATCAGATCTCTTTTCAATAGCAGTTACTGTGTATTTTCCCATCCAAGTGTGTATCATTTCTTTCCTGAATGTGGGGATGGTAGAGGAAAGCAATCGTTTCTACCTTTCATTTGCACTTTCTTAGAAGAGTAGTTATAATATGGAGCAGAGAGAGATTAAAAAATGTTGGTAGGTCTTGGACAAGTGTCTGAGGAAGTTGAATAAGGGGTAACTCTTGTTTAGGTGGGTATAGCAGTTAACCTGTTGGTGTTCAGGCTAGATGGAGTGATTTGAGAGGGAATGAATTTCACATTATCTTTACTGAAACTTAATAGCTTTTCTTAAGTAAATTTTTATTAAGTGCCAGCTGATAGTGTGGTGTAAATGTTTGTTGCTGGATCCTACACAGCAGGTTGTGTAGTTAAAGATACTGATCTGGCAGCTTGAGAAACAGGCCAGCTGTTTATGCTTATTTGCCTAAAATCTCAAAGGAAGAATGGAGGACAAGGGCTGGATGGGACTGTCCCCCTTGGTGTTGCTTTCTCACTTTAACTCTCTTTCATTTGATTAGTGTTTTGGGAGATTTTCCAGAACTTTAAATGGTAGTTTTAAATACTTTCCCCTAGTTATGGTTTCTTGTCTGCGGAAAGCATTTATGGATCTCTTTAAGCTGTATTTTGGAAGTTTTTCTAGTCACAGAATCCATAGACTTGGAAGTTAGCCTGTATCATGAGATGATTCTTAATAAACACTGCTATCTTTTGAGCTTTACTTTGGGTTCTTAAAAAATTCTAAATCGTGGGACCAGCAGATGATGGAGTAGTCACATTGCTAGACTCCCACGTGGCTGACCATGGTTTGAGTCTTGGACCTAGTGGCTTGAAAATTACACTGTGTGTGTGTGTGTCCAAGATCCCGGGAGGAAAATGGAGGAGAAGGGACTGTGGTGTGGTCATACCTCCAGAAGTATTATTTCTCACTTTATCTCTCACTGTTTCTGTCTCTGTCTCCACTAGGTGAATGCATGCACCCTAAGGCAAAAACCTGTTTTAGAAAAAGAATTCAAAATCTTGTAATTTTATAATCATATTTAAAAAAAATGTTTCTGTTTAGATTTTGTTATTACCTCTTTGAGGTTAAATTTATGAAAGCATTTCAGATATTTCTAGTTGAAATGTAAACGTCCTGTAATAAAAAAATATATATATATTATTGAAGAAATAAAAGAAATCTCAGCATATTGAGCTAGTCCCAAAGACTGATGATCAGGGAAAGCTAAATCCCAATGTGGTCTATAGTGCCATTTAAATCCTGGTCCTATGACTTGAAAACATGCTAGGTGTGTGTGTGTGTGTGTGTGTGTGTGTGTGTGTGTACACCTCATATCCTGACAGGATGGAGAAATGGAGATTTTGCCCTGACCAATGCCTCTTTGGAGGCCTGTTAGTTTCATTCTCTCTGCTGACTGTGAATGCCTCTAGCAAATGATAAAAAAATTCTCAACCTATTATAGTATGCTTAAATAACTGTTCTTTTAGTGCTCTGCTGGTATTTTCAATATATTTTTAATTCTAAAATAATGTTCTTTATTAGGTATATGTTATTCTAAAATTTCACCATGGTAACCTTAACAAATAAATGCTTAGCTCTTACTAAGACCAATTTTGAGCCAAGTAGATAGTGATTGTGTTTTCTAGTTAGTTGTTTGGGTTTTATTGTTGTAAATGTCTCCCCTAATACTGATGTGTTTATATTATTTCTATTTTAGCTTTTACTTTATGTGCTTTTTATTATTTGTATTACAATAAACATTTATTTGAAATAATACATCTACAGACCAAATACTAAAAATGATATGTTTCAGGCTTGACCAACTTCTTAAAAATACTTATAGGACAACTGTGTCCATAATTTCAACTACATTACTTCTTTGTTCCCTCTTTTCTCTCTTTTCTTTTCTGAATAAGCTCTTTCATATACAGTTCAAGATAGAAATGATCTCACTTATAATTTGTCCATTGCTATTAGGCAAGGTCTACTTCCTCATGGTCAGGTCTAGTACTGTCTTAATGTGAGACATCCTGTCATTATAAAGATTCTTAGGAAGTCTTCTTATGGCTTCTTAAACATCTTCATTCTCATATATTGTATCGTCTCTCATTAACCCAAGTTTATTGAATGCTAAAGCATTGTAATACTGTTTTTGAATATCATCCAGCTACTGATCTGAAGCTGCAATGGCAGACCTGCTCACAATTTTTTGTTTTTTAAGTAATTATTTTATTTAACTTTATTTTTATTTATTTATTTAAGTTTGACTAGAGAGGCACAGAGCGAGAGAGCGAGCGTGGGAAAGTGAGAAAGCAAGCCACCAGGTCCTGGACTCAAACCGTGGTCAGGCATGTGGGAGTCTAGTGCCCTTATCCACCATGCCATCTGCTGACTGCCACCTTTCCCTCCCTCTCCCCCATTGGCCATTTTGACGAGAAAGCAAAACATCTCATTTTTATTTTTAAAGAACTACTTAATGTGAATTTAGACATTTTACACATTTATTACTTAAAAAAAAAAGAGTTATTTATTTAATTTTATTTATTCATTCATTTATTTTTTTAAATTTGACTAGAGCAAGATACAGAGAGAGAGAAAGAGAATGAGAAAGCAAGCCACCAGATCTGGGACTCGAATCATGGTTGGCCATGTCAGAAGTGTCCAGTTCTTTAACTACCATGCCACTTGCTAGACCCCATTTTATGCATTTAGTTGGGTGGTGAGCAAGGGTAATGATCTTGGAATTAAATTGAAGATAGTAGATGAAGGTAACATTGGTTATGTGAAGGGAGGCATCACAGAAGTTACTTTGCATCTTAGATGACTGAGGATTGTTTTGTTTTGTTTTGTTTTGTTTTTAATTTGCCAGATGGCATCTACTACAGAGAAAGAGAGTGAGAAAGCATTCCTCATGGTACTTGGTCACTATAGTCCTTTCTTTTCTCTTTCTCACTCCTTTCAATATTTTGGACCTGTACCTACATACTTCTAACATGGATGTGAAACTGGAACTTAACTGGGTTAAACTTAAATTCCTGGGTTGGCCATGGGGTCCAGCCACCTTTATCACCAAGCCATCATGATGCCTGATTTTTTAGTATTCCTAGGAGATTAGCAGCACATTAATAAGTTAGGAGATTCAGTATGGTACATGGTAGCCTTAGAAGATTCCCAGCAATTTTAATCCCTGAAGGAAGTCAAATTGCCAGTGTTTTATGTCTTCCTGGAAGAAATTATGTTATGACTTAAATACAGATTGTTTGTTTTTTTTTTTTTTGGGGGGGGGGTATCATTTGTTGAAAGACAGGCATATAAGTCAGTTTATATTAAAATATTTCTAAATCTTACTGTGTTTTTTTTTTTTTTTTTGTGGGATGTAATTTGACTGATAATTATTTTCCCTTTTCCAGCATTATCTGCATATCAGAGATACTACAGTTTACAGGCTGACTGCTGGAAGGTTAGTACAGTTTGAATGCCAGTTTTTTTCTTTTGGGGAACAGGTAATAGTGAAAGTACATTTTACTTTCTAAATGGGTGACAAAATACTAATATTGAGGGGACATTAAAATGTGAAAAGTTTTTTGATGACTTTTGTGTAAAATGTCTTTATTTAGATACTTTTCTGGCATTTTACTGGCAAGAGAGCCTAAATGTAATTCTTTGAAAGCAAACAAAATTGTACACAAAACCAAATTATTTCTTCTTAAATTGCAAATTTAAGAAGTGAAGGATGGATGATGGTCATGATGAAGATGAGTGAGTTAGACTGAAGGCAAAAGAACATCCATCCTCTCATAGTTTCTTCTTGATTGGAATCCTTGAGAGTGTTAAACTATCCAGTATAGAAGACTTCTTTAATGAGAGAATTGTGTGGTTGAGAAATAATATACTGTTTTATCTCAGTTTACAATGAGGTTAAAGTAGCAGTCTGACTCTTGGTATGCATACTTTTGAGTACAGTAAAAGTAGTTAAATAGTTTGCTTCTTAATAATATACATCATTTTTTCCACAAATTTATCTTGTTATAGGAGATAGCCTGTAATACTAGTCTTAAGAATTCTTGCTGTGAAGATTACTTATAATAGAGCTGTTTAGTGAAGGAGAAGTTTTATATTAACCACAGAGTTTGAATTCCTAAACTCAGTAAAATTATTGTTAACTTTCTTCAATTACCTGAATTGGAATGAAACATAATTGAACATGAAGGCTATTTGGTCCAAAACCATACATACATACACTTATTCTTAATACTTTAATATAGTTATGGGCATATAATTCACATAACACAGAATTTAACCATTTAAGATGTTTAATTCAGCAATTGTTAGTATATCCATAGTAACTGTGAACTTGCAATCACTACAGGCACTTTCATAGAACATTTTCACAATATAAAAATGTCCCCCATCTCTTTGCCATGGATATGTCCTTAGTCAACTGTTAATTAATTTTGTTTCTAGTAATTGTCTATTCTAATTAATTTTTTTCCATTAATTTTTATGAAATTATATATGTGTCATATGATTTTCTCCCATTTTTGTGAAAGTTAGATGTGGACATAGAGAGGGAAAGTGAAAAAGACAGAAATGGTATCATTGTGCATTTGCCAGAGAGAAAGTGGGAAAGTATTATGGGGCATAGTTATACTGCAGAACCTTTTCCTCCATCTTTCCCTCTTATTGGGAGTTTAGAAACACATGCATGTGTGCCCAGCATGTTTCTCAAGGCCCTTGTTCTAAGACTTAACCTGCTGGATAGGCCATGTGGGAGCCAATGATCTTAAGCCCATGCCTTGAGTTGCCTCCCCCTTTCGCTTTATAAGTTTATCTATTTATTTCTCTGGGAAGTTGGAGAATGTTCTCTCAACAATGTCTTGATGACAGAATTCAGCCCAGTCTCAGCTAGCCCTAGATCATTACTATAGTTGTGCTGTGTGTGTTCAGGGAGCATCTTTGGACATTAACAGGAACCTTTCTATGTGGGTTATCCTCCTAGAACATTGTGTTTACCATCCTCTGGTTCCCAGTGACACAGTGTTGGTATGTCTTTCTACTCTAGCCTCTAAGTTAGGATTACAGTTGTGTATAGTCAAACCTAGCATATTCAAGTTGAGAACTGAACCGGGGCTTTTCAGGTAGCCTCAAACTTCTTAAGCAGTGAGACTATGTGTGTAGCACTGCAACTGGACAGGTATAAGAATTCTGACCCACTTTTTCCCACTTATCATAATGCCTTCAAGGTTTATCCATATTGTGGGATATATTAATATTAGTCCTTATTAATTTTTTATGTTTAGAATTCCTTGATAGACATTTGCTGCTAGTCACTATTTTTATATTTTTATTTATACTGTAGTAATGAACACTTATTTGCATGCTTTTTATTTTATATATGCCTGTCTAGTTGTCTGAGCACATAGTTTAATCCCTTTTGGTATATACCTAGGAGTAGAATTGCTTGGCAAGATAGAAACTTACTTTTTTTGAGGAACTGCTGAAGTGTTTAGTTTATGATTTTACATCCCTGCCTGTAGTGTTCAAAGATCTAAATTTCTCGGGAACCAGCAGTTAGCATAATGGCTATGTCGCTGGACTCCCATGTAGTCGACTGCGGTTTGCGTCCCGGACCTGGTGGCTTAAAAACTCACACCGGGCGCGTGTGCGTGCGTGCCCAAGATCCCGAGAGGAGAATGAAGGAGAAGAGATTGCGGCATGACCATCCCCCCTGGGGGGTGATTTCTCGCTTTCTGTCTTTCTGTCTGTCTGGTGAGCGCACGCGCCCCTATAGCAAAAATCTCTCCAAAAAAAAAAAAGATCTAAATTTCTCTACATTATTGACTATATTGTTATTTCCTGTCATTTAAAATTTTTGCCTTTGTTTTGGATATAATGTGGTTCATAGAATTATTGGTTTTGATTTTTTGACTAATTATGTTTCAACATATTTTTATTTATTGGCCATTTGTATGTCTTACTTGGAGAAATGTCTAATCTGATTATTTCACT
Source organism: Tupaia tana (assembly GCA_026018925.1). Classification (NCBI taxonomy): domain Eukaryota; kingdom Metazoa; phylum Chordata; class Mammalia; order Scandentia; family Tupaiidae; genus Tupaia; species Tupaia tana. The sequence goes on from JAKSZU010000031.1 coordinate 6,727,590, forward strand.
TGAGTTGTTAGTCTTTCATGAGTTGCAAGAACTCACATATCTGGCTTCTTGGCCACTTATATGATTTTTTTCATGTATTTTCTTTCTGACATCCATGATCAGCTTCACATTGTAGGATTTATTATTGTACTTTCATCAATGAATTTTTTGTCACAGCTCTTAAAGTTTATATGTTTGGGAGCCAGGAGGTGGTATAATAATTATGTTGCTGGACTCCCACATAGTCGACCACAGTTTGAGTCCTAGACCTGGTGACTTAAAAATCTCATGCTGGGCGCTAATCTCTATAAGAAAAATAAAGTTTCTGTCTTTGATTATTTTGAGTTTAATTTTCATATATGGTATAAAGGCAGGATAGTACTTTAGTTTTTTGCATGAGTCTGTCTAGTCATCTCAGCATTATTTGTTCAAAAGATTATTCTTTCTCCATTGAATAGTCTTAACACTGTCATCAGAAATCACTCTGACCATGTTATCTTGGTTTATTTCTGAATTCTTTTTTTTTTTTTTTTTTTTGAGAGATTTTTTCCTATAGGCCATGTGTGCTTGCTGGAGAGACAGATAGAAATGAGAAGTCACCCCCCAGGGGACATGGCCACACCACAACCCCTTCTCTTCCATTCTCCTCAGGATCTTGGGCATACACACACATGTGCCCAGCGTGAGTTTCTTTATGTCTCTGTGTCTAGGTTCAAACCACAGTCTACTATGTGGGAGTTCAGTGATGTAACCCTTGTGCTAGTTGCTATTTCTGAATTTTTAGTTCTCTTCCTTTGATTTTTATGTGTATCTTTATGAAAATATCACATTTTCATGTCTTCTTTCTTTTAATCTCTGATATTTTTGCATTTAGTTTGACCTGTGTAGATAGGGCTCGCCAGACAGACAGAGAGAGACAGAGAGACAGAAAGCGAGAAATCACCCCCCAGGGGGGATGGCCATGCTGCAATCCCTTCTCCTCCATTCTCCTCTCGGGATCTTGGGCATGCACACACACACGCCCGGCGTGTGTTAATCCACCGGGTCCGGGACGCGAATCGCGGTTGACTACGTGGGAGTCCAGCAACATAGCCATTACGTTAACTGATGGTCCCTCATATTTTCTTGTAAGTGACATATTCTTAACTTTGTTTTATTTATAGTTTTTTATTGTAAGTGTATAGCAACTTTTTTTTTGTGTGTAGGTTCTATGTCAAGTGTCTCTGTTTGTTGAGCTCATTTCTTTTCTTTCTTTCTTTTTTTAAAGAAAGATGTTTGCTATAGGGCATGTATAGGGTGGGTGTGTTTGCCAGAGAGACAGAAAGTGGGACATTACCACCCAGGGGGAATGGTCATGCTACATTCGTGTGTCTTCCATTCTCTTCTTGGGATTTTGGGTACCCATACACACATGTCTGGCATGAGTTTTCTTTTTTTGGGAGAGTTTTTTTTTTTTTTTTTTTTTTTTTTTCTTGCTATAGGGCGCGTGCACTCGCCAGAGAGACAGAAAGCAAGAAATCACCCCCCAGGGGGGATGGCCACGCCACAATCCCTTCTCCTCCATTCTCCCCTTGGGATTTTGGGCACGCACGCACACGCACCCAGCGTGAGTTTAAGCCACTGGGTGCGGGACTCGAACCGTGGTCCACTACGTGGGAGTCCAGTGACATAGCCATTACGCTAACTGCTGGTCCCTGTCTGGCATGAGTTTTAAGCTGCCAGGTCCGGGACTTGAACCTTGGTTAACTAAATTGTTGTCCAGTGTAGTAACCATTATACCATCTGCTGTTCCCTCTTGAGCTCATTTTTTAGTACATAGTTCTTTAGTGGATTATTTTGGATTTTATACAGTTCAGATCATGTTACTTATGCATTAGGGATAGTTTTACCGCTTATAATTTGCATAATGTCATTCATTCACACATAATTTCTCTGATTACAGATTTTACTAAATGGTTAAGTAAAATTGGCAAAAACAACCAATTTTGTTTTTATTTCCAGTTTGAGAAAGGAAATCATTAATTTTTTTGAGAGGTTTTTGCTATAGAGCACGTGCACTCGCCAGATAGACAGAGACAGACAGAGAGACAGAAAGCAAGAAATCACGCCCCCCCCCCCCCCCCCCCCAGGGGGGATGGCCACACCACAGTCCCTTTTCCATTCTCTTCTTGGGATCTTGGGCACGCGTGCAAAACTCACGCTCAGCGTGAGTTTTCAGCCACCGGGTCCGGGGCGTGAACCGCAGTCGACTACATAGGAGTCCAGCAACATAGCCGTTACACCAACTGCTGCTCCCCCCTACTTATTTATTATTTTAATTTGACCACAGAGGGACAGAGAGAGAGAGAGGCAGAGACAGAGAGAAAAAGCCAGCCACCAGGTCTGGGACTGGATCTGCCTTTGGCTATGAATGGGAGTCCAGTGCCTTGAGTACCATGGCACCTGCCAGCCCTTTGAAGTAGTTTTCTAAAGGTAATTTAAAGGTAGTTTAATACACTACTCTCCCATGTCTAATATTTAAGGATCAAGACTTCTTTTTACAGGCATACTTCATTTATTACACTGTGCTTGATTGTTCTTCATAGAACAGTGTCCATGTGGGAGTCCAGTGCCTCAACCACTATGCCATCTGCTGGCCCCTCTTTTATCATTCTTATGAGTGTTGAATTTGGTAAAATTCTTTTCTTGCTATATTGAAGTTGTATGTATTGTGAATTTCTTCCTTGACTCAGTGGTTATTATGTTGATGAATATTTAATGTGCACTTTGAAAGAATGTGTAATCCTGCTTTTGCTGAATGAAGTATTCTAGAAATACCTCTTATGTCTGACTGGCTTATAGTTTGTTTGTTTGTTTGTTTGTTTGTTTATTTATTTATTTATTTAACTTTGAGGTCTATAAATCTGTTGTTGGTAGGTATTAGTAGGGGTCTTGGCATTTGTATAAATACAAACCTCTAGGAGAAGCCATTTATTTCCTTTGTAGCTGTTTCCTAATGTTAATAAAGGTATTGTTATGGATTGTTTGAAAATGTTTCTGTGTATTACCCTGTGTGTGGAGATCTGCAAGGTATGGAAATGAATTAGCAGGCAAAGCCTCTGATGTTTGTAGACTTGGAGAAATTAGTTGGTTTAGGTACTGCTGTGACTCTCTGTCCACAGTTGAAATGAGTCAGGTCGGTGAAGGGTCTCTTTTCTTTGTCAGAGACTCAGGGGCTTGGGAACATATATTTTTTAAAGAGAAATTTTTGCTATAGGGCTCATGTACTCGCTGGAGGGACAGAGAGATAGTAAGTGAGAAATCATTCCCAATGGGGCATGCCTACGCTATATTCCCTTTTCCTCCAGTCAGTCTCCTCTTGGGATTTTTGGCACACATGCACACGTTCCTGGAGTGAGATTTAAAAAAAAAATTTATTTATTACCATATGTTAAATTTAATCACATGAATCTTTACAGTGTATTACATTTTTTTTCCAGCACAATTAACATGCATATCAATCAAGACAAATACATTACTATCCACATCATTTTCACCAAATTGCTTTTCATTATTTTTTTCAGATCATTATTACTATTATTAATTTTTTTTTTGAAGAGGTTTTTGCTGTAGGGCGCATGCACTCGCCAGGAAGACAGAGACAGACAGAGAGACACAAAGCTAGAAATCACCCCCCCCCCCCCCCCCCCGAGTGGGGATGGCCACACCGCAATCCCTTCTCCTCCATTCTCCTCTCAGGATCTTGGGCATGCATGCACATGTGCCCAGCGTGAGTTTAAGCCGTCGGGTCCGGGACTCGAACACGTTGACTACGTGGAAGTCCAGCGACATAGCCATTATGCTAACTGCTGGTCCTAATTTTCTTTTTTTTAAACATTTAATCACTACATATCATTTGGCTTCTAAATAGAATTTACCTAACCTGAAATACTTCTCAGACCAGTCCAGTTGAGAATACTATACATGTTATCATTAACTGGTAATAAACCATTCTGTTTCCCACAAATGTCACACCTCTCTATTTGTTCTCTTGCTTTTCTTCTCTATACTCTTCCCTTCTCTCCACCTCACCCCCACCCCCCTGTTCCACACTGTCTTCAGCGTTCATAACTATTTTCACTGGTTTTATGTCCTCCAATATTTCAATCTCTACCATAAAGTGTGGATAATATATATTAAGTGGATACATACAATGTCTTTCTTTCATATCCTGCCTTGCTTCAGTTAGCAGTAGACCTTCTGGAATCTATCAAATGCCAGGATATTGTTTTCTCTTATGACTGAGTAGTATTCCGTAGAGTATATGTGCCACACTTTTTCCATCTTTTCATCTGTTTGTGGACATTTGGGTTGGTTCCATGTCTTAGCGATCCTAAATAATGCTGCAGTAAACACTGATGTGCAAATGCCTTTCTGACTGAGCATTCTCCTGTCCTTTGGGTAAATACTCAAAAGTGGGATTGCTGGATCAAATGGTAGCTCTATTTGTAGGTCTTTGAGGAAACTCCATATTGTTTTCCACAGTGGCTGAACCAGTTTACATTCTCACCAACAGTGTAGGAGAGTTCCCTTTCATCACATTCCTGCCAACACTTAACCACTTTTTGTATTTTTAATCTTCGCCATTCTGACGGGTTAGGTTAGGTGGTATCTCATTGTGGTTTTAATCTGCGTCTCCCTTATGATGAGTGTTATTGTGCATTTCCTCATGCTTTTTAGTTGTTCATATGTCTTCCTTAGAGAGATGTTTGTTCAGCTCATTTTCCCATCTATAAATTGGCTTATTGACTTTCCTGTTTGTTCTCTTATCAGTTCTTTGTCTGAGGCATATTTTACTAAATATTCTCCCATTTTGAGGGTTGTTGATTCACACTAATTACTGTGTCCTTTGCTGTGCAGAAATTATTTTTCAACAGTAATACATCTTCTTGTACAGTAGGACGGACCTAGCCCTGCCTCCACCATCTTCTGAGACCGTCACCACCTCACCCAACCACCCCCGCCCCCCCATTCTCCACTCCCATTCCCCCTTCTGCCTCCTAATGTGGTTTATTTTTAAGCACAAAATTGAATGACATGCCCAGACAAAGAGAAGTGTGTTCGGTCTGTTAGGTTACATAGTGGTTAAGGATCTAGATTGCCATGTGGCTGACCCTAGAACTGGTGACTGGAAACTCACACCAGGCACATGTGTGTGTGTATTCCAAATCCCAAAAGTAAAATTGAGGAGAAGAGATTGCAATGTGACCATCTCCTCTGGGGTGAGGTCTCAATTTCTGTCTCAGAATTCTGTCTTTCTTGGCATGTGCTTATGTCCGATAGCAAAAATATCTCAAAAAGAAAAGAGTTATTTTATTTAGTTCTGAGAGCAAGAGAATTGTCGATCAACGTAAGGAGCCACACTTTGGTCCAGCCCCAAACTGTGTGACTCTTGGAAGCAGATGCTTGTAGTTACAGGTAAATTTCAAATTCTTAGATTAGTAATTGGGAAGAAAATCACAATCTGTTACTGAAAGGAGATTGGCAAAAAAAAACATTGGTGCTTTGCTCCTAAGAGATGAGAAGGCTTACTATGCATGATAAAAATACCATGCATGGGACAAAATGTAGCATCCTATTATCAATAGTCTACTAATGCTTGTAATTATCTCTGTAAGTGCTTAGTGGTGTCACTCTTTCAAGGCCCCCTAGAAACAACTTTGGTTGGAATAGGAAAAAATAGAACCACGGATTCAGTTTCCCCTGTTGGTGTGGCCATCTGTCTTGTGGAATGATTTCTCACTTTCCCTCTCACTGTCTCTCTCTCTCTTTATGTTTCTTTCTCTATTTCATCTCTGTCTCTCTGGTGAGCACATGACTTCTATTATAAAACCTTCAAAAAAGATATTTGTTGATGCATGCAAATTTTTTAAAAATGTGCTAATATAATCAAATGAACAAATAAATAAATATAAAAAAAGAACTGTGGATGTTAAAACTTGATGGCAATTCTTTGCAATAATGAGATAACTGACAAAATAATTTAAGTATTTCTATTGTACATAGCATTTTAAGATAGTAACCAGAATTATGATAGACAGTATCATTTTAGGAGTATTAAACTTTTAGAATTTTTAACTAATCTTGTGTACATTTATATAAACAACGTATTTTTGCAAGTATAACCTTGAAGGAGATTTAGTAAATCAATTGACAGTATTTTCCACATAAATTTTTAATGTATCCAATAAGTGTTTACAAAATGAGAATACTCCTTGACTTTCTTGTAATTTTGCATGTAGAATTAAATATATCTACATATTAACCAGATTAAAATAAAAAAGAACTCTTCAGTAACCTGTTTCTCTAGAAGCAAGCAGTTTGAATTGTCATAACTAAGGACTTATTTTTAAAACGCTTTGTTTTTTGTCAGATTTTTTTCAATGTAGCCAAAATAGTCTTATGAACTAATGCAAGATTTTGTCTAAGATTTAAAAGCCAAAAGCAGAAAACTTCACATTATGTTAATCAAAATATCTTGACTTAAAGATAAGTATTTTTATGAATACTTATTTAACATAGCATAATTTTATACATTTGATTTATTTTGTTTTTGCCATAGGGTTTATATGTTCCCCAGAGAAAGACAGTAAGAGGAAACTATCACTTGAGATAGAGGCAGTAAGAGGGAATTTCTGGGGGTGGCATTGCCACAATCCCTTCTTCTCTAGTCTCTTGGGATTTTGAGCACCCAAACATGCCTGGCATGATTTTTCTAAGCCATCAGGTCCAGGACTTGAATTGCAGTAGACATGTGGGACCACCACACCACACGCTGATCCCAACATTTTTTTTTTTTTTTTTTTTTTCTGTATAAAGTGCTTGTGCTTGCTGGGAAAAAGACAAAAAAGTAAAGTGAGAAATCACCGTTTGGTGGGCAGGGAGGGGTGGATAGCCATACTATAGTCCCTTATCCTTTATTCTTCTCTGGTGATTTTAGGCATGCATGCACACATGACCAGCATTATTTTTGAGCCTCTGGTATAGGATCTGAACCACAGTCAGCCATGTGAGAGTCTAGCCTCTTAACCACCTTGCCTCCTGGTGGCCACAATTAACATAATTTGAAAGATCTCAAATTACCACAGACGTTTATAGAGACTACATATGACCATATGATTTATCTTTAAAATTATATATCTGGATACCTATGAATACCAAATGACACCAGAAAATGACAGTTATTAATTTATTCTTCTGTTAATTATTATTATCTTTAAAATTTATTCATTTGTTTTAATTTGACTAGAGAGTGACAGAGGAAGTGGGGAAACCAAGAAAGCAAGCCACCGGGTTTGGGACTTGAACTATGGTCAGCCATGTGGGAGTGTCCAGTGCCTTACCCACCATGCCATGTGCTGTCCTCTTAGTTATTTTTATAACATGTTAAATATGTATTTTGTATCACAAATAGTAGATATTATTGGGTAATAATATTAGATATTAGATATGTACCTTAAGTTGCTGATAAGTTTGAAATCTATTTTTTATTTTTTAATTATTTATTAGACCCAGCAGATGGTGTAATGGTTATGGTACTGAACTCCCCTGTAGTTAACTGCTCTTTGAGTCCTGGACCCAGCATGTGTGTGCCCAAAATCTGAAGGGGAGAATGGAGGAGAAGGGATTGTGGCATGGCCTAGAAGTTGATTTCTCATTTTCTCTTTGTCTCTTCTGTAAGCACATGCACCCTACTAGCAAAAATCTCTCAAAAAATTATTTTTGGTACCATCAGGTGGTATAGTGGTTATGGTCCTAGACTCACATATGGCTGACCACAGTTCCTGTCCTGGACCCAGCAGTTTGAAACTCACACTATGTGTATTTGTGTGTATGCCCAGGATTCTCAAAGGAGAAGGGCTTGCAGTATAGCTATCTCCCAGGGAGTGAGTTCTCATTTTCTCTCTTTATGTCTCTAGTGAGTACACACAACCTATTGCAAAAATCTCTCTAAAAATTTTTACTTAATTTTATTTTTCAATATTAATTTTAAATTTTGCTACAGGGCACTTGTGCTTACCAGAGAGACAAAGAGAGATAAGGGGAAAGTCTGCACACTTTATCTTGCTTGAGTAGGGCAGGGAGCCTGGTGCAGCATCCAGAGCTGGTGGTACTGTTGTTTCAATCTTGGACTTGGCTTAAAAACTCAGGCTGGGGGGCCGGCAGGTGGTGTGGTGGTTAAAGATGCTGGACTCCCATTTTCTGGACCTGGCAGCTTGCATTCTCACTTTCCCCCTCTCTCTCTCTGTCTGTCTCTCTCTGATCAAACTGGAATAATAATAAAGTTAAATAAAAAATAATTCTTAAAAAAAACAAAAACAAAAACTCAGGCTGGATGCATATGTTTGCTTTCCCAAAGGCCCTAGAGGAGACTGGAGGAGAAGGGATTGCAGTGTGGCCATCTCTCCTGAGGAGTGATTTCTCACTTCCTGTCTCTTTTTCTGTTTCTCTATGAGCACATGCACCCTTCAGTAAAAATCTCTCTTAAAAAATAAATAATAAGATTAAGTAAATAATTAAAGATTCAAATAGACAAAAAAGAAAAAGGAAAAACTATTTATCAGAAAGGACACCAGTTGGTTATAGGGTCATAATAAAATTAATCAAGGAGCTCCTAAAAAGAGATAACCCCTCAGTTTACCTTTTTGTTTAAAAAATAAGAATTTTCCAACCTGGAAATTGATAAGGGCTAAGTGGAAATTAAAAATATTTTTAAAGAATGATTTTATTTTATTTATTATTGTTACTATTTTTAAATTTGCTGTAGGGCAGGCATGTGTGCTCATTGACAGGGAGGAAGAGAAGGTGAGAAAGCAAGCCTTCAGGTCTGGGACTTGAACTGCAATGGCTCTGTGAGAGTCCAGCACCTTGACCTGCACATCACTCACTGGCCCTAAAATGTCTTTTCTAAAGGGCTTGGAATCCAAGGTTCATTCACATTGTAATAACCCAAAATAAAAGGTAAGACTTTAGACTGGTATCTAATAATCAAGAAACAAGAGCTAAGAGAGAAGATGATACTTAAAGGAGTAAGACTTCAACTTAGGTGAGGGGGATTCAAGATGTTTACATTGCAAAATTGAAACTACTGTCTGTAAGCACAAGGCTGAATGGTGCCAGAAACTTGGTGATTATTTTCTTCTAGCATAGAATATTTTGTTATCTAAGACCTTGCAAATTAGGAGGCCCACTGACACAGGTTTGAGGTTGTATGTAGGCGATCAAACTCAGCACTCCCACAGCATGGGATTTTTATCTCACACTTAGAATTAGAGGTGGAAATGGATAGAGGAAGAACAGAGTTTACAAGCAGGGAGATGTCCCAGAAAATAGTTTGTGGAAAAGGAGCTGGCAGGAGGGGCATTTTTATCTGGGTCAGAGGGGCTTTGTCTGGGCTTGTTTTCAGGTGGGGCTTGTGCATGCATTTCCCCAATGGTGGGGGCACAAACTAGCTAGTTACCTAATTTTGGACTAGGGATATATAGGTCAGGAGATTGTTTGTCTAAAAGCTTTGGGACATAAAAACCATTATCGTATCTTATTGCCAGAATGTGAAGGAACCTGGAAAGTAGTCTTTGATACAGACTGTCTCCATCTTAACACTCAAGTTGGGGCTGTTGAAAAGAAATTTAGACAAACCAAAATTTAAGACTTTATTTAAGCAAAAGGCGGGCGATTTAAATTACGAAGTCTTCCAAAAGATGGCTTCCAAGAAACTGCAACTAGCCACATGGTTTACAGGGAATATATGTGGGCAGAGCAGTACTAGTGATGTATACCGTAAAGAAGGGAGAGTGTCGTATAAGACTGTGAGGGATTGAGATAGAGAGATCATTGGTTACAGGTGGAAGATAGACTACACAAACAGTCTAAAAGACGGACTTTCTGTGACTGACTGAAATGTGATGGGTATGATTGATTGTAACTTAGTAACCTTCTCAGAAAAAAAAAAAAAGCCTCACATACCCTTGCTGTCCAGAGGAATCCAAATGTGATAGTACAAGGGCCATTTTAGGCCAGAATAGTTTACTGTAACAATGTCCAGTTTTTAACCATTTAATTAAAGTTTGAGAGGCTGATCAAAACTAAGGGCATTGGCACCACTCTCTGTCAGCATCATAAACAACGTTTTCTTGTTCTCAGTGTAGAAATCAGAAGTTTTCTCTGGTCTCTGGCATGGAATACACAAGTCATGATTTTACACAAGTTAAACATGATATCATACAGGTCATACAGTTTTTACTTTATGCTTTTATGAATCTGGCTGGAATAAGATCATACTTGAGAGGACAGAGCACACCAGTAGGACTAATATGATGACTAAGGTGTACTTCTTAACAAAAGTTTCCATGAAACAAGCCAAAATAAGTTTAAACAGGTTAAGATTCAGGTAGCATAGGCAATTCAATAGTATTTGAACCTAGTTGTCCATCCTTATCTGAAGGGTGATGATGCTTGAGGACCATAATTCTTTGTAAAGTGGCCTGATTTAAAAAGGTATTTACTTTCGTTGTTAGTCTAGTAACAGAAGTCATAATAACCTGGAGACCTATCTGGAGAAATATAAAGATGAAAAAAACCTTGAAAAGCCCAAGCCTGCCACCCACCATTTAGGAAGCCTGCAAACTAATTCATTTCTTCCTTTCTCTTGAGAGACTTCTCTAATATATCTGATGGCTGAGCCTCAGGAAGCAGCAATATCAGCCACCTTTTTAATTAAACTGTGTGTAGTAGCAAAATCAGGAGAGAGATAAATACAGCATGCAGTTTTGTTAAGTGTAAAACATAAGTCTCCTACTAGAGCCAAAAGGAGGTCTAAAGCTGCTTGATCTCCATTAAATGATTTGTTGAATTTGCATGTTATCGTCTACCTTTTGGAGGAAAGTCCCTACCGATATGAAAGCCTGGGAGGTCTGGTTTGCTATAAAATGCAAAATTTTATCTAATTTGCTGATAGGCTTTAAATTCCATAAAACTGGTACCTCCAAGTGTTAGTTACAATGAATCCCATTGGGATCTCTCTTCGGTGGAAGCTTATCTTCGTCTGTTTTAAGGTTGGTACTAATTTTGCTTATGGAGTATTTTGACCTATGTTTATAAGAGCCATTATGAGGATTTACAGGGAAAGCTATTCGAAAATCAGGAGTCTACCAGGCTAAATAAATAGCAAGACCGAAACCATGGAAGGGGCAGAACAGAGTAAGCAAATTCTCTGCAGGGAAGTCTTTTCAGATATCTTTTCCAGAAGACCCAGTCTCCATGAAATTCTAGACCATGAAAATGAAAGGTCTTATTATCTCTAGCTGGTAGTTCACAAAAGGCTTTATCTGGTGAAAATAAACTTCAGCATAATGCATCAAGGCTTTACAATATTTAGAAGAGCAGGGATGCTTGTGGTTCTATTATTGGGGATATAGGTCTCCCAGTGACTTTCATAAGTCGTCAGCTTATGTTTTCCAATAGCATGGATCTGATTGCCATTAATGCCAATGGTAATACCCAGGCAAGGTAACCCAGTTGCCTCTGTTAATTTTACTTTTAGTTTTAAAATGTTATTTGCTCTTTGAACTCTTCCAGAAGACTGAGGGTGGAGAAGACAATGATAGTGCCATTGTGTACATAGCACTTTATGTAACAGTCTTAACAATTTCCCCAGTAAAATAGGTTCCTCTATTACTAGAGATTTCTTTAGGTATGCCGTATACTGGAAACACATTTTCTAATAATTTCTTAGTTACTCTCATAGCATCAGCTTTCCTACATAGGAAAGCCTGTATCCAACTAGAAACATGCAAATGACTACAAGCACATATTGATACCCCATTGAGGGCAACAGCTGAATGAAGTCAATCTGTATCACTTGGTGTTCCTAATTGTTTTTCCAGGATATTGGGTTTGAGACCTAAAACAAACATTGGTTATTAACCTTTTTAGCAGTTTTGGAGCAATCACCCCACCAATATTTTTTACATAATTTGGATCATTTTATCTGTTTCATGATGAGTTGTAGAATATAGCATTTTTAACAATGGAAGCTTGAAGGACTCAGGAATGACCATGCAGCCATCTAGGCCCTCTGTGAGTCCATGCTTAGTATCAAATTTACATCTTTCTAAATGCCAATTTTGCTTTTCCAAATCAGGTGCATTGCACTGTTTGCTAAACAGGACAATATAAAAGAGTTTACCTGAATCAATTTTATGGAGTTCATTCAAATTGCATATCCTAACATTATCAGCACTACCTATTATAGCGTAAAACCTGCCAAGGCATTCCCTTGAAGATATTCAGGATCAATTTTACTGGTATGAGCTTTACTCCTAATTATGGCAATCTGTGATGGCAATTTTTAAGGTCCATGTCTCCTGCCACATTTCCCTGTATACAGAATAATCCCTAATGGTTGTTAGTAGAGATAAGACCATTCTGGCTTCTTCCTTTAGAAATGGAGAATTGATAGAGGACAGGCAGGAGATAGCAGTTGAGAATCCCCTACCACAGGGTTTGTCTAGAGGCCTATATAGAAGTAATTTATTTCTTTAGATAAAGCCTGCAAATAATTCTGATATTGCTTTTTGATTATAGCTTTTGGAATGGGTGTAAAATGACCTGTTTGTACTTTTTGGTTAGGGTCAGGATACCATTCCCAGCCTTAGATAAATATGTCACTGTTTTTTTTTGTTGTTGTTGTTGTTTTTGAAGAGGTTTTGCTGTAGGGCGCATTCGTTTGCCAGAAAGACAGACACAGAGAGACAGAAAATGAGAAATCACCCCCAGGTGGAATGGCCACGCCACAATCCCTTCTCCTCCAGTCTCCTCTCAGGATCTTGGGCACGCATGCACATGTGCCCAGTGTGAGTTTAAGCCACTGGGTGTGGGGTTCGATCCATGGTTGACTACATGGGAGTCCATTGCCATTACATCTACTGCTGGTCCTGAGATAAATACTTCACTGTCAAAAGTCAGAATAAACAGAATATGTAGGAAATTTTTTTTTTTTAATGTAAAATGGCTTACGGAATTACAGACAGTGGATGAACTGAAGGCATCAAGTATTTGTAATTCATTCTAACTATAGAAATGGCCCTAAGGGACTAGCAGTTGGCATAATGGCTATGTTGCTGGACTCCCATGTAGTCACCTGTGGTTCGATTCCCAGACCCGGTGGCTTAAACTCATGCTGGGAACCCAAGTGTGCATGTGTGCCCAAGATCCTGAGAGAAGAATGGAGGAGAAGGGATTGTGGTGTGGCCATCTCCCCTAGAGGGTCATTTCTCACTATCTGTCTCTCTGTCTTTCTGGCAAGACCACACACCCTATAGCAAAAACCTTCCCTCCCCTACCCCCAAAAGGCAAAAAGGGCCCTAAATCATGCTGCATTATTAGTAATTTATATTTTCATCATTATTAATGTTTATATTATGATCTTCCATTTGATTATATCAATTTAGTCACCATGTCATAGCAGCATCATTTTATTTTTTTCTATTTCCCTAAAATCTTTTCCTTATTATCAATAGGGATAAAATTATGATTTGAAGAAATCATGGGGCTGGCAGGTGGCATGTTGGTTATAGGTGCTGGACTCCCACATGACCAACCATGGTTTGAGTCCTGGATCTGGTGACTTGATTTCTCATTTTCTCTTTCTTTCTTTCTCTCTCCCTCTCTCCTTATCTGCCCCTCTCTAGTTAAATTAAAATTAATAAAGTTAAATAATTCTTAAAAAAAAGAAATCAGATGTTCTCTTTTCATTATCCCCAATGTAACTTATTTTGTCAATATTAAATACGAGTGCTCATGCTGATGCCTGAATGCCTGTAATTGAAAAGAAAATTACATTATTTTATCCTTTCATGTCACCGCAGTTTGCAAAAATGTTAAGTTCCTATATTTCAAGTAAAATATCTGAAAAGATTAAATATTTAAATGACATTTAATTTCAGAACAACAGGATTTTCAGTGTCTAGAAATGTAAGTAGGTTAATGTATACATTTGCATAATGGTTTTTCTTGTTAACATTAATGTTAATATTTAATTTTTTTTTAGATATACTGTAATTTTGGGAACCAGCAGTTAGCGTAATGGCTATGTTGCTGGACTCCCACGTAGTCGACCGCGGTTCGCATCCCGGACCCGGTGGCTTAAACCTCACGCCGGGCGCATGTGCGTGCGTCCCCAAGATCCCGAGAGGAGAATGGAGTAGAAGGGATTGCGGCGTGACCATCCCCCCGGGGGGTGATTTCTCGCTTTCTGTCTCTATGTCTCTCTCTGTCTGTCTGGCGAGAACACGCGCCCTATAGCGAAAATCTCTCAAAAAAAAAAAAAAAAAAAGATATACTGTAATTTTAAAATGAATGTATTTGTTGTAAGTTTCCAGAAAACTTTATGGTGTTCAAATTCTCAGGAATTAAGGACTAACCATAACATTGTTGTTCTAATTACATTTTGTAAATGATGGTGTTTGTTACCTTACTTGAGTGGGGTTTCTTCCCTCCCCCCATTTTAAAAGGATACAATATATATATAATAAAACATGAATAAATATAATTAAAAAGAAAAAAGTAGGTGAGGCGTATTCACTGGAGACCTTGTAGTAACTACCGTTTCTTCTGAGTCTTAACTATAAGAGCAGTTCATTACAATAATGATGTAATAGACAAAAAAATTTAGCTATTTCTATTGCACATGACACTTAAAGACAACATCCAGAATCATGACTGACAGCGTCAACTCAGTGCAATAAGTTTTAAAACATTTATCAACAAAATCTTAATTTTATCAATTTTCTTAGCCTCTTCCAAAATAACTCAGAATTTCCACAACATGCTTTAGATCACTGTATCCTCTTCAACTGGTAATTGAACTAATCATGTGCATGGAACTTACACACTTAAACAAAAAATCGAATTCATTTGGGGGTAAGAGATAACTCCTGTAGGAGATAAGTCCTTTTTTTCACTATGAGTTTCTTGTTCCCTCTACCCCTTCATCATACCAGGTGCTTATAGTTTGTCCTGTGGTGCCCAGGAGAGAGAACCTTTTTTGAGTTTGTTAACAGTAACCATATGCTGACCATCTACCAATAAGTATCTTTCACAAGTTTATTTATGGTCATTTTTTTAAGAGAGAGGAAAGGAAAAGAAGGAAGGCAGAAATTGTTTTGACAGGAGGAGAATTTCTGGCACCTTCTTAATTTCAGAAGCAATTTCTATTATTACTTTTCCCTTTGGGACAGTCTCAAGTATTAATTTTGTACACTTTTTTTTTAAAGGAGAGACTTTTGCTATAGGGTACATGCAGCCTCCCCACCCCCCTTCCCTCACTGGTCCAGGTGGGATAGCCATACCACAGTTCCTTCTCCTCCATTCTCCTCTTGGGATTTTGGACATCCACACATTCATGTTTGGCATGAGTTTTCAGTCACTGGGTCTGAGACTTGAACTGAGGTTGACCACGTGGGAGTCCAGCAATATAACCATTTTGACAAATGCTTGTCCCAATTTTTAAAATTTTTTGTAAGGAGTTGAATTTATCTTTTCTTTAGATGAATTTAAATACCAATTAAAATAGGAATCTCATTTCTTTATTTTTAAAAATTGATTTATTTTATACATTTATTTAGTCACTATATACCACTTAACTTGTAAATTGATTTACCCAACATGCATACACTTCCCACCAGTCCAAATGAGATTACAAAACATGTTAAGAACAGATAATAATCCATGTCTACCTCCCATAAATGCTTTCCTCTCTATTTTTCTCCTTAATTTGTTTTCTTATACTCTCCCTCTTTCCCCACCCTCTTCCCACACTGTCTGCATTATTCGTAACTTTTCAATGCTTTTTTCAATGCTTCCTCTAATCTTTTCAGTGTCCAGTGCACAGTATTCAGTGTAATGTGAACAGTTGGTATATGTTAAGTGGACACATACAGTGTCTTACATAGCCTGGCTTGCTTCATTCAGTAAATCTTTCATATTTGTCTATTTTCTGTCAAAGCCCAGGATCTTGTTTTTTTAATACTTGATAGTATTTCATAGAGTATATGTACCACACTTTATCTTTCATGGACACTGAGTTAGTTTCATTTCTTAGCAATTATGAATAATGCCTCAATAAACAGATGTGCAAGCACTTTTCTGATTGACTATTCTCTCCCTTGGGTAGATTCCCATTTAGTTTTCCTTGGAGAGGTCTTTGACTTCCTTGTTTTAGATTTATTCCCAGATATTTTTTTTTTGGTGATTGTGGTAAATGGGATTACTTTTTTCAGTTCTACCTGTGATTGTAATTTGTATATAGAAATGCTATAGAGTTTTTTAAGTTGATTTTGTATCCTTCCATTTTACTGTATTCATTTATTACTTCAAGAAGTTTTTTATGTATACCTTTGGATTCTGTATATATGATCATGTCAATAGAGATCATTTTAACTCTTCTTTCCCTATTTGAATGCCTTTTATATATTTTTTCTGGTATTATTGGCTAGGACTTCTAGTACTGTATTGAAAAGTAGTAGAGAAAGTGGGCAGCTTTTTCTTGTACCAGTTCTTAGTGGAAAAACTTTCAGCTTTTCCCATTCAGCATATAAGCAATAAGTTTTTCATAAATGGCTTTTATTGTGTTGAGAATTGATTCTTCTGTGATCATTTTGTTTAGAGTCTTAGTCATGAAGGGATGTTGTATTTTTCCTGTATCAATTAAATGATCAAATGGTTTTTATCATTCTTTCTGTTAATACGGTATATATTTCATGTATGGTTTTGCATATGTTGAACCACATTTACATCTGTGAAGTAGAGCCTACCTGGTCATGATGAATAATCTTTGTTGTATGTTGCTGGGTATGATTTGTTAGTATCTCGCTGAGGGTTTTTGCACCTGTGTTCATCAGTTTTATCTTGCTGAAGATTTTTGCTTGTGTTCATCAGAAATGTCTATATATATTTTTTTTGTGTGTGTCCTTTTCAGTTTTGGAAATGACAGTGTTAAAAGCTTTATAAAATGAATTTGGGAGAGTTCCTTCCTTTTAGATCTTTAGAAATAATTTGAGTAAAAGTGAAACCATTAGGACCTTGGCTGTTCTTCACTGGGAGGTTACTTTTTGCTAATTCAATCTCATTTTTTTTATGGGTCTATTCAGGCTTTTTATACCCTCCTGAGTTAAGCTTGGTAGATTATTTTTCCAGGAATTTCTCCGTTTTGTCCAAGTCTACTTGTTCGTTGGCGTATCGTCACTCAGTATCCTCTAAAGATGCTTTGTATTTCTGCTCTGTCTGTTGTAATATTGCCTGTTTTATTGCAAATTTGATTTATCTTGTTCCTTCTTTTATTTTTAAGAATTATTTTTTATTTAGCTTTATTTATTTATCAATTTATTTAAATTTGACCAGAGATGGACAGAGTGGGTGGGTGGGGGGCTAAAAAGCATGCTGCCAGGTCTGAGACTCAAACTTCAGTTGATCTGAGGGAGTCTAGGGCCCTTAACCACCACGCCACCTGCCGGCCTCTCTTTCTTCTTCTTAATTAGTTAATAGTGTGTCGATCTTTTTAAAGAACTAACTTTTGGTTTTATTTCTTTTCTAAATAATTTGTTTATTTTCTATTTCATTTATTTCTTCTTGAATCTTTTTCTTTTTTTGGAGAGGTTTTCGCTGTAGGGCACGTGCGCTCGCCGGACAGAGACAGAGAGACAGAAAGCGAGAAATCACCCCCCGGGGGGATGGCCACGCCACCGTCCCTTCTCCTCCATTCTCCTCTCGGGATCTTGGGCACGCACTCACACATGCCTGGCGTGAGTTTTAAGCCACCAGTCCGGGACGTGAACCGCAGTCCACTATGTGGGTGCCCAGTGACATAGTCATTACGCTAACTGCTGGTCCTCTTCTTGAATCTTAATTCTCCTGGCATTTTTTGGATTTTTTTTTTGTTGTTCTTCCAATTCTCTAAGACTTGATGTTAAGCTGTTTATTTGCCACCTTTCCATATTTTTCTTACATGCACTAATTGCTATGAACTTCCCTGTCGTGACTGTGGTGTCCCATAGATCATGGAAACTCATGCACTCAATATCATTTGTTTCAAGAATTTTCTGATTTCAGTCTTAATCTCTTTGGTAGTTGTGAACTCATTCAGGAGTAGGTTGTTTAGCTTCCATGTATTTGTGTATATTTGAGAGGTTTTCCTGAAATTGATAAGTTTAATTCCATCATGATCAAAGAAGATGCTGGATATAGTTTCTGTGCCTTTAAATCTGTAAAGTCTTGATTTGTGCCTTATCATGTGGTCAGTCTTCGAAAAGGTACCATGGAGGGTGAGAAAAATATATATTTTTATTTTGGGGTGGAAAATTCTGTAGGTCTTTTAAGTCCATTTGATTTATGGTATAATTTAAACCCTACATGTCTTTGCTAATTTTATCTAGTTAATCTGTCTAAAGGAGATAATAGAGTGTTGAGATCTTCAATAATTAATGTGTTGCAGCCTCTTCCTCCTTTTAGATCTAGCAGTTTTTCTTGTATTTCGGTGCTTTTAAGTTGAATGCAGAGATGTTTATAAGTGTTATGTCTTCTTGATGAATTAGCTCTTTTACTATGTATATAATGCCCTTCTTTGTCTTGAAGCCTACTTTGTCTGAAATCAGTATCATGACTTCTACCCTTTTTTGGTTTCTAGTATCATAGAATATCTTTTTCTAGCCCTTCACTGTTAGTCTAAGCATGTCTTTATCTAAGAGGTGGGTTTCTTGTAGGCAACAGATAGAAGGTTTCTGGATTTTTCAGTCCATTCAGCCAGTCTGTGTTTCTTGATTGGAAAATTTAAACAATTAACTTTCATTCTTATTAACACTGTTTCCAGACTTGTCCCTGCCATTAAGTAAGAGATTTTTGCTATAGGGCTTGTGTGTTCACCAGAGACAGAGAGAGAGAAAGTGTGAAGCCACCCTTCCCCTCCCCCCCAGTGGGATTGCCATGCAGCAATCTCTTCTCTATTCCCCTTTTGGGATTTTGAGCACCCACATGTTTGTGCCTGTGTGAATTTGAAGCTGCCATATTTGGAATGCAAACTACTGTCAACAGTGTGGTAGTCCAGCACCACAACCATTATGCCACCTGCTGCCCCCTCTTACAGTCTTTTAATCTTTTCTAATCATAATGTTATCACTTCTTTCATTGCCTATATTGGTCATTAGTTCTTCCTTATCTGCGATGATAGTTTCCACAATGGATGCTTGAGACTGCTGCTAGTACTGAACCCCATATATACTAATTTCTTTTCTAACATGTGTACCTACAACATAGTTTGTTTAATGAATTATTTATTTATTTTTAAATATTTTTGCTATAGGGTCTGTGCACTCACCGGAGAGACAGAGACAGAGTGAAAAATCACCACCCAGTGGAACTGGACACGCCACGATCCCTTCTCCTCCGTTCTCCTCTCAGGATTTTCTGCTCACATGCACATGTGCTCTGAGTGAGTTTAAGCTGCTGGGTCCAGGACTCGAACAACAGTTGACTATGCAAGAGTCCAGCAACATCATTGTGCTATCTGCTGATACTGAAAGCTTAATTTACAAATTAGGCACAATCACAGGTTAACAACAATTGGTGGCATAGTGATTAAGGTTTTGGACTCCCCCGTGGCTGACTTCAGTTTGTGTCTTGACCTACCAATTTGCTCTCTTGATTGCTTGCTCTCTCTCCTCTTATCAAATAATAATAAAAAAGAAACAAATAAAATGAAATAATTTTTTTTTATAAAAAGCTAATAACAACTAATAAGGTTGAGTGTCCTTATTCAATTGCTTTTGTACAAATGTGTTTTGGATTTCAGGTTTGTTTTTTTTTTGACTTTTGAATATTTGCATAGACATAATGAGATATTCTGGCAATGGAACCAAAGTGTAAATAGGAAATTTATTATGTTTTATATACATCTAACACAAATAGGTCAGAAAAGGAATTTTCCTCTTGCGAAGTTATGTCAGTGGCCAAAAAATGTGGATTATAAATGATTTCTGATTTCAGATTGTCAGATTAGGGATCTCAACATGTAATAAAGCAGGGAACCTATAACAATATACTGTAATACACAAGTTAGGGGAGTATGTGTTTTCTCTTTCTTTCTCTCTGGCATGTGCCTGTACATATGTTTACCTTTTTAAAGTTTTTGTTATTAGAAGAATGTGCTCACAAGAGAGACACTGAAAAAGAAAAAGATAGAGAAAGACAATGAGAAATCACCTCAGTAGATAGTAAGAAATCACTCCAGTAGGAGAGATGACAATTCTGCAGTCCCCTCTTCTCCAATCTCTTTTTGGGATTTAGGGCATGTACTCTCATATACCTGGCATGATTTTCAAAGTCACCAGGTCTAGGACTCAACTATGCAGTTGATCCTGTGGGATCTAGTACCTTAACTTCTATGCCACCCTGTTGGCTTCCTCTCTTTTATTTTCAGTTTTGCTGTAGGGCACATGCTTTTACCTGAGAAGAAGGGAGACAGAGAGCAAGTAATAATACACCTCCTGGGGAATGGCAACACTGTAATACCTTTTCTGCCATTATTCTCTTGGAATTTTAAGTAAATATGTATGCTCACCCAGCATTGTTTCTCTAGCCACAAGGTCTGGGATTTGATCTTTGCAGTTGACCATGTAAGATCCTCCTGCTTTAACCATGATGCCACTAGCTGGCCCATCTTGTTTTGATGATGTTGTTGTTGCTGTTGCTTGTATTTTAATGTTTTTGGCGTGGGATGTATGCATTCTTGTCAAAGAGAGACAGACAGAGTATAAGCAAGATCACTCCCAATGGGGAATGGACAGGCCACAATCTCTTTTCTTCCATTCTCTTCTCAGCATTTTGGGTACCTACCTGGCATCATTTTCAAGCCTCAGAGTCTGGAACTTGAACTACTGACAGCCATGTAGGAGTGTAGTGCTTTAATTACCACACCACCTCTTTGCCACCCACAGTATGTTAGTTTATTTTTATTTGTTTTTTAATTTTTTTAGTTTTTTGCTGTAGGGCACATGCACTTGCTGGAGTGTCATACACAGAGAGAGGTTAAGTGAGAAGTCATCAACTAATGGGAATGGCCACACCAAGTCCTTTGTTGTCTGTTCTCTTCTGTGTTTGGGGCACATGCATAAGTGCCTAGCATGATTTTCAAGCCATAGGGTCCAGGACTTGAACCATGACTGACCATGTGGAAGTCCAGTGCCTTAACCACTGTACCCTCTGCTGCTCCCCTACTTTGTTTATTTTGAAGACTCAGCTTTGTTTGCTTGAGCTTTTAACTGTTTTTTTATTAATTTCAGCTTTATATCTTAAATTCTGTTATTTTGTTCTTTTTCATCTCTTGAGGTGGAAAGTTAGATTATTTATTTGAATATTTGATTGCCCTTTAGGAGTAACTTGTGTTTATAAAATTGCCTTTAAGAATTTCATTTCCGGGGCTGGCAGGTGGTGTAGTGGTTAAGTGCGCTGGACTCCCACATGGCTGACCACAGTTCAAGTCCCGGACGTGGTGGCTTGCTTTCTCGCTTTCTCACTCTCTCTCTCTCTCTCTCTCTTTCTCTCTCTCTTTCTCCCTCTGACCAGATTGAAAAGAAGTAAATACATGAATAAATAAAGTTAAATAAAATAATTATTTAAAAAAAAAAAAAAAAGAATTTCATTTCCAGGACCAGTAGTTAGCGTAATGGCTATGTCGCTGGACTCCCATGTAGTTGACTGTGGTTCAAGTCCCGGACCTGGTGGCTTAAACTCACACTGGGCACTTATGCGTGCCCACGATCTCAAGAGGAGAGAGGGATTACAGCATGGCTTGGGGGTGATTTTTCACTTTCTGTCTCTTTGTCTCTGTTTCTGGCGAGCGCATGCACCCTATAGCAAAAACCTTTCAGAAAAGAATTTCGTTTGCCACTCTAGAGAAATTTTGAAGTACATTGCTGGGGCCTGCATATGGTGTAGCAGTTATATCACTGGACTTCCACATGGTTGGCTATGGTTCAAGTCTCGGACCTGGTGGCTTGAAAATGATACTGGGCATGTGTGTGTGCCAAGATCCTGAGAAGAGAATGAGAAGGGATTTTACCATGGCTGTCACCCTGGGGGGTAATTTTCACACTTCACCTCTCACTGTCTGTCTGTCTGTCTGTCTCTCTCTCTCTTTGCAGGTATACAAAGATGGTATTTAACTTTCACATATTTGAGAATTTATCAAATCTGCTAATTTTTCTTTTACAGTTGATTTACATATATATATATATATATATATATATATATATATATTTTTGAGACATTTTTTGCTATAGGGTGCCTGTGCTCGCCAGACAGACAGAGAGAGACAGAAAGGTAGAAAGGGAGAAATCAACCCCCGGGGGGGATGGCCATGCCGCAATCCTTTCTTCTCTATTCTCCTCTCGGGATCTTGGACACACGAGTTTAAGCCACAGGTCCAGGACTTGAACTGCGGTTGACTACATGGGAGTCCATGGGAGTCCAGCAACATAGCCATTATGCTAACTGCTGGTCCCATGATTTACATGTATCTTTAACACTAAGTAGTAGTTTTTGTTTTATCTTTTTATTGTGTATTTACATTATTTGAATGTATATTATTATTGATGTTTGGATGTTTCTGTTTACTGTTTTCTGTTTGTGTCTTTTTAAAATTTATTTACTTTTTTGCAATAAGGCACATGCACTCACCAGAGAGGGACAGAGAGACACAGAGTGGGAAAGTGAAAAATTACCCCTCAGGGGAGATGGCATACTACAATATCTTATCCATTCTCCTCTTGGGATTCTGGATATGTTCATGGCATAATTTTTTTTTTAAAGAATTATATCATTTTAATTAATTAATTAATTAATTAATTAATGTTAATTTCACCAGAGGGGGACAGCATGAGTGAGAGAGAGAAAGTGAGAAAGCAAGTTGCCAGGTCCAGGACTTGAACCATGGTCAGCTGTGTGTCCAGCTCCTCAAACCACACCACCTGCTGGCCCACCGGTAGGCATGATTTTCAAACTGTCATTTCCAGCACTTGAATTGCAGTCAGCCATATAGTAGTCCTTAATTCTAAGTACTATCTGGCCCCCATTTTTTTTTCTTTAATTGCTCTTTCAGTTTATTATTTTTTTTAGAACTTTCTTTTCCATTTTTATAGCATCTCTGATAAAATATTTGGTTGATGGCTTTAGGATTTATAATAAAATTATTGGTTGACATATTTATATATGTCTTTTTGTAAGAAGCTTTTTTTTTTTTTCAAAGAGCTTTTATCTATAGTGTACATACACTCACTGAAAAGACAGAGAGACAGAAACTGAGAAATCATCCCCCACAGGAGATGGCCACATTTGCAATCCTTTCTCCATACTCCTCCCAGGATTATGAGCATGCACGCACACACACACCACATGTGAGTTTTAAACTGCCAGGTTCATTACTTGAACCACAGTCGGCTATGTTGGAGTCCAGTGATGTAACCATTACATCATTCGTGGGTCCCTAAGGATGCATTTTTAAAAAAATAATTATTGTTTTAATTTTAATTATTATTGCTTTTTAATTTGCTATAGTGTATGTGCACTCACTAGAGGGGAAGAGTGAGAGAGAGAAAACCACCAGTTTCAGGATGATACTTAATTTTATGTTTCAGTTCAGATTTTGGAGAACCCATACATTTGGCCAAACTGTATTTTGTGAGCATGTCACTGAATGATTTTAACATTTCATTTGCTATGCTGTTTAAAGTAGATTGCTTTCTGTAATATATGACCTCATCCAATCAGTTGATGGCCTGAATAGAATAAAAAGATTCAATGAAAGAGAAGTCATACTGCTCTATCGCCTCTTGCTTTTCTGAGTTTGAATTGGAGCTGAAATTCGGGCTCTTCCTGGATCATAAACAAACTGGACTTGCATTTTTCTTAGTCCTATGGCCCTTAACAGTTATGCAAAATACACTCTGCCTTAGCTCTATACACAGGATAAGAGTGAATGACAGCACATCTATTTATAATGTGGTTTGCTGAATACTTTAAGTTAACTTGTTGAGGCTTAATGCTCAGGAAAAAAAATTCTTTTAAAATATTTTTGCTCAGGAACAAAGCACCTGGTCACCCAAGAACAACTCTTGTAGAGATGTACAAAAGATATTGTTTTCATGCCAGGTGACACAACATCTAGTCTACAGCCCATGGATCAAGAAGTAATTTTAACTATTTAGTCTTATTATGTAAGAATTATACTTTTAAAGGCTATATCTGCCATATAGTATTTTAACCAATGTAAGTTGAAAACCTTTTAGAAAGAATTTATTATTTTGGAGATAGTTACAAACATTCACCAGAGGAATTAAAAATGTCAACATCAACAAGAGTTTAAAAATAATTTCCAACCCTGTTGATGACTTGAGTGCTTGTTGAGACTTCAGTGGTGAAAGTAATCAGATGTGGTTGAAATAGTATGAGAACTAGAATTAGAAGAGGGGCCTGAAGATGTCATTGAATTCTTGGGACCAGCAGTTAGCGTAATGGCTATGTCGCTGGACTCCCACGTAGTCGACCGCGGTTCGAGTCCCGGACCTGGTGGCTTAAACTCATGCCAGGCGCGTGCGTGCCCAAGATCCCAAGAGGAGAATGGTGGAGAAGGGATTGTGGCGTGGCCATCCCCCCTGGGGGGTGATTTTTCGCTTTCTATCTCTCTGTCTGTCTCTGTCTGTCTGGCGAGCGCATGCGCCCTTTAGCAAAAACCTCTCCAAAAAAAAGAAAAAAAAAAGATGTCATTGAATTCTTGCAATTTTATTACGCAACTTATGTGAAGAATTTGCTTCTTAGGAGAAAAGTGGTTTCTTAAGATGTATTTCAGTGACTATCATGTGAAAATTGTTTAAATGATGACCACAAAGGATTTAAAATATTACTTAAACTTACTTAATAAAAGCAGTATCAGATTATGATGGAATTGACTCCAATATTGGACGTTTTAGTATTGGCAGAATGTTATCAAATAGTATCATATGGTACAAAGAAATCTTTCATCAATTTTTTTTTTCAAAGAGCTTTTATCTATAGTGTACATGTACTCACTGAACTGAGAAATCATCCCCCACAGGAGATGGCCATCTGTATGGCAGACTTCATTGTTACATTTTTAAAGAAATTGTTACAGGAGCTCCAGCTTTCAGCAACTACTACCCTGATCAAGTCAGAGGTAATAAATGTTCTGGCAAGTTCTTTCACTGTGCTTAAACTGTCTTTGCCATTTAAAAATTTTTTAATTTTTAAATTCAAACTACTTTTTAAATGTTTATACATTTTTAAAGAATTACATAATCTTATTTATATTTAATTGGCTACAGGGCATGTGTACACACCAGAGGGAGAGAGAAAAAGTGAGAAAGCAAGTTGCCAGATCTGTTTCTCGAATCATAGGTGGCCATGAGTCTAGTGCCTTAGCCACCATGTCATCTACTGGACCAAAATATAAACTATTTTTAAATTAAGCAATGTACAATTTTATTTTTTTTTTTTAAGAGATAATGCCATTGCACCATTTCTAGTGCACTGGGAAACCCAAAAATAGTATGTTACGCAGTTTATTGTTATATCCGCTTGATGCAGTAGTTTGAGACCACACCCATTATATTTGTGTTTCTGTGGCTTATTTCACTTTTTTTTTTTTTTTACACTTGTAGAGGTTTTACTTTAGGGCATGTGTGCTTGGCAGACAGACAGAGACATAAGTGAAAAATTATACCCCAAGGGTGATGGCCACACTGTAGTCTCTTCTTCATTCTTTTCCTGAGATCTTGGATACATATACACACATGAGTTTCAAGCTACTGAATTTGGGATTCGAACTGTGGTTGGCTATTGCATAACCACTGTGCTATCTGCTGGCCCCTCATATAACTTTTTTTAGTTTAATATTGTCCATTTTTTCTCGGGGAGAAATCTTGTGTGTGTGTGTGTGTGTGTGTGTGTGTGTGTGTATGTATGCATGTGTGTGTATCACTTTATCCAGTAATCCATTAACAGACATTTAGATTATTTTTGTTTCTTGACTGTTAAGAAAAAAATGCTTTATCGAACATAGGAATGCAGATATGTATTCAAGATATGATTCAGTTTCAATATCTACAATTGTTGGATTATATATTAGGTCATCAGGAAAGTCAACACATTTTTGCATAGAAAAAAGTACATCACAATTTTCCTGATGACCTAATATGATAGTTCTGGTTTTAAATTTTTTGAGAGAGCTACATTGCTGTATTTCATGAGGACTCGTACCATTTTTCTTTCTGATCAGCAGTGTACACACCCTGCCACTTTTCTTTGGAATTTTTTATAATGTAACAACTATCCTAACGGGTATAAAGTGCTATCTTATTGTGGGTTTGGTTGTGAGTTTCCTGATAATACATGATGTTAACAGCTTTTCATGTAGTTGTTTATCTTGATAATAACAGTTATTCAGGTCTTTCTTTCTAGTGATTATTTAAAAACCAAATATTAATCTTGTACTTTTTGTTTTTGATTATTTCTATTGAGTTGTATGAGTCCAGTAGATACTTTGATATTAATCTATAGTCACATCATTTGGTATATGGTGTCTTAATATGTGAGTACAAGGCATCTGAGAATGGCTAATTTATAAAGGTAAGTATATTACTGAGAAATTTATTCCTAACAGTTGTATACACTAGAACTAGTTCAAGGTTAAGACACAGGCTGTGTCAGAATATGGTGAGGGCCTTTATTTATTACTTGTCTGTCCTTTCTCCCTCTCCTCTCCTTCTCTCTCCTTCCTTCCTCTTTCTCTCTCCCTCCCTCCCCCCTCCCCTCCCTCCCTCCCTTTCTTCTTCTTCTTCCTCTTCCTCTTCCTCTTCCTCCTCCTCCTCTTCCTCTCTCTCTCTCTCTCTCTCTCTCTCTCTCTCTCTTCTTCTCTCCTCTCTCCTCTCTCCTCTCTCCTCTCTTCTCTCCTCCTCTCTCTTTTCTCCTCTTCCCCCTTCCCCTCATATCTCTCCCCTTCCCCTCCCAAAGCTTTCCCTCCTTCCTCCTCTGTCTGTAAGCAGTTCTCTGTGAGGAAGCAGTGAGAGCTAATTGATTTTTAGTGATAGCATTGAATTTCTATTAAATGCCTGTCCAAAGTGACTTTATCTTGAAAGTTGACTCCATCTTTTAGATCTATGCATTGAGTATTATGTGTCTATTTCATACTAGAGTGTCTCTCTCTCAGGGGTCTCTGCCCTGTCTGCCTATAAGTGGGGTTCTAACTCCTGAATCAAAATCAGGAATTGTGATGTTTGCTATTTTGGGGGGGAAGGAGGTCAAGACTGTTTTGGTTATTCAGTAATTTGGAGATTCTAAAAATATTTTATTGAAAGTGCTCCTAGAATTTTGATAGGAATTGTATTGAATCTGTGGATAAATTTGAGTAGTATAAACACATTTGGGTAGTTTAAACATATTTTAACAAAGGTAATTCTTTCAGGCATAAACATTTGTATCTATTTATTTGTGACATCTTCAGGTAATTTGTGAATTATATACTGATTATCAGTGTACAGATGTTAGTTTCTAGATTAAATTTACTTCTAATTATTTTATGGTATTATAAATGGGCTTTTTCCTTTATTTTATTTTCACATTGTTCACTGTTAGTGTGTAGGAATGCAGTGATTTTGCACTTTTTCTGAATTAGTTTATTCGTTTTCTGTGTTTTTAGTTACCAGACGGCACATCTACTCCCTGGAGAAAGAGAGACTGACCTCCTCTTGCCCCAGTGGGGCAAGGTTATGCACATGCACATTTTCAACTTACTAGAGCCAATATTCAAACCATGATTTGTCATATGGGACCTGGCTTCTTTAGGCCTCTGGGCTAGTTGTGTTTATTAGTTTTAAAAGTTTGTTTTATTTTTGTTTTTTAGTTAAATGCTCATGTATTATTTCTCATTTGAGAGGTAAAAACTTTCAACTTTTCACCATTGTTTATGATACCTGTGGGCTTGTAAAGTATGGCTTACATTTTGTTGAGATAACATTTCTTCTTTGCCTTATTTTGTGATTTTTTTTAATGAATAAATATGATTATTGTTAATTGCTTTTTATCCATCTCTTGTGATAATTGTGTGTGTGGAAACCAGCAGATGGCATAAAGGTTACATCATTGGACTCTCATGTAGTTGACTGCAGTTTGAGTCCCAGACCTGGCAACTTAAAATTGACACCAGGTGTGTGTGTATGAGTGTCCAAAATCCCAAGAGGAGACTCAAGGAGAGGGGATTGTGCCATGGCCATCTCCCTCCCAGCCCCGGGCTGGTGGAGTCATTTCTCACTTTCTGTCTCTCCAGCCAGCATACGCACCCTGTAGCAAAAAACTGTTTTGTTTTTTTTTTGAAATTTTATCAAATTTTTTGATCTGCATATGTTAAAAACCTCTTTTCATGTAGGATGATCCTTTTAGTATCCTATTTGCCAGTATTTTGTTGAGGTATTTGCAGATGTTCATTAGAGATAGTGGGATGTGACTTTCTTTTCTTGTAATGCTTTTTGCTTTTGATAACCTAATGCTGCATTTCTTAAGTGAGTAGTATTCTCTTGTCTTTTATTTTTTGTAAAGTGTGAGAAAAATTGGGTTTAATTGTTCTTTAAAAGCTTTTCAGAAGACTAGATTTTTAGCCTAGTGTTAAGGAAGGTGGCTCTGCACATAGCCAACCATATAGTTTGAGTATCAGCCTTGGTGGTTTAAAAAACATACCACACTCATGTGCCAGCTGCTCCAAATCTTGATAGGATTGATATGGATAGTTACCTCCTTGCAAACAGAAACTGTTTCTGTTCCATCTTTGTATATTGACTAGTAGAAATGTTTCTGTTGGATTACAACTATGTTGCAACCTTTTGCTTTCCTTGCAAAATCGCTTACCCAGACTATATAACCCCTGCAATTTACATAGATTGGGGTCTAGATTTGAGAGTATGAGCTCTGTTGTGACCACTGGTGTTAGAAACCTGAATTTTCCTACTATCTGAGTGTTTCTTTGTTTTTTTGGTAGTCTGTTTTTTGCAACATTTTCATTTTTCTCAAGTTACTTATAATATTTGCCTTTTGGGATCAGCACATGTTCCCACGAAGTTGACTCTGGTTCAAGACCTGGACCCGATAGCTTGAAACATCCCGGGTGTGCCCAAAATCCTGAGAGGAAAATAAAGAAGGGCTTGCAACCTCGCTGTCTTACTTTCTGTCTTTCTCTTTGTCTCCCGTGAGCACGTGTGCACTATTGCAAAATATATCTTCCAAAGGAAAAGAAATTGCCATTTAACTTTGAGTCATTGATCTTTTTTTTTTTTTTAAAGGCTATGCATTTTCTCTTTTATAATATTATTATTGTTTTCTTTTTTCTTTCATTTATTTATTTTTGCATTTTTCCACATTTACTTTACATAGCAAAAAATTTTACCTCATACTCCATAATTCTTGACAGTTTACAAACAACTTTCAAAATTTCAAAATACTGAATTTTAAAGATAATGTTCAAGATATGTCTTATAATTTTGTATAATTTTATAGCTCTATAACAACAGAAGCAGTATGGTTTAAAATATATATATTTTAGAGTGCAGACACTCGGTATATATTAAGTGGGGACATACAATGCCTCTCCTTCATAGCATGGCTTGCTACACTCAGCAGTAAGTCTTCCATATTCATCCACTTCCTTTCAAAAGCCAGGGTTTTGTTGTTTTTTATGGGTGAATAGTATTCCATTGAGTATATGTGCCACAGTTTTTCCTAACCATTCATCAGTTCGTGGGCATTTAGGTTGTTTCCATGACTTAGCAATCGTGAAAAGTGCCGCAATAAGCATCAATGCGCAAGCACTTTTTCGATTAAGTATTCTTCTGTCCTTCGGGTAGATACCAAGGAGTGGGATTGCTGCATCATATGGTAGTTTTATTTGTAGATTTTGGAGGAGTCTCTAAATTGTTCTCCACAGTGGTTGTACCAATTTACAGTCCCACCAGCAGTGTAAGAGAGTTCCCTTTTCACCACACCCCCTCTAGCACTTATCATTTTTTGTTTTTTTAATCTTAGACATTCTGACTGGGGTTAGGTGATATCTCCTTGTTGTTTTGATCTGCATTTCTCTTACAGTGAGGGATGTTGAGCATTTTTTCATATGCCTTTTAGCTATTCGTATGTCATCTTTAGAGAGTGGTTTTTTTAACTCATTCTCCCATCTTTTAATAGGATTGATTGTCTTTTTCCGGAACAGCTGCTTGAGTTCCTTGTGAATTCTGGTTATCAGTCCCTTGTCTGATGCATAGTTTACAAAAATATTTTCCCATTCTGAGGGCTGTCTGTTCACACTAATCACTGTGTCTTTTGCCATGCAGAAACTTCTTAGTCTGATGTAATCTCACTTGTCTAGTTTGGGGATCATGGACTGTGTGTTGGGAGTCTTATTTAAGAAGTCTTTCCCTACCCCAATGTCTCCCAGATTTTCCCCAGTGTTTTCCAGGAGCAGTTTTATAGTTTGAGGTCTTAGATTTAGATCTTTGATCCACCTTGACTTTGTTTTTGTCAGAGGTGAGAGATAGGGGTTCAGATTCATCTTTCTGCAAGTGGAGATCCAGTTTTGCCACACCATTTGCTGAAGAGGTTTTCCTTTTCCCACTGAATTGACTGGTACCCCTTGTCAAAAATCAGTTGGCTGTATGTTTGAGCATTCATTTCTGGGGACTCTATTCTGTTCCATTGCTCCACCTGTCTGTTCCTGTGCCAGTACCATGTTGTTTTGATTATCACAGCTTTGTAGTATATTTTTGGGTCAGGGAGTGAGATGCCGCCCACTCCACTCTTCTTGTGCAGAACTGCTTTGGCAATACGGGGTCTTTTATGATTCCAGACAAACTTTATGATTGTCTTTCCTATATCTGTGAAGAATGTGTCTGGTACTTTGATTGGCATTGCATTAAATAGGTAGATTAATTTGGGTAAAATTGCCATTTTGATTATATTAATTCTTCCAATCCAGGAACATGGGATGTCCTTCCACTTTTTTGTGTCATTTTCAATTTCTTTTTTAATCTTCTCATAGTTTTCCTTGTGGAGGTCTTTAACTTCTTTAGTTAGATTTATCCCTAACTATCTTATACTTTTTGTGGCTATGGTAAATGGAACAACTTTTTTCAGTTCTTTCTCAGTCTGCCTCTTGTTCATATGCAGAAATGCTATAGATTTCTGGATATTAATTTTGTAACCTGCAATGTTACTGTATTCATGTATTACTTCCAGAAATTTTTTTATGGAAACCATTGGGTCTTCTATGTAAATCTGCAAATAGAGGGAGTTTCACCTCTTCTTTTCCTATTTGAACTCCTTTTAATATTTCCTCTTTTCTGATTGCAATGGCCAAGACTTCTAGTACTATATTGAAGAGGAGTGGAGGAAGTGGACATCCTAGTCTTGTACCCGTTTTTAGTGGAAAAGCTTTCAACTTTTCTCCATTGAGGATGATGTTCGCTATGGGTTTTTCATAGATAGCTTTTATTGTGTTGAGAAATGACCCTTCTATGCCTATTTTGCCTAGAGTCTTGATCATGAAGCGATGTTGTATCTTATCAAATGCTTTTTCTGCATCAATTGATATGACCATATTGTTTTATCTATTAATATGGTGTATTACATTTATGGTTTTGCGTATGTTGAACCAACCTTGCATTCCTGGGATAAAGCCTACCTGATCGTGATGTATAATCTTTTTTATAAGTTGTTGTATACGATTTGCTAGTATCTTGTTGAGAATCTTCGTGTCTATATTCATCAGGGATATTGGTCTATAGTTTTCCTTCCTTGTCCTGTCCTTATCTGTTTTAAGGATAAGGGTGATAGAGGCTTCATAGAATGAATTAGGGAGAGATTCACCCTTTTTGATCTTTAGAAATAACTTGAGCAGAATGGGGGTTAACTCTTCTTTGAAAGTTTTGTAGAATTCAGAGGTGAATCCATCAGGGCCAGGGCTTTTCTTTGTTGGGAGGTTATATATAACCAATTTGATTTTCTGGCTTGTTATGGACCTATTCAGACTTTCTATATCCTCCTGGCTCAATCTAGGTAGATTATACATGTCCAGGAATTTGTCCATCTCATTCAAATTATCTGGTTTCTTGGCATACAGATGTTTATAGTACCCTCTAATAAAGTTTTTTATTTCTATGTCTGTTGTTATTTTGCCTTCTTCATTGCAGATCTGATTCACCTGGTTCTTTTCTCTCTTCTTAATAAGTCTCGCTAGTGGTGTATCAATTTTGTTTATCTTTTCAAAGAACCAGCTTTTACTTTCATTTATTTTCTGTATAGTTCGTTTATTTTCTATTTCATTTATTTCTGCTCGTACCTTTATTATTTCCTTTCTCCTGGAGTTTTTTGGATCTTTTTGCTGTTGCTTTTCCAATTCTGTGAGGCATGATGTTAGGTGATCCATTTGCCTTTTTTCCATGTTCCTCTTATGTGCACTAATTGCTATGAATTTTCCTCTTATGACTGCTTTAGCAGTGTCCCAAAGATTATGGAAACTCGTGTCCTCATTGTCATTGGCTTCCATGAACCTTTTGATTTCAGTCTTTATTTCTTCAGTAGTTGTGGAGTCATTCAGGAGTAGGTTATTAAGTTTCCATGTATTTGAGTATTTTTGAAGATTTCTCTTGAAATTAAACTCAAGTTTAATTCCATCATGGTCGGTGAAGATGCTGGGTATAGTTTCTATGCTTTTGAATCTGTAGAGGCTTGCTTTGTGCCCAATAATGTGGCCATTCTTCGAGAATGTTCCATGTGGCGGCAAGAAAAAAGTATATCTCAAGGTTTTAGGATGGAAAGTTCTATAAATGTCTGTTAAGTCCATTTGATTTATGATATCATTTAGATCTTTTATCTCTTTACCTATTTTTTTCTAGATGATCTATCCAGGGTGGATAGTGCAGTGTTGAGGTCTCCAACAATTAGTGTGTTGCAGTCTATCTCCCTTTTTAGATCTAACAGTCTTTCTTTCACATATTTCGGTGCTCCTCTGTTAGGCGCATACATATTAATAAGCGTTATATCTTCTTGATCGATTGATCCTTTTGCTACAATATAGTGCCCTTCTTTGTCTCTTCAAACAGTTTTTGTTTTAAAACCTATTTTGACAGAGATTAGTATTGCGACTCCAGCTCTTTTTTTGGTTCCCATTTGCATGAAAAATCTTTTTCCAACCCTTCACTTTCAGTCTATGTATATCTTTATCCATGAAGTGGGTTTCCTGTAGGCAACAGATAGAGGGTTTTTGTTTTTTAACCCATTCAGCCAGCCTGTGTCTCTTGATTGGAGAATTTAATCCATTAACATTCAATATTATTATCGATGTTAATGGATCTGTCCCGATGTTTAAGTTGGCCATTGTCTTAGGTGCCTTTTACTCTTTTGTTTCTGGCTGCTACTTCTTTAGTTTTCCTAGACCAGTACTTTCTTCAGGGTTTCATGGAGAGTTGGCCTGGTGCTGGCAAATTCTTTCAGGTTTTGTTTGTCTGAAATATTTTAATCTTTTTTTCCCATATGAAGGATAATCTTGCAGGATACAATAATCTTGGTTGAAATTGTTTCTCTGTTAACACTTTCAGTACATCTTCCCATTCTTTCCTTGCTTGCATTGTTTCCGTTGAGAAATCCAGTGTTAGCCTGATGGGGTGACCTTTGTAAGTCATTTGTTGTTTCTCTCTTGCCAGTTTTAGTATCTTATCTTTATCTGTGGTCTTAGCCAGTCTGGCTATGATATGCCTTGGGGAAGATCTTCTTGGGTTGATTCTATTTGGTGTCCTTTGTATTTCTTGGGTCTGGATGTTTGAGTGCCTCTCTATGCTTGGGAAATTTTCTTCCAAGATTTTATGGAATAGGTTTTCCATGCCCTTATTAGTTTCTTCACCTTCTGGGATACCAGTTATTCAGATGTTAGGGCGTCTAATGGAATCTAGTAATTCTCGTATGTTATCTTCATTTTTTTTTTTATTTTTTTTTCTATCTTTTTGGTGGTTTTCTCTAGGTCAGAAGTTTTATCTTCTACATCAGAGATTTGACCTTCAGCATGGTCTAATCGACTTTTAATACTTTCGAGAGAGTTTTTGATTTCCTGTATTTCAGACTTCACCTCTTAATAGTTCCGTCTTATTCTTCCTTAGCATTTCCTCCTTCATATCGTTAAAGGACTTTCTCATCTCCTGTAGTTCATTGTCTCTTTTCTGTTCCAGCTCATAGTACTTGTTCAACATGAATGTTCTAAACTCTATCTCGGAAATTTTGGTAATGTCCTCTAGTTTTTCAAGACAAGGAAGGGAGTTACTGTGTTCCTTTGATGGAGACATATTTCCTGCTTTATT
Source organism: Tupaia tana (assembly GCA_026018925.1). NCBI lineage: Eukaryota > Metazoa > Chordata > Mammalia > Scandentia > Tupaiidae > Tupaia > Tupaia tana. The sequence continues at coordinate 6,762,056 of JAKSZU010000031.1, forward strand.
CAGGCCTGAGGTTCTTCTACTTCTAACCATTGGGAGATGTGTTCCCTTTGAAAACCTTTTACAAGAACGTTTCTTTGAATAGGAGCAAGTGTGTTCCCTTTCTAATGTGGAATGGAGACAGCCAAAGTCTCTCTTCAATTGTGTTTATTAATGTAATCCAAGAAATAGTATTCTCTCCAGGTGTCCAAAGAAATGTATCTCCTTCTTCTCAGGTGGTTCAGTGCAATGGAGGATTCTAGAGAGTCTTAAAATGCTGGCTGAAAGAGGGGTGTCTGGCTTGGGGGTCCCGGCGCTGAAGCTACTGGGGGCAGTCCTCCCTCGAAGATCCTGAGTCATTGATCTTTTATGTACATGTTTAATTTAGCCATATTTGTGGTATTTCCCAAATTCTTCTTGATTCCTAGTTTTATTCCTTTATGACAGAATTTATATGTGATATTATTTTAATCTTATTTTTGTTAAGACTTGCTTTGTGGCTTAACATATGTCCTGGAGATTGCCCTGTGTATGCATGAGAAAAATATATGTTTTGTTGCCATTATACATAATATTCTCCATAGGTCTGTTAGCTTGATTTGTCCTAAACCAACTCTTTTTTGATTTTTTCTGTCTGCAGAATCTTTACATTAAAATCTTCTACTATTATTGTATTGCCGTTTATTTCTTCCTTCAAGTGTATTAATATTTGCTTCATATAATTAGATGCCCTGACAGTGGGTGAATATTTATCCAAGCTCTTTTATTCTTTAGATGGATTGATTCCTTTGTCATTGTATATACTTGGTCCGAGACCAGTAGTTGACCGCAGTTTCAGTCCCGAACCCAGTGGCTTAAACTTGCGCTGGGCCATGTACATGTGTTCCCAAGATCCCGGGAAGACAAGGATGGAGAAGGGATTGCAGCCATCCCCCCAGAGGGTGATTTCTCACTTTCTGTTTCTCCTCTCTGTGTCTTTTTGGTGAGCACATGCTCACTATAGCAAAAATCTCTCAAAACAAACAAAAAAACAAACAAAAGACTTTGTCTACATTTACATTTTTTTCACATAATCTGGTTTATTTAAAAGAATTCTTTAAATTAATTTACTTACTTAATACTTACTTACTTACTTACTTAAATTTGATCAGAGAGGGACAGAATTGGGAGTGTGGGAGTGGGAAAGCAAGTCATCATAGTTGTCCGGGTGGAGTCCAGCACCCTTAACCACCATTCCAACTGCCGGCCTCATAATTTCTGTCTTTTCTATGATATAAGTACAGTCATGCCTGCTCAGTTGGTTGCCATTTCTATGGACTCTCTTGGGATAGGGTCTCCCCATTTTGCACTATATCTGTCTTAGCCTTTCAGCTTAGCCTACAGGTAAGCACCACTATACCTGGCTCTTCTTTAGATAAGGTCTCACTGTGTTGCTGAAGCCAGCTGGAGTTTCATGATCCTCCTGGCTCACCCTCACCCTCCTGATTTGCTAGTATTACAGGTGCTACTATCATGCCAAGCACTTTAAGTTGGACATTGGAATTAAACTATTAATATTTGCTTCATATAATTAGATGCCCTGACAGTGGGTGAATATTTATCCAAGCTCTTTTATTCTTTAGATGGATTGATTCCTTTGTCATTGTATAGACTTGGTCCGAGACCAGGAGTTGGTATAATGGCTATGTTGACTGCAGTTTGAGTCCTGAACTTTCCATGTGATTCCAGCCAGTATAGCATCTTACTTAGCATTGTGCATGTGTAGGAGATGTTTTCACATCCTCTCAGGTTCAGTCTATGTTTACCCATAAGTCTAAAATAAAATGTCTTTTTGTAGATAGCTAAAATTTTTTTTAAAAAATATTTTATCTAACTTTGTTGGTTGGTTTGTTCAGTTATATTTTGTCCAGAGAGGAAAGGGGGGGGGAGGGGAGAGAGAGAGAGAGAGAGAGAGAGAGAGAGAGAGAGAGAGAGAGAGAGAGAAGAGAGAGAAGGAAAGAAGGAAAGAAGGAAAGAAGGAAAGAAGGAAAGAAGGAAAGAAGGAAAGAAGGAAAGAAGGAAAGAAAGAAAGAAAGAAAGAAAGAAAGAAAGAAAGAAAGAAAGAAAGAAAGAAAGATAGATGGATGCCAGGTCTGGGATTTGAAATGATGTCAGCCAAGTGCGAATCCAGTGTTCTACCCCACCTGCCAGTCCCCAACTGAAACTTTTTTCATCAGTTCAATGAGTCTGATTCTTTTGAATAGACATTTCAGTTCATTTATATTCAAATTAATTACTGACCGTAAGCCATTCTTTTGCCATTTTGTCTATGTTTACTGTTTCATGGTTTCTTTGTTCCAATCTTGCTGCTGCTTTTAGAATTATTTGTAGTTTTATGATGGCATGATTCCTCTCTTTTTTGTGTGTCTACTGCAGGTTTTTTCCCTCATGGGTTCTTACTATGAGGTTCATATAACTCGTCTTATTGTTATAATATTCTAATTGAGGTGGTAACTACTTAATAGTGTTCACATACATCTCCCTTCTCCAACGTTTCACTCTGTTGATGTTATTTATATCTGTGTTGTGTATAAACAAATTATAATGCATTTGCTTTTAAAATATTTCTTTTAATTTTACAATAAGTATACTACCTTTATGTAAGTATTAGAGTGCTCTGAACTTGACTTTACATTTACCTCATTGGTAAATTTTGTATTTTCATGTTGTTACTTTGTCTCCTTTTGTTTTGAGGGAAAGAATTGTCTCTAGTATATTTTGTAAGATAGATCTTATGGTGATGAACACCTGTTGCCTTTGTTTCTTTTGGACAGTCTATATCATTTCAGAAGGACACATAGTACTTTGGGCTGGTTTTGTATTTGTTGTTATTATTGTACTATTTTGAATGTCCTCCAGTTCCCTGTTAAGAGTATTTTTCTGGAGAAATCTGCCTGTAGCTTCATAGTGGTTCTTTTACATGTACCAAGTTTCTTCTCTCTTATTTTGAAGATTCTTTAGGGGCCTCTGACTTTTTGAAAACTTTGTTACAATGTGCCATGGAATATTCTTTTGAATCAATACTGTTTAGAGTCCTTTGAATTTCTTTAATGTGTATATCTATATCTTCCTCTAGATTTCAGGGAGTTTTCAGACAGTATTTCTTTTTTCTTTCTTGCATTGCTAGAGGGCATACACACTTGAGAAAGTGAGATATAGGGAGACAAAGAAAGACAGAGAGAACAAATACCTTCCCACCAGGGCATGGTCTCACTGCATATTCTTTTCCTTCCTCCATTTTGCCATCTCATCAGAATTTAGGGCAGGCACACACACATGTATTCAACATGTTTCTTTAATTTGCAAAGGTCTAAAATTTGTTCTGCAGTTGGCCATGTCAAATCTAGTTCCTGTGTCTTATGCCTAACCTTATATATGGTCCTAGATAGTATTTAATTAAATTGGTTTTCCCCCCGTTCTTTTTCTCGTTCCCATAATACTCCATTATTCTTATATTAGTATATTTGATGATATCTTATAGGTGTGATTTCTTTACTCTTTCTAAATATTTTTTGATCCTTTCAGTTTGCTGATTTTAAATGCCCGTCTTTAGATATGCCATTATTTTCATGATTGAGTCTGCTCTTAAAACTCTCTATTTAGAGTTCTTAAGTTCATTATATTTATACCCAACATCTCTTTTAGGTTTTGTTTGTTGTTATTTTTTGGTTTTGCTATAGAGCGTGTATGCTCACATGAGAGAAAGTGATAAATCATGCACCAAGAGGGTGGCCACAGTCCCTTTTCTCAGGATTTTAGGTGCACACACACACGCGCGACTGTGGGATTTTCAAGCCTCAGGGCCTGGAACTCAAAATTGCTGACCATGTAGGATCCAATGCCTTAAACTGCATCCCATCTGTTGGCTCTGTTTGGTATTTTTAATGACTTCTGTCTCTCTCTTTTAGAATCTTGTTTTTTTATTTTTCCTAGATTTGTTAGTTGTCTGAAAATTTTCTGGCATTAGAGAAATATTTTCTGGCATTAGAGAAAATATTTGGCTTCTTCTTCTTTTTTTTTTTTTTGAGAGGTTTTCGCTATAGGGAGTGTGCGCTCGCCAGACAGACAGAGAGAGACATAGAGACAGAAAGCGAGAAATCACCCCCCAGAGGGGATGGTCACGCCACAATCCCTTCTCCTCCATTCTCCTCTCGGGATCTTGGGCACGCACGCACACACGCCCAGCGTGAGTTTTAAGCCACCGGGTCCGGGACGCGAATCGCAGTCGACTACGTGGGAGTCCAGCGACATAACCATTACACTAACTGCTGGTTCCCAATATTCGGCTTCTTTTGGATTACAATTTCAATTCTTTTTTTCCTCAATGTGTTTATTTTTCCTTTTTTAAAAATTTATTTCTTACATTCAATCACTGTACATTAGAACAACTTCTAAAATGGATTTTTCCTGTAGAAATACAGCACACAGCAGTTTAGTTAAAGATATTATTGTACATATCATCAGCAGACAATTCTCCATTTTTGTGCTTATTTATTTATTTATTTATTTAGTTAGTTAGTTTTTTTTTTTTTTTTTGCTATAGGGCATGTGTGCTTACCAGAAAGACAGAGACAGAGAGATAGAAAGCAAGAAATCAACCCCCCCCCCCCCCGCAAGGGGGATGGGCACACCACAATCCCTTCTCTTGGGATCTTGGGTATCACGCACATGCACCTGGCGTGAGGTTAAGCCACTGGGTCTCGAACCACAGTTGACTACATGGCAGTCCAGCAACATTGCCATTATGCTATCTGCTGGTCCCCATTTTTGTGCTTCTTAATGTCTTGTGCATCTGTTTTTCTTCTTGATTCCCTTTCTTTCATCTTCTCCGGCCTCACACCTTCCTCCCGCACTATGTCCATAATCCAGAGCCATTCTCCGTGACTCTGTATCGGTTTATCAATCTGTCAGGTTTTACCATAGAGTGTGGACATTCACTATGTAAGTGAGGACATACAAAGTCTCTAATTCATAGTCCAGCTTGCTTCACTCAGTGGTAAATATTCCACTTTGTATCAAATGCCAGGGTCTCATGGTTTTCCACAGCTAATATTCGGTAATGTCTATATGCCACACTTTTTCTATCTGTTCATCTGTTCATGTACATTTGGGTTGATTTCATGTCTTAGCAATTGTGAATGATGTTGTAATAAACACAGAAGTGTGAGCACTTTTCTTTCCAAGCGTTTTCCTTTCTTTTGGGTAGATATGCAGGAATGGAATTGCTGGATCATATATGGTAGATCTTTGAGAAATCTCCATTTTGTTCTCCTCAGGCTAATATAAATGTGTTCTAATTTACATTTCCACCAATAGTGTAGGAGAGTTCTCTTTAAATCATAGTCTTGCCAGCACTTACCATTATTTATTTTTTAATCTTAGACATTCTGACTGAAGTTAGGTGGTATTTCATTGTGGTTTTGATGTGTATCTCCCTTATGAGAAGGGATGTTAAGCATTTTTCATTGCTTGTGGCTAGTTGTATGTTTTCCTTGTTCAGTTGCCATTTTTTAATTGGAATTATCCTTTTTTTTTTTTCCCTTCTTCTAGGTAAGCTACTTGAGTTCCTTGTATATTCTGGTTATCAGTCCCTTTTCTGAGGCATAGTCTGTAAATAGATTTTTCCTGTTCTGAGAGTTGTTGGTTCACTCCAGTTATTATTATTTTTATTAATTTATAGATTTTTCTTAGCAGACACTTTTTAACTTGGTGTAATCCCATTTGTCTAATTTTTTAAGATTATTGCCTAGGCTGTTGGGGTCCTAGTCAAGAAGTTATTGCGTGCTTCGATGTCTCCAAGTGTTTCTCCTGCATTATCAATCAGTAATTTTATAGTTCGATGTCTTAAGTTTAGACCTTTGATTCATTTTTGTTAATGGTAAGAGATAGTGGTTCAGATTCATCTTTGTCTAGGTGGATAAGCAGTTTTTCCAGCATCCACCTAAAGAGATTTCCTTTTCCCCACTGGATTGACCAGAGCCCTTTATAAAATATCAGTTGGCTGGGACCAGCAGTTAGCATAATGGCTATGTCGCTGAACTCCCATGTAGTCGTCGATCATGGTTCGAGTCCCGGACCTGGTGGCTTAAATTCATGCTGGGTACATATGCGTGTGTGCCCAAGATCTCAAGAGGAGAATGGAGGAGAAGGGATTGGTGCACTGCCATCCCCCCGGGGAGGGGGTGTTATCTCGCTTTCTGTCTTCTACCTCTCTCTGTCTTTCTGGTGAGCACATGCGTCCTATAGCAAAAAAAAAACCTCTCCCCCCTCAAAAAAAATCAGTTGGCTGTATGTTTTGGGGTTTATTTCTGAGTATTTTATCTGTTTTATTGGTACACATAGTTATTTATTTATTTATTTATTTATTTATTTATTTATTTATTTATTTGCTATAGGGCTCGCCAGACAGACAGAGACAGAGAGACAGAAAGCGAGAAATCACCCCCCAGGGGGGATGGCCACGCCACAGTCCCTTCTCCTCCATTCTCCTCTCGGGATCTTGGGCATGCACGCACATGCTCCTGGTGTGGGTTTTAAGCCACCGGTTCTGGGACATGAACTGTGGTCAACTACGTGGGAGTCCAGCAACATAGCCATTACGCTAACTGCTGGTCCCAGTACACATAGTTTTTAAAAATTTTTTAACTTTATTATTTATTGTTCTTTTTGTATTTAATATTATTATTATTATTGACTAATTTAGCAAGAGAGGGAGGGAACATGAGAAAGCAAGCCACTAGGTCCGGGACTTGAGCTGTGTTCAGCCTTGTGGGAGTCCAGCACGTTTAACTGTGGGGATATGTTTAAGAGAGAGAATCGGAGGTGTGGGGACATGCTCTGAGCAAACACCACCTGCTGTTTTGTGGTTTGGCAGAACCTTGTAATTTGTCTTTCCTGACCTTGGCTGCAGACAGAGCAAGGGTGGAAATTACTAGGGGCCTTCCAACAGACACATCTGATGGACTTCAAGAAACATCTTGACCCCAATTAGTAAAGTCCAATCCCTGCTCTGCATCTGAAAGGTTCTTTAGCCTTCTCTGGGTGTGGTGGTGCACTCATTATGGAGAAGATCTTTAGCTCCTTCCCCACATCTAACAGCTAGTCCTCTGCATTAGAAAAGAAGATGAGACTTTCTCTTGATGGGATTATCACCAATGGATATACCTGGCCCAGTATTACTAAGCCTTTATACCTTTGTTAACTGCTTCTTATTGTCTGTAACCTGGCAACCAATCTATGAAGTGTCATGAAACATACATGTGCAATGTCTCCTTGTACTACAAATTAAGAGACCCAGTTTATCTGGGGGGCTCAAGTGGCCCAAGCAGCTCAAGCAGTGGCTCGGCTGCGGCACAAATTGCTCGGGCTACCTAGACTCAGGCTGCCTGTGTCCATCTCTACTCTGTGTCTTTGTCTCATTCTTTCCAATTCTCTGGTCCTGGCAAGATGGAGGGCTTTCTCTTTCTTGTCCTCTTTCTCTTCCTCACCAGCAGCCCCCTGATCATGATTCAGCCAGACCCAAGCCCTGGGGTGGACGCCGACAGTTTAACCACCATGCCACTTGCCAGTCCCCACATGCCTATTTTTGTCCAATATCATGCTGTTTTGATTATCACAGCTTTGTAATTTATTTTGGGTTAAGAAGTGAATTATCTTGGGAACCAGCACTTAATGAAATGGCTATGTCGCTGGACTCCCACGTAGTCGACCGCAGTTCATGTCCCGGACCCGGTGGCTTAAAACACACGCCGGGCGCGTGTGCGTGCGTGCCCAAGATCCTGAGAGGAGAATGGAGGAGAAGGGATTGTGGCGTGACCACCCCCCCAGGGGGTGATTTCTCGCTTTCTGTCTCTCTGTCTCTATCTCTGTCTGTCTCTAAAAAAAAAAAAAAGAAGTGAATTATCTCTAACCCTGCTCTTCTTGCTCAGTATTGCTATGGCAATACAGGGTTTCTTGTAATTCCACATGAATTCTGTGATGCATTTTTTTTTTCTTTTTTTGGAGAGGTTTTTGCTATAGGGCGCGTGCGCTCGCCAGGCAGACAGAGAGAGACAGAGAGATAGAAAGCAGGAAATCACCCCCCAGGGGGGATGGCCATGCCGCAATCCTTCTCCTCCATTCTCCTCTCGGGATCTTGGGCACGCACGCACACGCACCCGGCGTGAGTTTAAGCCGTCGGGTCCGGGACTCGAACCGCGGTCGACTACATGGGAGTCCAGCGACATAGCCATTACGCTAACTGCTGGTCCCATGCATTTTTGTAAATCTGTGAAGAACATAGATGGTAGTTTGATTGCGATTGTGTTAAATTTGTAGATCAATTTGGGTAGAATTGATGTGTTGATTATATTTAATTTTCCCAATCCAGGAACATAGGTTGTCTTTCCACTTTTTTATGTCATTTTCAATTTCTTCTTTCTGTTTTTCACAATTTTTCTTGTAGAGGTCTTTGACTTTGTTGGTTAGATTATTCCTATGATATTTTATTTCTTTTTTTGGCTATTGTACATGGGATTGCTTTCTTCAATTATACTTCAGTCTGTTCAGTGTTAGTGTACAGAAATAGAAAAATGTTGTAGATTTTTGTATATTGATTTTTTTTTTGAGAGAGATTTTTGCTATAGGGCACATGCGCTCGCCAGACAGAGACAGACAGAAAGCGAGAAATCACCCCCCAGGGGGGATGGTCACGCCGTAATCCCTTCTCCTCTATTCTCCTCTCGGGATCTTGGGCACGCACGCACACGTGCCCAGCGTGAGTTTTAAGCCACCGGGTCCGGGACGTGAACCACGGTCAACTATGTGGGAGTCCAGCGACATAGCCATTATGCTAACTGCTGGTTCCCTGTATATTGATTTTGTATCCTGCCACTTTACTGTATTAATTTATTACTTTTAGGAGGCTGTCTGCAGATTCTTTTGAGTTTTCTAAGTATATAATCATGTCATCTGCAAACAGGTAATTTCAATTCTTTCCCTATTGGGAAGAACTTTTATTTTAGGCTTGTATCTAACTGCATTGGCTAGAATTAGAACTTCCAGCACTATATTGAAAAGAAGTGGCGCAAGTGGGCATTTTTGTCATTCCAGTTTTTAATGGAAAAGCTTCCAGCTATTCTGCATTCAGTATGATGATGGCTATGTGCTTTTCATATATAGTTTTTATTGCGTTTAGAAATGTCCCTTCTGGACCGATTTTGTTGAGTCGGTTTTATTTTATTTTTTCCTTTATAAAAATTTTATTTTCTTCCATACATTCAATCACATTATTTGTTGTACAAAATGGATATTTCAACAGGTGAACATTTCTCCCTAGTACTGTTGATAAAACTACAAAATATCTTCAACAGATAATACCACACCTCTTTGTGCCATTAATACTTTGCTTCCCTGTCTCTCCCCCAAATGTCCTTCCTCAGACCCTCCTCTTTCACACACACTATATCTGGTGTTTACATCTGTATACTGCGTTTCTATATCCTTTAGACAATTATTTTCAGTCATAGATTGCAGACACTCGGTATATATTAAGTGGGGACATACAATGCCTCTCCTTCATAGCATGGCTTGCCTCACTCAACAGTAAGTCTTCCATATTCATCTACTTCCTGTCAAAAGCCAGGGTTTTGTTGTTTTTTTGGATGAATAATATTCCATTGATTATTGTGCCACAGTTTTTCTAACACTTCGTGGGCATTTGGGTTGTTTCTATGACTTAGCAATTTTGAATAGTGCCTCAATAAACATCAATGTGAAAGCACTTTTCCAATTAAGTGTTCTTCTGTCCTTTGCATAGATACCAAGGAGTGGGATTGTTGGATCATATGGTAGTTCTATTTGTAGATTTTTGAGGAATCTCCAAATTGTTCTCCACAGTGGTTGAACCAATTTACATTCTCACCAGCAGTGTAAGAGAGTTCCCTTTTCACCACACCCCGGCCAGCACTTACCTTTTTTTTTTTTTTTTAATTTTAGACATTCTGTCTGGGGTTAGGTGATATCTCCTTGTTATTTTGATCTTTCTTTCTCTTACAATGAGGGATGTTGAGCATTTTTTCATATGCCTTTTAGCTATTCGTATGTCATCTTTAGAGAGTGGTTTTTTCAACTCATTCTCCCCATCTTTTAATAGGATTGATTGTCTTTTTCCGGAACAGCTGCTTGAGTTCCTTGTGAATTTTGGTTATCAGTCCCTTATCTGATGCATAGTTTACAAAAATATTTTCCCATTCTGAGGGCTATTTATTCACACTAATCACTGTCTTTTTTTTTTTTTTTAATATTTATTTAATTTTATTTATTCATTCATTCATTTCTTTTAATTTGACCAGAGAGAGACAGAGAGAGAGATGGAAAGCGAGACAGCAAGCCACCAGGTCCGGGACTCAAACTGTGGTCAGCTACATGGGAGTTCAGCGACATAGCCATTATGCTAACTGCTGGTCCCGACTAATCACTGTCTTTTGCCATGCAGAAACTTCTTAGTCTGATGTAATCCCACTTGACTATTTTGGGGATCATAGACTGTGCTTTGGGAGTCTTAATTAAGAAGTCTTTCCCTACCCCAATGTCTCCCAGAGATTCCCCGGTGTTTCCCAGGAGCAGTTTTATAGTTTGGGGTCTTATAGTTAGATCTTTGATCCACCTTGACTTTACTTTTGTCAGAGGTGAAAGGTAGGGGTTCAGATTCATCTTTCTGCAAGTGGAGATCCAGTTTTGCCAGCACCATTTGCTGAAGAAGTTTTCCTTTTCCCACTGAATTGACTAGTACCCCTTGTCAAAAATCAGTTGGCTGTATGCTTGAGCATTCATTTCTGGGGACTCTGATCCATTGGTCCACCTGTCTGTTTCTGTGCCAGTACCATGCTGCTTTTTTAGCACAGTTTTGTAGTATATTTTTCGGTCAGGGCGTGAGATGCTGCCTACTCCACTCTTGTGCAGAACTGCTTTGACAATATGGGGTCTCTTATGATTCCAGACAAACTTTATGATTGTCTTTCCTAGATCTGTGAAGAATGTGTCTGGTACTTTGACTGGCATTGCATTAAATAGGTAGATTAATTTGGATAGAATTGTCATTTTGATTATATTAATTCTAACAATCCAGGAACATGGGATATTCTTCCACTTTTTATTTCATTTTCAATTTCTTTTTTTATCTTCTTGTAGTTTTCCTTGTGGAGGTCATTAAATTCTTTGGTTAAATTTATCCCTAAGTATCTTATACTTTTTGTGGCTATGGCAAATGGAACAAGTTTTTTCAGTTCTATCTCAGTCTGTTTGTTGTTCATATACAGAAAAGCTATACATTTCTGGATATTAATTTTGTATCCTACAAGTTTACTGTATCCATGTATTACTTCAAGATTTTTTTTGGGGGGGAGAGGTTTTTTGTTGTTGTTGTTGTTATAGGGTGCTTGCGCTTGCCAGGAAGCCTGGGCTCTCTCCAGGACCTCTGTTCATAGTGTTGTGGCTGTGATGAGGGAATGTAAAGGGTTGTGGAAGGAGAATCTTGTTACCAGGCACTTCTTTAGATGTGCTATAAATGTGAGTTTGCTGGGTCTCTCAGGACTACTGTTAGATCACTAGTTGGGTGTCTGAGCAGTCTGTACTGCCCCATTTTATGGTGGTGGAGAGGGGCTTGAATCAGTTACAATAGTGTTTTAGGGTCCACAGTTCAGACCACGATCTTAAATCCTGTGCCTTAGTGAACACACATTTTTCTTGGTATATTCTTGGGAGTTAGGAAAGCCTGATCTAAAAGTGCAGCAAGGAAACCTGGAGCCAATTCGTGGGGTCATTTTAAGATTCAGAGTGGGACCGAGGTTGGTATCAGGCTATAGAGTTTTTGCTGATTTGCCTCATTCTCGGTCCCTGAGAGGACAGAGCTGTGTTTCATTTTCTGCTGAGAGGGTTCAAAATTGACATTCAGGGTCATTTGTGGATTCACTGCAGATTAGAAGGCTTCCTCAGGGCGCCTTGGGTTCTTATCCAGGGAGGTCTTGACTTGGTAGAACTGCTCTCTGAACACAGGTAGGAGAGACTGGATCCAAGCTTCAGGGTTATTTTAGGATCTGTTGTCACTTTGGTGTGCAAACACTGAAAGGGGATGTTGCCAATAGTTCCCTGTGTGAGCATGCTTACTCTCAGACCTTACCCAAGAGGGGTTGAAGATGAGATTCAGGAACTGCTATAGAAAGCAGTTTGGCTAGTCTGTTATGATGGCAGAGACAGGCCTATCTTTCAAAAATGTCTTGGGTATGTATTATTAATAGGATTGCTACTGGTCTATAGTCGAGAACAAGACTTGTTTATGGCCTGCTGTGTGTCACAGGCTGATAAGCCTGTATACAGATGTTTCCTAGAAGTTCTCCCCAAGGTCAGTATTGATACTTGGCTAGGACAAAGAAGAACTGGAGCTAAGAGAGGACCACAAAAGACCTACTCTGGGAAAGAGGTCTTCAAGTGTGTTGTGGAGGTACTGATGAGTGAGTGTCCTTTTTGGTCTTTATACAACTAGCACAAACTGAACCCATGGATGAGGGGTGCACAGGGGTTTTTTTGTTCCACTGTTGGAACTCTGTTGATGATCCTATCTGCCAAGACATTAGTGGGTATGATTTCTCCTGAATCACTGATAGATTTTTTTTAAAAAACAGAGATTTTTGCTGTAGGGTATATATACTTGCTGGAGCGACAGAGAGATAGAAAGCAAGAAACCACCCTGAGAGGGGATGACTGGGCTGCAGTCCTTTCTCCTCTGAGGATCTTGAGCACACAAACACATGCTCCCAGTGTGAGTTTTAAGCTGCCGGATCTGGGACTCGAACCATGGTCATCTACATGGGAGTCCAGCAACATAGCTATTCTACCATCTGCTGGTCCTGACAGATGGTTTTGATACCAGCATCAAGGCTACGTGGGATTGTAATCGAGCTTTTCTGGGCTTAGGGTTGTTTTTGGATCTGGATCCAAATTTTGGGTCTTCTCTCTTAAAATGAACTTTCTAGGTCTAGGTTCTACCGTTTTTCATAAACTTCTGCCTGAATTCTAAGACTTCCACAAAAGGCATTCATGGCTGCCAGATTGGTGGTGGTGGTGGTGGTAGTAGTAATGGTGGAGAGTCGGAGGATACAGGCAGAGGATCTTCTCTTTCTGTCTTGTTGACTTTTACTAATTCTATCTTTATATCTTTAAATTTAAGCCTTCTGTCCCCTTCTTTTTATTTATGACACTAACTTAAAAGTGTTTAATTCATTACTATGATGGAATCTCAAAAGTCTTATATACTTTATTCACTATTTTTCTTCTGTTTTCTTTTGTTTCTTTACATGGATAATTTATTGTAACATGACCTGCTTTCCAGTTTTTCTGATTCTTTATGTTTTTACCTATTATTGAGAATTTCTTTATGCTTTTCTGCATTATTGTATTCTTCAGTTCCATGACTTTTTTGCCTTTCTTTTTTTTTTTTTTTTTAATGGTTTCTAGTTCCTTACTAAAGGCCTCTTGTTGATTCATTGTTATTCTGATTTCATTTATCTCTATTCTCTTGCTTCTTAGTGAGTGGCTTTAAATTCAATATTTTGAATTAATAATCTTCACTTTTCAAGGTTACTGGAGCTTAATTTGTTTTGATGTCATTTTGGCTGATGCTTCATGATATCTGTGCTTGTGCCTGTGAAGAAAGAAGTACCTTTGTACATTATGAGTCCCTTTCTTTTTCAGTTAAAATTATTTTATGTAACTGTATTTATTTATTTTAATTTGACCAGAGAGGGACGGAGTAAGATAGAGATAGAGAGAGAGAGAGGGAGAGAGAGAGAGAGAGAGAGAGAAAACATGAGAAAGCAAGCCACCAGGTCCGGGGACTCAAGCAATGGTCGGTCTTGTGGGAGTCCAGAGCACTAACCACTGCTCTTCCTAGTCCATGAATATTTTTATAGAAAGCAAATACCTTCCTTGGTTAATGGGCTTGCCTCCAGGATCACTGTGGAGCAGAGTTAGAGACAGGTCAGGTGGTAGCTTCTAGGTACATAGAAGAAAATATAGTTGTCACATATGTTATCAGAGTCTCAGATAGGTGTTGATTTTGTGTGTTCCCATCAGATGAATTTCCTCAAGGGCCTTATATAGCTAGTGCAACGCTATGACAGAAGTCTGTTTCAGAGTTTGCAATAGGCCTGAAGATCATGGGCCTGGTATTAATGTAAAAATGAGTGGATTGTGCTAAGTCTCTGGAAAGTCCTCCCACTGAATCAGTGGGTAAGGCTGTGGAGATCGGGCTGTGTCTTAACTACATTAGCGAAGAATTAGAACCTAGTTATGATACCACTTCAGAATCTGCTGTCACACTGAGTTTTGAGGGTCTGACTCTGGTAATCTGATTGAGAAATAAGGTTCTGGGTAGATAGTATTGTGTCTGGTCTGTGACTGAGAAAGCTAGAGTCAGAGAAGCTCAGAGAAGTTTGCTGCTCCATAAGTTTGACAGGTTGACAGACCCGCCTATGTAAGTATTTATGGCATGTGTTCCTCCAATGTGTCCTGGCCAGGCACAACCTTCCTTTATCTGTAAGAAGGTCTATTGCTAATTAACAATTTGTTTTAGGATCTACTGTGTGTCTGAGATTGGCCAGCCTGTTAATTGAGGGTTGGTAGGCATGACTTAATAATCCCTGGTAGTAGTGGCAGGATCAATGTCATTCAGGTCACAGCTATGTTCAAAGGTTGATGAGGGTGTTGTTTCTGGGACCACAGTCGATGAAGTTGTCACTAGGCACAAGTGTGTTTTCTTAAAGCAACCTCCTTGCACTCCTCTGGAGTTTAATGTGTCCTACCTGTACCCAAAACCTCCCTCAAAATTGCTTTGTGACTGGTTGCGAAGTTACTGTTCTGTTGGTGTACATGAACAGAGGACCTTCTTGTTCTGATTTTATTTCGCCTTCATATTAACATACATACGTACGAACGTACATGCATACATATATACCTACAAAAATACAGTTAAAATAATAAAAAAATCATGAATGAATAAATAAAATTAAATAACTAATTTTTTTAAAAACCCTAATGCATCAATATAGGATTGTTAATCATACAAATGTACCAGGTTAATGAAAGATATTATCAATAGAAAAAACTGAGTGTTGGTTATATATAAGCACACTGTGGTACCTTTGAAGTGAATGTGATAAATCTAAAACTGTTACAAAAAATAAAGTTTATTTTGAAATTCAAAGTTAAGATAAATCATCAAAATAATAAAAGACATTCAATGGATCTTAAAAAGCTCAGTAATTCTGAGCAGAAAAAGTACCAAAAAAAATAATAATCAGGAGTAATGATCTGATAGTTTGTAGAATGTACTTCCATTGATTTCTTGTCAGATGTAGGGCTCATGATTTAAATAGGATTATATGATTTGGAATTTAAGATTGCTGATACTATAGGGTGCCATTATCACATCCTTTCAAGAGTATATATTTGGGACTTGATCTGTTACTTATGCTGTCTTGAGCCCTTGCTATAAGTAGTATATATTATAATTTTTTTCACTTTTCTTTTTTCATAATTTTCTCTTTTATCTTTTCTTGGGATGATAAGTACATTATATTAAAACTTATGATATTCAGGGATGAGCAGCTGGTGTTTAAAGGCACTGGATTGGATTCCCACATGTCCAACTATGGTTCAAGTACTGGACCGGGTGACTTGCTTTCTAACTTTCCTTTTCATGCTCTTTTTGTCTCTATCTGATCAAATTTAAAGATGATAATAAGAAATAGAGTTAAATAAATAAGTCTTTAGGAAAAAGAACTATGCCCACGCCACAGTCTCTTCTCTCTATAACTTGATACACACACATATGCCTTGCGTGAGTTTTAAGCCACAGTGCCTGGGACTTGAACTGCTGTTGACTAGGTGGGAGTCCAGTGATGTAACCATTATGCCATTTCCTGGTCCCAACATGGTGCCTACTTCTAAGTGGTAGTTTCAGAGGAATAACAACTCCCAACTAGTGTCACATTCTTGGGGTGTGTGTGTGTGTGTTTAGGGCAGAGGAATGATGTTACTTTTCCTCCCACTGTTGATTTTGGCTAGAGTGGTATGGTTAAGTTTTTAATTATAATGCTGCTTTTTTATGATCCTTTGTTCAGTGTAATGGGCTTTATTTTTGGTGTCCTGACTTGGACTCACCTTCTTTAGAAGCAGCAATAAAGAAGCCAGGAAAGGGGTTGGTGGGTAACATGATGATTAAGGTGCTGGACTGCCACATTGCTGACCTCAGTTTGAGTCCTGTATCTGGCAGCTTGCTTTCTCACTTTCCCTCTCTCTTTCTCTCCCTCTAGTGCCCTATATAGCAAATTGAAAATAATAATAACAACAATTAAAAATTTAATAAATAATTCTACTTAAAAATTAAAGCCAGAAAACTTACTGTTTAATACATTGTTATCAGTGAGTCAAAAAGTCACTTTCCTTAAGAATTTTTCAGTTACTTGAGAACCGGCAGTTAGCGTAATGGCTATGTTGCTGGACTCCCACGTAGTTGACCGCGGTTCGCGTCCCAGACCCGGTGGCTTAAAACTCACGCTGGGCGCGAGTGCGTGTGTGCCCAAGATCCCAAGAGGAGAATGGAGGAGAAGGGATTGCGGCGTGGCCATCCCCCCGGGGGGTGATTTCTCGCTTTCTGTCTCTATGTCTCTCTCTGTCTGTCTGGCGAGCGCATGTGCCCTATAGCGAAAATCTCTCCAAAAAAAAAAAAAATTCAGTTACTTGAATAGCACTCCACCCTGGTACTATTTCCAACTGCTTAGATGAGATCGTGAACTCACCATGCTTTGAAGTATAAATTGTTCGAATTGTATTGATAATAATAGTTATGGACCTTGATCTCTTTGTACATTATTCTCTCTGATCCTGGCCTTGGTACTTAAAAATCATTCAAACTTAAAATCTCTGGGGTTTTCCATGCAAGTATCTGCTTTGTACTAGTCTGGTTCAGATTTCTCGCTGTTTTGATTTCCTTACGCTCAGAGGTCTAGTTATTTTAGCTAGGCAGTCTCGTGGGCCTCACTCTTGTTCTCTCCCATTGAATCTTGGAACCATTTAAAGGCAATCAAAGGTTTAGTTATTGTAGAGTTTATATCAGGTATTCCTACCTTTCCTATCTTCCTTACCAACTGATACCCAATTTCCAATCTTTGTTTTACACTTTCATCTTTTTTTCCTATCCTCTTTATTTTAGTACTTTTGAACCTAGAAGTCTCATGGTGCTGCACTTTAAATGTCTTTATTTACTGAGCTTAGTATTTATTTATGTCTTAAATTATTTCCTAGTTAAGTGAAGTCAGTTGTTTTTGGATATGTTTACTTCATTGTATTTCTTTTTATAAAGAGATTTTTACTTTAGGGTGCATGAGCTCACTGGAGAGTGAAAATGAGAAATTACTTCCTGGAGGGATGACCATTCCCTTCTCCATTCTTCCCTTGGAATTTTGGACATGCATACACATACACTGCCCATGACTTTTAAGCTACCAAGTCTGGGACTTGAACCATGATGAGCCTGGGAGTCCAGTGCCTTAACCACTTAACCCCATTATACCACCTGCTAGCCCTTACTATATTTTTGAAATTGTCTGTGGTCTACATAAAGAGCGAGAGAAAGTAAGAAAATATTCCCTAAATGAGTGATGGTTACACAAAAATCCCTCCTCTTCATTCTCTTTTTGAGATTCTGGGTATACACACACACACGCACACACGTCCAATGTGGTTTTTTTTTTTTGTTTGTTTGTTTTTTTTGTTTGTTTTGATTTTTTTTATCTTTTTTTATTACATTGAATTACATATAACTTTACAGTGTATTACATTGCTTTTTCAAAAGGGAATGCCATGCATGTCAGTCAGTACAGAGACATTAATCTCCCCGCTTCAACATTCAATATCTTTCCTATGTTTCCCCCAATCATTATTATTATTATTCTAATTATTTTTTATGATAAACATGATTTTTTTTTTCAATTATCAGATCATAAAGTTCCCAACAATAGGGAACGTAGACTCCACTCAGGGCCGGACCAAGGGTGGGTTTCGTGCAGCCTCGCAAATGTAGGTGAATCTCCATGGAACACAGTTTCAGGAACACGGCTCAGAAAAGCAGAGACGGCCATCAGCTGATGCGGCACGCGGGGCAGACCCCGGCCACGGCCCGCGGGGCAGACCCCCGGCCACGGCACGCGGGGCAGAGCCCCGGTCGGGCCGGACCTCCGGATAGGGCACGCGGAGCAGAGCCCCGGCCACGGCACTTGGGGGCAGACCCGGGCCACGGCACGCAGGGGCAGAGCCCCGGCCAAGGACCGCGGGGCAGAGCCCCGGCCACGGCACGCGGGGCAGACCCGGGCCACGGCACGCGGGGCAGAGCCCTGGCAACGGCACGCGGGGGCAGACCCGGGCCACGGCACGCGGGGCAGACCCCCGGCCACGGCACGCGGGGCAGAGACCCGGCCAAGGCACGCGGGGCAGAGACCCGGCCACTTCACGCGGGGCAGACCCCGGCCACGGCACGCGGGGCAGACCCCGGCCACGGCACGCGGGGCAGAGCCCTGGCAACGGCACGCGGGGGCAGACCCGGGCCACGGCACGCGGGGCAGACCCCCGGCCACGGCACGCGGGGCAGAGACCCGGCCAAGGCACGCGGGGCAGAGACCCGGCCACTTCACGCGGGGCAGACCCCGGCCACGGCACGCGGGGCAGACCCCGGCCACGGCACGCGGGGCAGACCCCGGCCATGGCATGCGGGGTCAGAGCCCCGGCCACGGCACGCGGGGCAGACCCCTGGCCAAGGCACGCGGGGCAGACCCCGGCCAAGGCACGCGGGGCAGACCCCGGCCACGGCCCGCGGGACAGAGCCCCGGCCACGGCACGCGGGGCAACCCCGGCCACGGCACGCGGGGCAGACCCCGGCCACGGCACGCGGGGTCAGAGCCCCGGCCACGGCACGCGGGGCAGAGCCCCGGTCGGGCCGGACCTCCGGATTGGGCACGCGGAGCAGAGCCCCGGCCACGGCACGAGGGGCAGAGCCCGGCCACGGCACGCAGGGTCAGAGCCCCAGCCACGGCACGCGGGGCAGACCCCTGGCCAAGGCACACGGGGCAGACCCCGGCCACGGCATGCGGGGCAGAGCCCCGGTCGGGCCGGACCTCCGGATAGGGCACGCGGGGCAGACCCCGGCCACGGCACGGGGGACAGAGCCCCGGCCACGGCACGCGGGGGCAGACCCGGCCACGGCACGGGGGACAGAGCCCCGGCCACGGCACGCGGGGCAGACCCCGGCCACGGCACGCGGGGCAGACCCCGGCCACGGCACACGGGGCAGAGCCCCGGTCGGGCCGGACCTCCAGATAGGGGACGCAGAGCAGAGCCCGGCCACGGCACGGTGGACAGAGCCCTGGCCACGGCACGCGGGGCAGACCCCGGCCAAGGCACGCGGGGCAGACCCCGGCCACGGCACGCAGGAGAGAGCCCCGGCCACGGCACGCGGGGCTGACCCCGGCCACGGCACACGGGACAGTGCCCCGGCCACGGCCCGCGGGGCAGAGCCTCGGCCACGGCACGCGGGGCAGACCCCGGCCACGGCACGCGGGGCAGACCCCGGCCACGGCACACGGGGCAGAGCCCCGGTCGGGCCGGACCTCCAGATAGGGGACGCAGAGCAGAGCCCGGCCACGGCACGGTGGACAGAGCCCTGGCCACGGCACGCGGGGCAGACCCGGCCAAGGCACGCGGGGCAGACCCGGCCACGGCACGCGGGGCAGACCCCGGCCACGGCACATGGGGGCAGAGCCCTGGCCACGGCATGCGGAGCAGACCCTGGCCACAGCACACGGGGCAGACCCCGGCCACGGCACGCAGGAGAGAGCCCCGGCCACGGCACGCGGGGCTGACCCCGGCCACGGCACACGGGACAGAGCCCCGGCCACGGCCCGCGGGACAGAGCCCCGGCCACGGCATGCGGGGCAGACCCCGGCCACGGCAGGCGGGGCAGACCCCGGCCACGGCACGCGGGGGCAGACCCCAGCCACGGCACGCGGGGGCAGAGCCCCGGCCACGGCACGCGGGGGCAGACCCTAGGCCAAGGCACGCGGGGGCAGACCCCGGCCACGGCACGCGGGGCAGACCCCGGCCACGGCACGCGGGGCAGAGCCCCGGCCACGGCACGCGGGGCAGAGCCCCGGTCGGGCCGGACCTCCGGATAGGGCACGCGGAGCAGAGCCCCGGCCACGGCACGCGGGGTCAGAGCCCCAGCCACGGCACGCGGGGTCAGAGCCCCAGCCACGGCACGCGGGGCAGACCCCGGCCACGGCACGCGGGGCAGAGCCCGGCCACGGCATGCGGGGCAGAGCCCCGGTCTGGCCGGACCTCCGGATAGGGCACGCGGGGCAGACCCCGGCCACGGCACGGGGGACAGAGCCCCGGCCACGGCACGCGGGGCCGACCCCGGCCACGGCACGCGGGGGCAGACCCCGGCCACGGCACGGGGGACAGAGCCCCGGCCACGGCACGCGGGGCAGACCCCGGCCACGGCACGCGGGGCAGACCCCGGCCACGGCACGCGGGGCAGAGCCCCGGTCGGGCCGGACCTCCAGATAGGGGACGCAGAGCAGAGCCCGGCCACGGCACGGTGGACAGAGCCCTGGCCACGGCACGCGGGGCAGACCCCGGCCAAGGCACGTGGGGCAGACCCCGGCCACGGCACGCGGGGCAGACCCCGGCCACGGCACATTGGGCAGAGCCCGGCCACGGCACGCGGGGCAGACCCTGGCCACGGCACACGGGGCAGACCCCGGCCACGGCACGCAGGAGAGAGCCCCGGCCACGGCACGCGGGGCTGACCCCGGCCACGGCACGCGGGACAGAGCCCCGGCCACGGCACGCGGGGCAGAGCCCCAGTCGGGCCGGACCTCCAGACAGGGCACGTGGAGTGGAGCCCCCGCGCCCTGACCCCGCGCCCCAGCACGTGGAGTGGAGCCCCCGCGCCCGCCTCCCCACCCCGGCGCGCTTGCACGCGGAGCGGAGCCCCCGCCTGCCGCCCCTGGACGTTTAATTGTATCTAGTACTTCTTGCATATTATTCTCAAAGTTTTGGGCCATTTTCTCAGTCTTTATGGTGGACCTTTCTAGGCCAGCCACTTTCTCTTCTACATTAGAGATTCCATTTTCTGAATGATCTAGTCTGCTTTTAATACTTTCAAGGGAGATTTTGACTTCTTGTATTATAGCCTTCATCTCTAACAGCTCCATCTGATTCTTTTGTAAAGTGTGAAACTCCTCTTTTAGATCTTGCATGAATTTCCTCACCTCCTAGAACTCTTCAACTCCTTTCTCCTTCAGCAGTTCCTTGTCTCTCTTCTCTTCGCTCTCTGTTAGCTTTGCCATTATGAATGATCTGAATTGCTTATCAGACGTTTCCATGAATTCCCTTGAACTGTGTGTGGATGAAGAGGAGCTATCCGTTTCAATTGGAGGAGAGGCATTTTCCTGCTTCTCCATATTTCTTGTGGTCCTGCAGCAATTTCTAGTCATCTGGTGGATGGTCGGTTTCTTCCCAAACTTTTGAAGTTTAATATGAGGGTTGGGAAGTGTGCAGAAAAGGAAGCAGAGAGAGGGAAACAATACCAACAACAACAAAAAAAAACAGACAAGAAACAGAGAAAAAAAAGAGAAAAGCTTTGGAATAAATCTAAAAAAGAAAAATATTTAAAAAATTTCAATAAAAATCAAAAATTAGAAAACCGCGACCGCGCGGTGCGCCGCGCGAAATGTCTAGATCTCAGGAGCCATGGAGCAGGCTGTCTCTTGAAGAAGGGCTGTTCTGGGAGGAGCAGAGGGGATTATTAACAAAACAAAGGCCTAGGAGGGAGGGGCCAAAGGGCCCTGTAAGACGCCTCACCTTAAAAAATTCTAAAAAGCAAAAATTAAAAAAAAGACAGAGAGAGAGAGAGAGAGAGAGAGAGAGCGTGTGAGAGGTAGAGAGAGACAAGGATTGATTCAGAGACAGGAGATATGAAAGGGGTTTTCCTACCACGTGGGTTTTGTATGCTGGAGGCCCAGTTAGGAGTGGGACATCTTCCTTTCTCCCAGCATGTCTAGATCTCAGGAGCCATGGAGCAGGCTGTCTCTTGAAGAAGGGCTGTTCACGTGGGTTTTGTATGCTGGAGGCCCAGTTAGGAGTGGGACATCTTCCTTTCTCCCAGCATGTCTAGATCTCAGGAGCCGTGGAGCAGGCTCCCAATGTGTTTTTTATGCCACAGGCTCCAGTACTCAAACCCCACAGTTGGGCAATGGGGATCCAGCCACCCTAACCACCACACCACCAGATGGCTCTGTATTTTTTTTTTAATAATGATTTCTACTGTTGCCTAAAGATAACTGACTTTCTACTTTTGATGATGAAGTAAAGTTTTTATGTAAGGTAAATTAAGATAATATCAACTTTATAAAGAAGCTCAGGCAAAATGGAAAAGCAGTAGACATATTTGAACTAGGACTGTAGATAGCTGCCCAGAGAAACTTAGGTCCCAGTTGTGTGGAAACCATATTCATCAAATGGGCTCTGGAAGGGGTGAGGTTAGAAGGAAAATGGGGAAGAAAAAGAGAGAAGGGTTAGGAAAGTTTATGTAAGAATTTACATCAAGTGGCCAGCAGATGGCATTGTGGTTAAAGATGCTGGATTCCAACATATCCAACCTCCATTCTAATACTGGACCTAGCAACTTGACCTGGGATTGGCTTTCTTGCTTTCCCTTTTTTCTGTCTGTCCCAGTGAAATAGAATTAAAGAAATAAATAATTCTTTTTTTGTAAAAAGAAAAAAAAAAGAATTTACCTCAATTCACAAGACTAGCATAAGCTACTGATTGGCTCTCTATTGTTTCAAGTGTCATACATTTCAGGAACATTGCAACAGGCAGAAGGTGGTGTCCCAATGTACGATGTGTAGTTTTGGTAATCTAGGGGAGTGTTGTTTTAGACTCTCTAGGCTAATCTCTGGCCACAGGGTTTTTTTTGTTTTTGTTTGTGTTTGTTTGTTTGTTTGTTTGTTTTTTTGAGAGATTTTTGCAATAGGGCGTGTGCACTTGCCAGACAGAGAGAGACAGAGAGACAGAAAACAAGAAATCACCCCCCAGGGGGATGGCCATGCCACAATCCCTTCTCCTCCGTTCTCCTCTCGGGATCTTGGGCATGCACACACATGCGCCAGGCGTGAGTTCTAAGCCACCGGGTCCAGGACGCGAACCACGGTCAACTATATGGGAGTCCAGTGACATAGCCATTACGCTAACTGCTGGTCCCTCTGGCCACAGGTTTTGAAAACGTCATTCTAGGGGTCCAGCAGATGTCCCAATGACTACGTTGCTGTGTTCGAATGTAGTTGACTGAAGTTCGAGTTCAGTGAGTTAAAACTTGCTCTGAGGGGGCCAGCAAAAACTTGTCAAAAAACAAAAACAAAAACTCGCTCTGCACGTTCATAAGATCCCAAGAGGAGAACACAGAAGGGATTGTGGCATGGCCATCCTCCTGGGGGAGGGGAGGCAGCTTCTTACTTTCTCTCTCTTCGGTTAGGGCACATGTTTCTCTTTTAGAAAAGGAAGAGAGGGACCAGCAGTTAGCGTAATGGCTATGTCGCTGGACTCCCACGTAGTCGACCGTGGTTTGCGTCCCGGACCCGGTGGCTTAAACTCGCACCAGGCGTGTGTGCGTGCGTGCCCAAGATCCCGAGAGGAGAATGGAGGAGAAGGGATTGCGGCGTGGCCATCCCCCCTGTGATTTCTCGCTTTCTGTCTCTATGTCTCTGTCTGTCTGGTGATTGCACGCACCTTATAGCAAAAACTTCTCCATAAAAAAAAAAACAAAAAAACTCAACTAGAATACTTAAATTAAGAAATTAAAAAAAAAAAAAAAAGGAAGAGAAAGAATCTCATTCTGTTACCAGCTAACTAAGTCCATCTACTGCTTTTCGCAGTCAAAGAAACAAGAGGCAGAGGCTGGAAAAGATTATTTCTGCAACTAGTTACAGGAAGACAGTCAATAAACACCAACAGACTGTCTCAGAAAGCTCAACTTGTGCTCAGTATTTATGAATACAAGATACATACACCTCACTACAGTCAGAATCCATCGGTTACCCCTGAGTAGTTATCCTGATCTCTACAAAACCCATTTCCGATTTCTCATTTGACCATTCATCAAATAGATCTCCTATGACTCAGGATTGGCTAGATTGTTCTGATTAGAGGCCTTTCTTAATTTCAAAAGTGGCTGCAGTCCTTCTGACATGCTTCAATTCCAGGGACTATTTTAATTTCCTTAGTGCTGTGAGCTGATTTTAAGAAAAATAAAAAGCAAGTTGTAGTTATATCTGGCTTATGGATATTTAAAAATGTATTCGAGTTTTGTATTTAATGAACAAATCTGAAAATGGGATTATGAAGAGATGAAAAATGTTCTAGATATAGAAGATTTTGGTTAGTAGAGATCTATAAGTAATTTAAATAAAGAACTTGTGAAGACAAATGTTGTTATGACTCATTTATTTGTGAGCATGTACTCTTACTGTTATGGTACATTCTGACACTATTGTTTTCTAATTTTATGATTTCTTTTTTTTTTTTTTGAGAGGTTTTTTTTTTGTTGTTGTTGTTATAGGGCGCGTGCGCTCGCCAGACAGAGAGACAGAGACATAGAGACAGAAAGCGAGAAATCACCCCCCAGGGGGGATGGTCACGCCGCAATCCCTTCTCCTCCATTCTCCTCTCGGGATCTTGGGCACACACGCACACGTGCCCGGCATGAGTTTTAAGCCACCGGGTCCGGGACGTGAACCGCGGTCGACTACATGGGAGTCCAGCGACATAGCCATTACGCTAACTGCTGGTTCCCTAATTTTATGATTTCTTTTTCAAAAATTTTTGCTGTAGGGCATGTGTGTTCGCTAAAGAGAAAAAGAGAGAAGGAAAGTGAGAAAGCAAGCCACCAGGTCTGGGATTCAAACTGTGGTTAGTCATGTGGTAGTCCAGTGCCTTAACCACCATGTCCCTGATGAATTAATAGTCTATTGTAGTTAGAATAGTGACATTTTGGACTACCAGATGGCATAGTAGTTACATTGCTGGACTCTCTCATACAGCTGACTGCAGTTCAAACCCTGGACCCATTGACCTGAAAATCATGCTGGGCATGTGTACACATATACCCAGAGTCCCAAGAGGAGAGTGGAGGAGGATTTTCAGCATGGCCATGTCTGTGTGGAGTGAGTCCTCACTTTCCCTCTCACTGTCTGTTCATTTCTCTCTCTGTGTGTCTGTCTCAGCAGTGCAGGTGCCAGTGGCACAAACCTTAAAAAGAAAGAGACAGGAAGGAAGGAAGGGAGAAAGGGAAGAAGGGAGAGAGAAAAGAAAGAGTAATAAATAACATTTATTAACTACCATTGCTTTCGGAATAGAATAACTGTACTTTAAGTTTTTTTGGAGTTGGCACAGTTACTGTCATGTCTATATCCCTTTTGTATTTTTAAGTTCTGGACTTTGTGTCCCTGAGAGCTATAATTGGCTAGGAGGGTAGTTGTCTCTCTCCATGCCCCCTGTAGCCTCTCCAATCACTATTATCATTTAAGGAAACTACTATACCCCCTTACCCTAAATGAAGATTTCACTAAGTACTGTTCTACATTTCCACACAAACGCTCTTAATAAGATCGAGTACTCATAATCTACAGCAATAACTTTAGCATCAATAATGCACCCTTTTTGGACTTATTCTCCTTTACTATGTAATCACCTGCTAGAAGAAACTACTTTCACTTACATTTTTATTGAGAACCTCTGGGATAATCCAAGCCAAGATAGGATAGCAAGAAGTATTTTAATACCAAGTTAGAGTTGAAGAAATCTTAAAATATAACTTTTGTGAATGGAAATCAAGGCAAAAGCTTGAAAATATATTTAAACTTGACATATTACAGTGAGAATTAAATACAACGACTTCTCTTTGAATGTACAATATGAATGATTTTCTACTATTTGGAATCGTAGCATTAAATTTTTTTTCTTGAATTTTCTGAGGAGTGTTATAAATTCTAATTGTTTCATGGGGCTTTATGGGAGATGGTTGTGGATAGTTATAGTATGCTGATCATGGGATTCTTCTTTATTCTTCTAGACCCACTTGAAATCCAAGAGTTGTATGGCTTATAACCAGCTGGTGCTGTCTTAGCAAATTTGTTTCTAATGGCAGATACCCATTTGGTTCTCATTTGATTATGTCCAGTTTTTTTCCTACAACTGTACCCCTTCTCAGAGGAGCTAATTAAGGCACAGGGAAACAGGTGAAAAAGTAGAGACAGTGTATCAGTTAACATATCTCAGAGAGAAGAGGGCAGCATGCCTTGCAGGACCAATCAGAAGGCAAGAGCCTTCTGATAGTAATCTCTCCCAGTGGAGGGGATCAAGAGGAAAAAACAAGAGAACTTTGGGTCAAAGTCTTTTTGGGATACTAGGACCTTACGCAAGTGAGTTTCTCATAGAGAGTTCTTATCGGTGGTTAAGTTTCTCATGAGGAGTTCTTGTTGGAGGCTTTAGAGTAAGCAAGCTTAAGTTTAAGGCAATTATGGTGAACTGAGAAGAGGTCATTGGAGGCATATCTGTGATGAATATCTGGGATGGCTCAAGTTATTTATAAAGGATTTAGAGAGGATGTTACGTGGTGGTGATTCTGTAATGGAGTGATGCAGGGGTTCTGGCTGATCAGACCCAGCCTATGTGCAGGTTCTTTTCTGATGCTTATGAAGAATTAGAAGTGTAGACAAAGGAAGAGGATAGTGACAAAGTTTATGAGGAAAAGCCAAAGCTTCCAGCTTAGTGGAAGGGGAGCATGAACGGATTAACCAATAGGGGTTGGTAACTACTAGTTACTCAGTGCCTTCTCCTCCATTCTCCTTTTGGGAGTTTGGACACACATGCATGTGTGATAATGATTTTTAAACCACTGAATCCAGTACTCGAACAGTGGTTGGCCATATGGGAGTCCAGTATCTTAAACATCACACCATCATCTTATCCCAGATGTCACTGTTTTTCTACTGATAGACTATTAATTCATAGAGGGCAGCAGTTGGCATAGTAGTTAAGGCTCTGGATTCCTAGATGGTTGACTGTGATTCTGTGGTTCGATTCCCAGACCTGGTAGCTTGCCTGGTTATATGGACTCTGATGAGGAAAAAAAAATATGTGAAAAGTGTTTTTGTGTAACAGGAGAAGTCTACTGCAGGGGGAAAAAATAACACTTTTTTTCAGGAGATGGCAGTGCAGGTGTTTTGTGCTGCTGGGGAGTTTTCAGCGAATCTTTGTCCTTGAGCTGGATAGTGTTCTCAGGATTATAGCTAATTTTTCTACTTCTAGCATAGTCACCAAGTAGTCATAACATACAAAGAAGAAAATGTTGCTCAAGGTCCTTACCTCTCCTGCTTTCCAGATCAAGAGTGATTACACTGTGAGTTTGGAACTTAGTCGTGATATGAAAACTGGTCACTTCAGTTGTTTTTATCTCATGCTTTCTATGTTAGCAAGTAGTGAAAGCTAAAAATTGATTTCTAATGAGAGCAGCAAATGATTTTTATTAACGCTTGATTATAGTCACTCCTATTATCTTGAATTCTCCATTCCATGGAGTCCTAACCCTAACTACTTAGCAAGAGCTCTTACTGCTATGTTAGTTTCTATCTGGATCATCTGTACTGAGTAACAAGATAAAGCAGAGAACTGTAAACTATATCAGATTTCTATATGCTAAACCCTGCTCCTGGTATTAAAAAGTTCAATTTATATTCAAAATGTATGCCGAAACAAAATTATAGTAATTCTAGAGTTTCATGTATGGACATCTCCCTGTTTTGTGCTACATTAAGAATGAATGACATTTAGGGGTCAGCAGATGGCATAATGGTTATATCGCTGGACTCTCGTAGTTGAGCACAGTTTGAGTCTTGGATCGGTGGCTTAAACTCATGCCAGGAAACATGTGCATGTGTGGCCAAGAGAAGAAGAAATTGCACTGTGGCCATGCCACCTGGGGGGTGATTTCTCACTTTCTGTCTCAGTCTTTCCAGCTAACACACACAATCTATAACAAAAGCCTCTACAAGGGGAAAAAAAGAAAGAATAACATTTAAAATCTAAATTTTTTTATGGTTAGTTGAATTTCGAATGTTTAAAATTTTGTTTTTAATGTTAAAATATATTCAATGGTCATATATGTTGTGCTTCTCTTTAATTCTAACTAGCTTTTTAATATTTGAAATAAAATTGATTTCAATTCAGAATGTAGAGAGAATCAAAGTAAAAGCAAAGAAGGGTGGAGCCCAAATATTATCTTATTCCTGAATATTTCTTTTAGATTTTTTTACCAGAGGGTTCATCTCTTAGATCTCTAATTTCAAAGTGGGTTTGATTTAAAAGTAACCCAAATAATTTCTCTAAGTTACCTGGCTTCTATGTTATCTATATAGTTGACTCATACTGTAAGTGTATTGAGTTGTTTGATACAATTCCCAGAATGTAAAACATCTCATATACTTGATTTTGTAATTTATTTTTATTTCCATTTAATCACTGTACATCTTTGCAGTATACTACATAGTTTTCACAAAATAAATACAGAGTGTATTAGTCAAGTCAGAGCCATTACTATGTATACTATCAACAGATAAGTTTTCTTTTTTGTGTCTCTTAAATGTTTTGTTTGATTTCTTATTAAAAGTATTTCTTAGCAGATATAAACACTTGTACTAAACTTTTTACTAAAAGTTTTTTGCCTTTTTTTTTTTTAAATAAACAGAATGCTGCCTTTTTATATGGCCTTGGTTTAGTCTACTTCTATTACAACGCGTTTCATTGGTGAGTTGATTTATATCTGGTGTTTTCATTAAATTGTGATATTGTGATAAATACATAAATTACTTTAATGCCCAAATCCTTTCAGTAGTATCATTTTTACCTTCCTGGACTTCTAATCAAGTTTAATTCCAATAGATATTGTTGGCTAGTAGCTAGTAACTTGATTATAAACTCATTTTTTTTCTGATAAGAATAATATGTCCTTCAACACTGAGGATATATTACAACATCATGTAAGATGTTGTAAACTGTGAAGTATAGGACAGTCTTTATTCTTTCTTTTTTTTTAAATTTCTCTGCCATTTAAATGCTGTGAGAGGCTAAAGGCAGATTAGTCAGTAGATGGCCAAGATTTGCCACCATTTTATTTGTATAGGTTACCCTAAATATTTATTACAGAATTCTTAAGTATACATTGACAACAGTTTGAGATAGTGACTTACCTAAGATGAATACTTAATTTTATCTTAGATAGTTATTCATAATACTTATCTTTCTCTTTAGCTTTTCAGCCACTTAAGGTATCTTAAGTTCTGAATTGCTTGTTAGATAATGAATATTTTTTCCATGAAATACATTTTGCCTTAAGAGATCTTAAACTTAAAATACTTATATTTTTGTTTAGTGAGCCACATTTCAAACCATAAATAGATTTGAATCCATTTGAGGCCTCTACAAGGTTCTTTTTATTATTATTATTAGTTTTATTTTTTTGGAGACGTTTTTGCTATAGGACACGTGTACTCACCAGAAAGACAGAGACAGAGACAGAAAACAAGAAATCACCTCCCGGGGGGATGGCCATGCCACAATCTCTTCTCCTCTATTCTCCTCACGGGATCTTGGGCACGCACACACACTCACCTGATGTGAGTTTAAGCCACCAAGTCCGGGAATTGAACCGCAGTCGACTACATGGGAGTCCAGCGACATAGCCATTACACTAACTGCTGGTCCCAGGCCTCTATGAGGTTTTTAAAGATATAATTTTTAAAATTCACAATGTTAGAACAAGAAAAGTATTAGAAACCACTTAGTTTAATTTTGTTGATGAGGAAAATAGGATGTTTTAATATGTATTTATTTGTACTTTTGCTACAGGGAGTGTGCACTTGTCAGAGAGAAACAGATAGTGAAGATGAGAAGTTACTTCCCAAGGAGATGAATACCACGTGGTTGACCATATGTTTTGAAAATTGGTCCCAGCAACTTGTAAAACACTCTGGGCATGAGTGTGTGAGCATGTGTCTCAAATCTTATTCAGAGGGAATGGAGAAATGATTGCGGTGTGGCCACACCCCATTGAAGGGTACATTCTACCTCGTCTTTTCTTTTTTTGTTTGTTTGTTTGTTTTTTTGCTATAGGTCGCGTGCTCTGGCCAGACATACAGAGAGAGACAGAAAGCGAGAAATCACCCCTCAGGGGGAATGGCCATGCCACAATCTCTTCTCTTCCATTCTCCTCTCGGGATCTTGGGCACGCAAGCACACGCGCCCGGCATGAGTTTAAGCCTCCGGGTCCGGGACTCGACCCGTGGTCGACTACGTGGGAGTCCAGTGACATAGCCATTATGCTAACTGCTGGTCCCTTCGTTTTTCTCTCTGGAAAGCAAATGCACTTTTCTGGCAAAAGACTAACTTGGATTCAAAGTAGGGCTTTTTTTTTTTTTTTAGCTTTTTATTTGTTTTTAAGGTCTCTCACAGTATTTATTTCTGAAGAAGAAATTTTGCACATTTTAAAAGAAATATTCAAAGTATATCCAGAGAATAATGACTATCCTTTTCTATAGTTTCTTCATTGTTAATCAAGACCTGTTCAAAAGATGTAATAATTAAAATGCTACTGATTTAGTATAGTATAAAGATAGATTTGGGGACCAGCAGATGGTGTGGTGGCTCTGTTGCTGGACTGCCATGTCATCAACTGTGTGTGGTTTGAGTCCCAGACCTGGTGGCTTAAACTCACTCTGTGCGCGTGTGCGTGTGTTCCCAAGATCCCGAGAGGAGAATGGAGGAGAAGGGATTGTGGTGTGGCCATCCCTCCTGCGGGGGTGATTTCTTGCTTTCTGTCTGTATTTCTGGTGAGCACACGAACCCTATAGCAAAAAAAAAAAAAAAAACCAAACAAACAAACAAAAAAACTTCTCCGAAAAAAAAGAGATAAATTTGTAGAATAACCAAGATTGATCAGAAGCAGTCCCAAAAACTGTAGCCTTTGAATTATGAGAAAGATAGCACTATATTGGTGATACAGTATGACTTGTCTTTTCTACACATTAAACTATAGGAAAACCTATGGAAAAATAAGAACTGACCCCTTTCTATAGCATACTTACATATAATAGTCTCTAGTTTGATTGTTAACCAAAATATAAAAGGCAAAAATGAAGCTTTTAAAGATAGATTTAATGTGATGTAGAATAGAATCAGGGCTATCACCTTTATCCTCTTAACTTTTCCAAAGTTTCTGCAAGGAAGTTTAGAAATTTTAAATAGGCTGTTGGGGCTAGCAGGTGACATGGTTAAGTGGTTAAGTTTGTGGATACTTCCACAGTTCTAGTCTGGGATTGCTTTCTCACTCCTCCCCTCCCCCCCGTGTCTCTCCCCCATTATTAAAAAAAAAAGAATGAATAAATAAATAATGGTTTTAAAAACAGGAAATTTAAATAGATTACTTATGCTAAAATATTTATTTAATCTTTAAATATTCTTGAAAATTGGTAAAACTGAAAATCATTTTTTCTTAGCTTCCATTCCCATATCTAATTTTTACTATTTGTTCATTGGCTATTCATTCATTCAAATTGGCTATTTCCTTTAAAACTAGATAACCACAATGTTGCTTATACTATCATAAAAGTACTTTTAAATATTAGAAACTTTCAGTTCCTTATGCTTGTATTTTTTCAGGGCTACTAAAGCTTTTCAAGATGTGCTCTATATTGATCCCAGCTTTTGTCGAGCAAAGGAAGTTCATTTACGACTTGGGCTTATGTTCAAAGTAAACACAGACTATGAGTCTAGTTTAAAGGTAGGTCATTAAGATTTTCTCCAGGTAACACATTTTGTGTGTGTGTGTGTGTGTGTGTGTGTATACACAAGTATATGTATACTACAAGTATATGTATACTACTAAATGTTATTGTGAAGTGTAGGAATTTATATTAGCAGTATAAAAAAATAGCAAATTTAAGATGTGAACTAAAGGTAAGAAAAAGGGTGTGGTTTTCATGGTATAAAATAGGCTAAGATAGTTTTTTTTTTTTTTTTTTTGGAAAGGTTTTTGCTATAGGGCGCGTGCGCTCGCCAGACAGGCAGAGAGAGACAGAGAGACAGAAAGTGAGAAATCACCCCCCCAGGGGGATGGTCACACCGCAGTCCCTTCTCCTCCATTCTCCTCTCGGGATCTTGGGCACGCACGCACACGCCCCTGGCGTGTGTTTTAAGCCACCGGGTCCGGGACGCAAATCGCGGTCGACTACGTGGGAGTCCAGCGACATAGCCATTACGCTAACTGCTGGTTCCCAAATATGCTAAGATAGTTTTAAAGTAATTTTTAAACACATTAAGTTGCATTTTTATTTTTTTAAGTTTGTGGTAGATGATGAAAATTGTGATTTTTTTTTTTTTATCTTTACATATCCACATGTCTTTCCTTATAAGTGATTATAACCACAAAGAAGAGAAAGAGTTGATTAATGATGCTGTACTGGTAATCTCATCATTGACTATTGTTTCGAATGGATCTCATTAAAAATCTGCCATTTCTAGTAGCAGAACATGTTCCATAATAATATGTATTAAAATATCGTCCATAAGGTTCAACAGGTGGTGTGGTGGTAAAGTTGCTAGACTCCCACTACTTGACTGCAGTTCGAGTTCTAGCCCCGTGGCTTGCTTTCTTTCTGCTTTTCTCTCTGTCGCTCCTGTGCCCTTTGGCAAATGAAAATATAATAATAAAACAAATAAAAACTAAATAATATTATCTGTAAGACTTTGGGATACCAGTTGGTGAGTATAAGATTATTGGAAAGGATGGTATGGTGGGTAATATGCTGGATTCCTACCTGACAGACCGTGGCTCAAGTCCTGCACCTGGTAGCTTTCTCTTTCAGGTGAGCACATGTGCTTTATTGGAAAATTAAATAGTAATAATAAATAAAATAATTTTAAAAATATTGGGGAAAAGACTACATTGTTGTTTTAAAATCTTAATTCTAGGCCTGGCCACATAGCATTGTGGTTTTAAGTATATGGTAGACTACAGTTTGAATACTTGCCCTCATGGGTTTATAAACATCCCAGGGACCACAGATGCCATAGTGGTTACATCACTGGACTTTCACTAGGCCAACTGTGGTTTGAGTTCTGAATCTAGTGGATTGAAACTCACTTTGGGCACATGTTCTCACCTGTCCAAAATCTTGTCAGGATAATGAAGTAGGGATTGTGGCGTGGCATGGCCACAATCGCCATTCCTTGAGTGGTGATTACTCACTCTTTTTTTTGAGAGGTTTTTGCTATAGGGTACATGCAGTCGCCAGAAGGACAGAAACAGAGAGAAAGCAAGAAATCACCCCCCAGGGGGTATGGCCATGACGTAATCCCTTCTCCTCCATTCTCCTCTTGGGATCTTAGGCATGCATGCACATGCGCCCCGGTGTATGTTTAAGCCATTGGGTCTGCGACTGGAACTGTGGTCGGCTACATGGGAGTTCAGCGACATAGCCATTATGCCAATGGCTGGTCCCATTACTCACTTTTGTCTCTCTGTCTTTCCGTATCTGTCCTCTGTTAAGAGCAAGCCCCCCATAGCAAAAATCTCTCTTAAAACGAAAAGAAAAAACATTATAAGGGTGTGTGCATGTGCGCCCCAAATCCTAAAAGGCAGGGAAGTGGAGGAAAAATGTTCTTCCTTTGTAGGGCAAAACCATGTCTTTCGAAGAGGTGACTTTTCTTCCCCTCTCTCTTTCTGTCTCTCTGGGAAGTACATGTGCTCTGTGTCTATTAAGAAGAATTTTGAAAACCTTTATTATAATGGAAATTTAACTTCTCACAAAATTTTAGTATTGTTGTGGAGTGCCACCAATTGAATGACCACCAAAGCCAGATTAAATTTAAACAGAGTCTTATTAGCTGGCCAGTCACTACATTCTGAGACTCGAGGGGGGAGGGGACAGAGATTCAGAACTGTAGCCCCGACCGAAGTTGGAGTAGTCTTTTTATAGGGGGTCAGTTACCAGGGGTTTCTGTGCAAGCAGTTACAGAAGCTGAATCAAGTAGGTTAAGTATTTCTGAGGGGAGTGGGGTTTCCATGTAAGCAGTTACATTGCTAAACAAAAGGGTTTGGGGCTAGTTAGCAACCAGATTCGGTTTTCTTTATGGCTAGCATGAGCTATTTTCTCATGGGAAGAGCCTGCAGGTTCACATTAGCAGACAGCCATGTTAGGGTAAGGGAAAAAAATGGACAAACAGTTGTTCATGTGTGAGATACAATATTTGACCTTCCACATTCCCGCTTTCTGATTTGGAAAATCAAATCTTGACTCAGGAAAGGGGAGCAAGTAACAGTGAGAGTGGAGAACCATGAGCTTGACAGATTGGATCTGGTCTGGAACAAAGTTAATGAGAAAATTGAGGATGCAAGGGCCAAAGAGAAGGGCAAGGAGGAGAAGCAGGGCAGGACCCGCAATGGCAGAGATGAGGGTGGTGAGCCAGGGAGACCAAGAGAAGAAAGACTGATACCAATTACCCTCAGAGGAACAGTGCTTCTCACACTCTAGGAGACGTTTGCAAAGCTGGCTCACACTGTCCCTAACAACCCCACAGTGGTTATTATAAAATTGACCCCAGGCCCACAAGGACGGGCTCAGAGACTTGACAGGATTGGGGGAAATGAGGGAGAAGGTGCTGCTGAACGGTAAAAAGAATGCTGTGCTCCCTTCCCTAGATATAAAGGTGAAGGCCATAAGAACAGCTACCCTCCCAGGTGTCGACCCAGTGATGAAGGTGTTGAACTCCAATGGGGTTGCAAGTGACAGCAGAGGAACAGGAACCAGTGGTCGAGTCATGGTCGAGAGAGAGGGTCCAGGTGTAAGAGGGAAGGTTATGTGGGAAGCAGAGGGAAGATGGAAGAAGGAGAAGTCTCAGGAAAGTCAGCGTAATTTGACCTTTAGGGGATCTGAGGAAATCTGAAGTCCCCATCTCTGGGTCCTGGAGCCAGCATTAGGTGGCCGGGCAGTGGGCTTCAAGTGGGAGCGATGAATCCAATGACGCTTCCCTGCAACCTTGATGGTAGAAGGGGTGTTCAGGATAAGTGAAAGGTCCATCCCCAGGGTGGATCAGGGGTGTCAGGAGCGTGGTGTCTAACCCAAACTGGGGCCCCAGGGTCCAGGGGCAGCTCTGAGGACGATATAGACTGCAGGGGCTGGGCAGTGGCCGTGGACAAGGCGGTGGGTCTCAGCAAGAGTCACCTGGAGAGCATGCAGAGATTTTGTCCAGATCCCAAGTAGTATGACCAGTCAGAAAAGCCTGCTTGATGGTGACAAGGTCAGCAGTGGCCTGGCCGTTGGACTCCAGGACAAGTTTATGGCCTTCCTGTGGATTCTCTCTTTCCTCATTGGAAAGAGTGTCTGGAGGAGCTGCTGGCAGTCATCCCAGGTAGGCTGATGGGTGAAGAAAATAGTCTTGAGGAGAGAGATTAATTAAACCTTGTGGGTTTTGAGAGGAGGGATTCTAGTTTTCCCAGTTTACAGGTTACTCATAGAGAAAGGGGAATAAACCATTAAGGGCTGACCATCTGGACCTAGTTCAGAGGGTCACATTTCTTGTGGGGAGAAAAACTGGCAAGGGGGTCAAGGCCCCTTGGGACATGCCGTCCCCCTCAGCTGGTTTCTTGCCCATGGAGGAGCCCTTAAATCCTGGCCCATAGATAGATCCAGATTGATTATGGGGAGAACTGAAAGGGTAATGTCTCTGGGCAAGAAGTGCAGTTCTTGGTTCACTTGGGGCCTCCTCCTTTAGTAGCGGAGAAGCTGCCTGAATACCCTGTTCTATGATGACCCACTTAAGGGGCCTCGGGGACTATTGTCCTGTCATCTGGTAATGGCAACTATTTTCAGTGCCAGTTTTTTTTCCCCTCCTGAGTATAGGAGGGCAAGGATGGGAGAAACAGAGTCTGGGGCAGCTACAAGAACTTTTAGTTATTGGTATGACTGTACTTTTAGAAATAACCTTAACCTCTGATTCAGACAGAAATTAATCTTAGTCACTTTGTGAATGTGTTCTCTGTAAACATATTTGAAGGAACATAATAATGAGAACAAAAGTTTCTTTTTCTCTCTAAATATGTGATTTGGATTTAAAAACCATTGTAAAGTTACCCTGTTTCTCTTCTGTTACCTAAAATCCCTTCTATCTGGGGCCACTATATTATGTTTATGAAATTCTAGCACAATTTTTTTTTTTTTTTTGCCCTGGAGAAATGTTTTTACGTCACACCTGAAGGCTTAAAACTCACACTGGGCACATGTACGTGTATGCCCAAAATCCCATGAAGAAAATGAAAGAGAAGGGATTGTGGCGTGACCATCCCTCCAGAGGATGATTTCTTGCTTTCTGTATTTTCATCTCTTGTCTCTCTTGTGAAGGCATGCACCCTATTACAAAAATCTCTCTAAAAGGGGAACAGAAGTGACGTGGTGGTTAAGGCACTGGGCACTCCCTCTTGGCCGACCGTGGTTCATGTCCTGGACCTAGTGGCTTGCTTTCTCACTTTCTCTTTGTATGTCTCTTTCTGGTCAAATTAAAATAAATAAATGAATAAATAAAATTAAAAAATAATTTTAAAAATCTCTCTAAAATAGATAAGTAACACATAAACAAACAAATTAAATCTAGCGTACCAAACATAGCTTAACCTAGCCTGCTTTAAATATGCTTAGAATTTTAAACATTTTTTTACCATTGGACAAAATCATCTAACATAAAGCCTCCTGTAATTTTCAGTGCCTTACTGAAAGTGAAAAACAGAATGGTTTTTTGGGTATAAATTTTAAGTGTTGAAGTATAGTTTGTACCAAAGACATAGTGTTTCACAAAATACTTCATAAAATTAAAAGAAAAAAATATTGGACTGGCCTGCATAGCCAAGTGATTAAGAGAATAGGAGTTCACATGATTTACCAACTATTTGTTGAACCATAGTTCCAGTACTTGAAAAACACTGTGGGTGTTTGTGTGTGCCCCAAGTCCCAACTGTTTGGAGAAACGAAGGCAAAAGATTGCCTCGTGGCCACTGAGGATCATGGTATCTCCTTCTTTTCCTCTCTCTCTCGCTTTGTCCTGGTGAATGTATATACCCTCTGGCAATTTAAAACATTATTAAGTGAAATTGTTTTAAGTTAGTATCATCTATACTTGAAATAACTTTTGAGTTTAAGGTGGCTCATATTTTGATCGTTTCTTTGTACTTAAGTTGTTTAGATGCACACTAGTACCAGTACTTCAATAATTTATTATTGTTGGGACCAGCAGTTAACATAATAACTGTGTTGCTGGACTTCCACGTAGTCAATGTGTTTGAGTCCTGGACCCGGTGGCTTAAACTCACGCCAGGCGCGTGTGCATGCGTGCC
This sequence comes from Tupaia tana, assembly GCA_026018925.1. NCBI lineage: Eukaryota > Metazoa > Chordata > Mammalia > Scandentia > Tupaiidae > Tupaia > Tupaia tana. The sequence continues at coordinate 6,799,659 of JAKSZU010000031.1, forward strand.
CAAGATCCCGAGATGAGAATGGAGGAGAAGGGATTGCTTGTGGCCATCCTCCCGGGGGGTGATTTCTCACTTTCGGTCTCTCTGTCTCTGTCTTTCTGGCGAGCGCACGCGCTCTATAGCAAAAACCTCTCCAAAAAAAAAAAAAAGTTTAATTATTGTCTATCTGTAAATAAAAAAGAACAAATTTCTAGAAGAGCAGAAGAAAATGGAATTATAAAAATGTAAAGTTTAAGTCCCAATTCTTATTGATTACATATAACATGTAAAATTTTATTTTAATACATGTAAAAGATAAATACGACTTGGAAAATAAGAATTTAAAGTTTATGAACTGTACATTGAGGACATTTGCCTGGGCAACAAATATAAACAATACTTTTATACGTATAATTTAGCTGCAAACATTATTTAAAACATTAGTAATTAGGTACAATTAACTAATATGTGTACTCTTTTTTTTTAAGTTTTAGGGATTGGCATGTGGTGTGGTGATTAGGGAGCCACAGGACACCCACATGGCCGATCACAGTTTGAGTCATGGACCTGGAGGCTTGCTTTCTCACTTTCTTTCTCTCTCTCTCTTCCCCTGCCTCTTTCCCTCTCTGGTCAAATTAAAATAAACAAATAAAGTTAAGTGAATTAATTCTTTAAAAATAGTTTTCACCATAGTGGGTTTGTGCTTACTGAAGAGAGATAGTGAGAGGAAAAGTGAGAAATCCCTCTCCATAATGGATAGCCATACTGCAGTTCCTTCTCCTCCATTTTCCTCATGAAAATTTGGGCACAGGCACACATGCACTCATGTGTGCTTGGCATGAGTTTGAAGCCAGTGTGTCCAGAACTTGAACCATGGTTGGCCATGTAAGAGTCCAGCACTGTACCCGCTACACCACCTTCCAGCCTCCATATTTATTCTTTTTTAAAAAATTAATTCAAATTTATTATTATTTCAATTCACCAAATTGAGAATCAGAAACAGAAAGTAACTGCAAGGTCCAGGACTCAAACTGCTGTTGGCCATGTGGGAGTCAAGTGCCTGCTGGTCCGATATTTATACTTTTGATAGTTAATTATAAATGTTATATACTCTGGTTATTCAGAAACCAGTCTCTGCAGGTGGTATGAAGGTTAAGGCAGTTAAATCCCAGTGGCTGACTGCATGATTCAAGTCCTAGACCTGGTGTCTTGAAAAACATACTGGATGCACCTGTGTGTGGGGCCAGAATCCTGAGAGGAGAATGGAGGAGAAAGGATGGTGTAAGCATGTCCCGTGGGAGGGGTGATTTGCTCCCAGTCTCTGTCTCTGTCTTCAGTTAGTGGATATATCCCACAGCTAAAAAGAAAAGAAAAAATAATAAGAAACGATAAAGGAATTCAGTGTCCTTTATGATTTCCTGTGTATAAATATTTTCTTGGTAGAAACTGAATTTAAAATCATATAGAATTTGTCTGGCATTAAGAGAAAGCTTTTTACAGATATAAAATATCACCCAATTATCGTGTTGCTAACAGAAGTCCCAGAGGTTAAGTGAATTATAAGGAGATAAGGTTTAATAGCTCAAAATGCTGGTGGCTGCAAAGAAAGACATGGGAAAGCAATAGAAGGCATAATTTTAAGCAGAGCAGAAAGTATCCTGTAGCCAGGTAACTTTCCCTTTGCTATTCTGTTCTGGTTTGTCTTTTTCCTTATTTTTAAAAATTATTTATTTAATTGTATTTATTTATTCATTTATCTATTTATTTGATGAGAGAGAGAGAGAGAGAGAGATAGAGAGAGAGAGAGAGAGAGAGAGAGAGAGAGAGATATGGAAAGCGAGACAGCAAGCCACCAGATCTGGAACTCGAATCATTGTCGGCTATTTGGGAATGTCCAGCACCTTAACCACCACACCACCTGCTGGTTCCTGTTCTGGTTTTTCTCCACTTGCCATACCTCTAACGGGCCTCCCTTTATTTCATACCCATAGGGTTCACCCTTGGAGGAATTAGGTTTTCTTATAGTACTTTTACAATGGAATCACTATAGTCCAGTTCCAACATACGAATTTCTAAGACCAAATTCTGAAACATGAAACTTTGGGAATACAAATTGTTGGGTAATTGGGAAAGTCATGACACATTTTTGCATAAGAAACACATCCTAACTTTTTCTGTGACCCGAAGATTATGCAGGCCATAGTGTAAAATGCATACTATACAGCAGATAGCATAATGTCAGTGGACTCCCATGTAGTTGACTGATGCTCCAGTCCCAGACCCGGTTACTTAAAACTCACCACTCCCCCTTCAATGAGTGACCAGCAGTTGGCATTATGGTTACATTGCCTAACTCCCACATAGTTGACTGTGGGTCAAGTCATGGACCTAAGGGTTTAAAACTCACACTGGGCATGTGTGTATGTGTGCCCAAAATCTCGAGAATGGAGAAGGAATTGCAGTGTTGTCATACACTTGGGATGGGGGGATTTTCTCTTTCTGTCTCTGTTTCTCTTTGTCTCTCAGGTGAGTGCACACACTCTATAGCAAACATCTCTCTTTTAAAAAATAAAAAACCAAAAAACTCATGCCAGACTTATGTGCATGTCTGCCCAAATCCGAGAGGAGAATGGAGAAAAAGGTATTGTGGCATGGCCATCCCCCCGGGAAGTGATTCTTGCTTTCTCTCTCTCTGTTTCTTTTGAGAACACAAGCACCCTATAGCAAAAATTTAAAAAAAAGAAAGAAAATATGCATACTATTTTACTATATTGTTGAATTAGCGAATGCACATAAGAAAGCTAGAAATAATTTATTTTTGTTTTTGAAAAAAAATGGTATAGTACATGCTTTTTAAAAAAGAATTACTTTATTTACTTACTTATTTATTACTATTAATTATTATTATTTTCCTAACTTGACCAGAGAGAGATAAAGTGAGAAAGCAAGCTGCCAGGTGTTGGACTCAAACCGTAGTTGGCTGTGTGGGAGTTCAGCACCTTAACCCACTAGCCCCACTCTACTACATCTTTGCATGAAGAAAAAAGATCGTTAAAAATTCAAAATACTGGGATCAGCAGTTGGCGTAATGGGTATGTCTCTGGACTGCCATCACGGTTTGAGTCCTGGACCCAGTGGCTTAAACTCACGCCAGGTGCGTGTGCATGCGTGCCTAAGATGCTGAGAGGAGAATGGAGTAGAATGTAGGAGAAGGGATTGTGGCGTGTCCATCCTCCCTGGAAATTGATTTCTTGCTTTCTGTCTCTCTGTCTTTATGGCAAGCGTACACACTCTATAGCAAAAAACCTCTCCCCGCCAAAAAAAGAAGATACCACAAAGTAGTAATTCCAGTGATCTGTTTCTGTAGATGAAATATTTACCATAGAGTTGTTTGTAATAATTTTGCAGAAACACTGGGAGTTCAATTTTCTTTCTTTCTTTTTTTTAAATTTCCCTCTTTTATGTTTTTGTCATATAGGACTTATGAGCTCTTTGCAGAGAAACAGATGGAGGGAAAGTGAGAAATCACCCCAACCAGGGATGGCCACATTTTATTCCCTTCTGCCTCATTCTCTTCCTGGTATTTTGGGTACAAATGCACACATGATTTTCAAGCTATGAGAGTCTTAAGACTTGAACTGCAGTTCACTATATTGGAGTCCAGCACATAAACCACCCACCCCCTGCTCGCCCCAAAAGTTTATTATTTATTTATTTATTTTGGATAAGGTTTTGCTTCAGGGCGGGTGTGCTCACCAGAAAGACAGAAACAGAGAAATAGAAAGTGAGAAATCACCCCCCAGGGGGGATGGCCATGCCACAGTCAGTTTACCTCCTTTCTCCTCTTGGCATCTTGGACATGCACGCACACTTGCCTGGCGTGAGTTTAAATTGTCAGGTCCAGGACTCAAACTGCCTTTGGCTACATGGGAGTCCAGTGACATAGCCATTATGCTAACTGCTGGTCCCCCCAAAGTTTATTTTATAGGTAAAGTACTCTCAAAACTTTTTATAAACCTTATATAATGATTTTATGACTATGTTTATATTATTAAATAATGAAGATATTATGTTTATTATAATTAATCTATTAGCTATTACACAATTTATAGTTTTTACTGCATTGTTAAGTACATTATTTATTTGGTAGTTGATTGACTTTTTAATATATCATATGTATACACACAGACACACACACAGACACTTTTTTTTTTAAAAGAATTGTTTATCTCTTATCATTATTGTTAATATTATTTTTCACATGAGTTTTGCCAGAGAAAGACAGAGAGAGAGAGAGAGAGAGGGAGAGTGAGAAAGCAAGCCACCAGGTCCGGGACTCAAACCTTGGCTAGCCATGTGAGAATTCCAGCACCTTAACCACCATGCCACCTGCTGGCCCGACACAGACACTTTTAGGGGGAATTCAGAAGGTTTTCTCTTCTTTCTGGAGGTGCAAGGCATACATTAATATATATTCTCCAGTGTGCTCCTTTATTAAGGTAGCTACTTCAGAATGTTTTATTTTTATAACTGCAGTTATGTTTTCTGAGTTTACAAGAAATTTAAACTACAGCTATATTTACTGATAATAGTGTGGTTTCATATAATTTAGAATTAATTTGTTTTACAATATTAAGCTGGGAAAAATCTTTTTTATATCAATAAATCTTTTAAAATCTTTTTAGGTTGAATGTAGAACTTCAAAAAATCAGTCTGTACGCAATATCCATACATTTATCAGAGTGCAGTGAAAACAGTGTTGCTGATGTTTTTGTCCTATTCACAACTTGCTGAACATGTTCAGGACCTGCATGTGGCATGGTCTTAAGATGCTGGATGCCCACGTAGCTGACCTCCAGACTTGCAGGCTTCCTTCCCTACTTTCCGTTTTTCTCTCTTTGTCTTTCTCTGGTGAAATTGAACACATAATAATGATGATAATAAATGAAATAAAGTAGTTACTTTAAAAAAGAAGAAGTTCATGTTCATCAGAATTTAATAGATGAAATAGTATCTCCTTTTGAACTTTCAGTCTCTCCCCCGACTAATTGTCTTAATTTTTAATCAAGTCTTTATATTTAAATGTTCTTACAGAATAACGGATTAACTGCTTTGTTAACTAGCACTACACTGAAATTTTAACTTTACCACCAATGATGTTTGTGACAATAGATGAAGAGCCATACTTATGGGTTAAAACAGTATAATGTCACTTTATATTATTTTGGACTTCCTTAACTGAAGCTTTTGTGGAATGTTGAATTTGACAAAAACTCCAGTAAGCCTTGATTTGCCATGTGTAAATATTGTTGGACAAAATAATATTTTACTTTTCTATTTTAGATAATAATGCTAAGACATAAATTTAAGAACTTGCTAGAAAAAGTGAAAAATGACTGTAAAATAACCAGTCTACTAATACCTACAAATTTTCACTGTGTAATATTATTTGTGCACCTTTCTGTTATAGTTTATAGAATTAGCATTAAAAAAATCACAAAACTTAATGTGGATCTAATATATATACCTAGTAATCTAACTGATAAAGGCACACTTGATTTATCGTAAGTTTGACCTCACCTGTTTGGTATAGACAGTAACCCCAATTTAGCTATAATTTTTTATGTCCTATGGTTTTAGTCACCTGCATTCAACTGAAAATGTAAATGGAAATTTCAGTTAATAGAAATATTAATGGAAAATTCCAGTAAAAATCAGTTCATAAATTTAAAATTTTGTGCTATTCTGTAGCATGATCAAAATTTTATACCACTCTTGGGGACCAGCAGTTAGCATAATGGCTATGTTGCTGGACTCCCACGTAGTTGACCGCGGTTCGCGTCCTGGTCCCGGTGGCTTAGAACTCACGCCGGGCACATGTGCGTGCGTGCCCAAGATCGTGAGAGGAGAATGGAGGAGAAGGGATTGCGGCGTGACCATCCCCCTTGGGGGGTGATATCTCACTTTCGTCTCTCTGTCTCTGTCTGTCTGGCGAGCGCACACGCCCTATAGTGGGAAAAAAAAAACCTCTCCCAAAAAAATTTTATACCACTCTTTTCTGTTCTTCATCATTAGAAGGCTGAATATATTAGGTTGTTGCGAAAGTGATGATGTATTTTTCCTATGCAACAATCATTACTTTCCCAACAACTCCTAGTTAGTAATATACTTTGAGAAAGAGAGATAACATATGAGTGTTTTTACAGTATATTGTTTTAATTTTTCTTTTTTTATTAGTTTTTGGGGTTGATCTCTTAACTTGCCTAACTTTTAAATTAAACTTTATCATAGATTCTTATTTATTTGAAAAACCATAGTATGTAAAGTACAGAGTATTATCTGTGATTTCAGGCATCTACCATGTACCTTAGAATATAACCCATGGATGAAGGGAACCACTATACCATATGCTTGGATGTTATTTGTTTTAAGTGATTTTTTTCCTTAGAATATGTGCACTCAATAGAGAGAGAGACAGTAAGAGGGAAAAGTGAGAAATTAACTCCCTGGATTGTGGCCAAATTGCAATTCCTTTTTCTAAAGTTTTTGACTTTGGGAAGTATTGTTTGTCTGTGGTCTTAATCTAGTTAATATAATTTATAAAATGACTGAACTAAATAAGCATTGTGTAATAAGGTCCTTTCTAGATCATAACCTGTAATGATTTCCTAAAGGTTGTATGATTTCTGTTTACTATTAGAAATGATGGTGTAGAATTACCAATAACAATAGATACTTTCTCGTTTTTCTTTTATATTTTTTGCCTTTACTGATTGAGAGGATAAACAGAAAATGAGCACTGAAGTATTTTTTCTTAAATTTATTTATGGCAAGATAGCTAGCATTAATAGGTAAGTGGTTACCTTTTCCCATGACAGTCTAACCTGAAACATTTCAGTTCAACTAATTCTGAAGTGCTGTACAGATTTCAGTTACTGTATTCTTGTGGAGAGATATCTAAATCACCTCTTACTGGTTTTTCTTCATTAGTGGGATAATTATTAAATAAATAGATTATTAGTTATCTTAATTAGCATTATAGTCTTAATTATGTATTAGTTATTTATTTTGTGAATTAAAGCTAAGCATTTTGGATTCGTTTCTATAGCTGTCTGAATGACCATGGAGCAAGACTAGGATCAGTTGAATCTAGCTAAAAATGTTATTGTTTTATGTTGCAGGACAGATTGAAGATAAAATTCTTCTTTTGTAATGTAGGAAAACATCCAGATTTGGGCTTATCAGGTTAACAAGTAGTTATTAATACAAGGTCATTCATGATTAAAACTTGGATAGTGAGGGACCAGCACTTAGCATAATGGCTTTGTCACTGGACTCCCATGTAGTCAACTGTGGTTCAAGTCCCAGACCTGGTGGCTTAAAACTCACGCCGGGCTCGTGTGCGTGCATGTCCAAGATCCCGAAAGGACAGTGGAGGAGAAGGGATTGCAACCTGGCCATCCCCCTTGGGGAGTGATTTCTCGCTTTCTGTCTCTCTCTGTCTGGCAAGTGCACACGCTTGATAGCTTTAAAAACCTCTCCAAACAAACAAACAAACAAAGAAAAACTTGGATAGTTTAGTCATAAATAGAATAATGAAATTAATAAGTTGATATTAATTTTTTTCTCCCATTTTTGACCAAATATTGAGAAATTTTAGTTTATTTGTATAATATTGTAATTTTCACCTTAACTCTTTTAAAAGAATTATTAATTAATTTATTGTGTTATTATTTTCACTTTTGTTGCAGGGCACTAGTGAAACAGAGAGACTGGTACTCAACCATGGTTGGCCATGTGGGAGTCCAACACCTTAACCATCATGCCAACTGCTGGCCCCTCCACCTAATTCATATGATTCAGATCAACAACTCCTGCATGATAACTTAAAATCAGAATGTCATACAGTATTGACATCTTTTTGCAGATCTAATAAGGAAACTAATTTGACTTTATTAAATATTTATCAATCTTGGGATTGTTCCTTTGCCTTGAAGGATAAAAGCTTTGGATTTTATTATACAAAATTGTCCATTGTGTAGTTTTTGACATAGGGTGCGTGTGCCCATTGAGAGAGAGAGAGTGAGAAATCACTTTCAGGAGGGATTGCAGTGCTGTAATCCTTTCTCTTCTCTTACCTGTAGTGTTTTGGGGCACACATGATCAATGCATTTTGAAGCCAGTGGATCTGGGACTCAAACTGTGCAGTAAGACATGTGGGATCCAGCCACTTTAACTACCGTGCCACCAGCTGGTCCTCAACTGTTCCATTAACCTCTCATTTTCTGATAATTTCTTACAAAGCTTTTCTTGATACCAACCAAAGTGTTCTAGTTGCCATAAACTAGTATTATCTGTTATAATATATTTCCAAAATATAAAGTTTATGTATTACTCACACAACATTGTCTCCGAGAATGAATGACTTTTTTGGGCAAGATCTCTAATACTGGGAGAGAATCACTCACTATTTTGTAGCTAAACCATTTATAACAGTACTATTAAAAATGTTGTGTATAGATTGATGTCAGGGCATAAATATTTTAAGTCTAGATAGTTCAAAAAGCAGGAGTAATAAGCATTTATAAATTTTACAGTAGTTTAATTTTGCCATGACAGCACAATATGTGAGTTTATACTTCATAAGAAAAGATTAAGTCTATAACACATTGGTGGGTAAATAGATCTCTAAAAAACAAAGTAGTTTGAGAAGCACTAGTTTAGAGACTTTTCAGTTAGCATGGCAACTGACAATAGACAATTGTGTCATTAGCAAATGCATCGTACTCATATTTAGTTTAGCATGGCAACTGACAATAGACAATTGTGTCATTACCAAATGCATCGTACTCATATTTAGTTAGGTGAAGCAGCTCACATTGCCACATTTGAGGTTTAAGAAATCTGAAAAGCTCCATGTTTTTATGTGTCTGAAAAGAAAAGAGAACTAGAAATATTGAGGAACATTGGTAATGTCTGTTAACAAACACCTTTCATTTTCGAATGAAACTCAGATTGTCACTTTGATAGTGACTTTCATTCTAATGATTATGTTCAAAATAGGTAACGAGGTCTATAAAACATCACATGATATGCTTTGTGGCATATTCTAGGCCCTTACAAATGCTCCTCATTCTGTATTGTTTTTCTTACAAGTCTCCTATAATATCTTCTGTTTGTCTTTTTACATTTTATGTTAGTAAGACTTCCTCAAGTAGTCTGGCCTATTTTCGATCTACATGATCCATCTAGATCTTGAATCTGCTACTTTTATTTGAAATTCTTAACATAGTTGAAATGAATAAATTGTATGAACATAGTTTTTTGTTTTGTTTTGAGAGATTTTTACAATGGGTCGCTTGTGCTTGCCAGAGGGAGACAGAGTCAGAAAGGGAGAAATCATCCCCTGAAGGGATGGTCATGCAGCAAACTCTTCTCCATTCTCCTCAGGGAATTTTGTACACACATGTACATATGCCCAGGTTATTTTCCAAATTTTTGTGTTTTTTTTTGAGGGGTATTTCATTCTTAGTGTCTCCATTGTTTGGGAAAGAAAAACCTTATTCCCATTCATCTTAGGTTCATTGACTGGAGACCTACAAATTATGCTGACAAAAGTCTAACAGAAAACCAACAAGTTTATTATATGTGCATTGCAGATTATACATAGGAAAATTCTGTAATGAGTAACTCTGAGGGTAATTAAAATAATAGGCTTTTAAACCATCTTAACATTAAACAGTATATTTGCACAAAGATCACATGACAAAGGAATAAGCTTCCAGGGGGACCAGCAGTTAGCGTAATGGCTATGTCGCTGGACTCCCATGTAGTACACCACGGTTCGCGTCCCAGACCCGGTGGCTTAAAACTCATGCCAGGCGCGTGTGTGTGCGTGCCCAAGATCCCAAGAGGAGAACAGAGAAGGGATTGCGGCGTGGCCATCCCCCCTGGGGAGTGATTTCTCGCTTTCTGTCTCTCTCTCTTTCTCTGTCTGGCGAGCGCACGTGCCCTATAGGATAAACCTCTCCAGAAAAAAAAAGAAAAAAGGAATAAGCTTCCAGGAATGGTCAATTGTGGGAAAATATATATGTAAGGGAAACTACTGGAAAGTGAATTCTGTTTTAGCAAGGTTTGGTATGTGGATTTATTCTGTGCTCCCTCTATAAGGATTGGACTCTAGAGTTCACTCTGGAGATTAAGAATCATCCTATACTACCTGGAAAAACAAGGAAATGATTGAGAGTTTGTCATTAGAGAAAAACAAATTAATAGCACAATGTGTAATACACATCTACTGCCATTAGATTGACTACCATTAAAATGTGGAAGGAAGGAAGGAAGGGAGGAAGGGAAAGAAAGAAAGAAGAAAGGAAGGAGGGAAGGAAGGAAGGGAGGGAGGGAGGAAGGGAGGGAGGGAAGAAAGAATATTGACAAAATGGTAGAGAAACTCGATCTCATGCTTTGCTGATAAGAATGCTGATTAACATCTAGAGTTGGCCCCAGAGATTAAGAATTATCTTCACCATGCCACCTGTGGCCCAATACACTTTTTTTTTTTTTTTTTAATTAGTTTTAGGTTTATAGAAAAATTGAGAAAAAGTACAGAGTTCTGATATACTCCCTTTGCCCCTTCCATTCCCAGTTTCCTCTATTGTTAACAATGCGATTTTGGTCATGTAATTAACATATGCCTGGCACATTTCTTTAGTGTGGTACATTTTTATAGTTGAAGAGTCAATATGGATACATTGTTAACTAAGGCCCATAATTAGTTACTCTCTGTGTTGTGTATTCTATAGCTTTTGACAAATGTATCATGATACCTTTCCAGTCAAGTCTCACACAGAATAGTTGCACTACATTAAAAACCCCTTGTGGGACCAGAAGTTAGCGTAATGGCTATGTCGCTGGACTCCCACGTAGTCGACCGTGGTTTGAGTCCCGGACCCGGTGGCTTAAACTCACGCCAGGGCGCGTGTGCGTGCGTGCCCAAGATCCCGACAGGAGAATGGAGGAGAAGGGATTGCGGCGTGGCCATCCCCTCTGGGGGGTGATTTCTCGCTTTCTATCTCTCTGTCTCTCTCTGTCTGTCTGGCGAGCGCACGCGCCCTATAGCAAAAACCTCTCCAAAACAAACAAACAAACAAACAAAAAAACCCCTTGTGTTCCACCTCTTCATTGCTCTCCCACCACTCCCACCCCTTGTTGGGTGTAGTCATGCCACAATTCATTTTCCTTCATTTCTTCATCCCATCAGGATTTGGGTCATGCAAACACATATGTCTAATACAGTTTTCAATCCACCAGGGCTGGGACTTGACCTGTGTTCAGCTGTTTGGGATTCAGCTTTCTATGCACATGGTTTAACCACTACACTACAAGGGGTAATCCTGGAAGCCATAGATTCTTTTACTGTCTTTTTCCTATTCCACAGATCTGCAGTCTGCAATCATACCATAAGTAACCTCAGCTTTCACATAGCAATATGTATTTAAGGTTACTCAGTTTGTTTTCATCATTCAAGAACTCATTTCTTTTTAGTGCTGAATATTCTTTTAGTGCTGAATACCATTGTCTGGCTGTACCACAGTTTGATTATCCACCCAACTACTGAAGGGCGTTTTGTTTACTTTTGGGCTTTGGCATTTATGAATAAAGTAGTTAAAAACAAATAAGCGAACAAAAGAATCATCTTAATCTTTCATTAGGGCTCCTTCTTCTCATTTCCTTATAGGTTGAAATAATCCTTATGCCAGAGTAGCATGTTTTGAAGTAATATGTTGAACCCCTTTTGGAACTCAGTATATTTTAACAGATAATGATTACTTAATGACCATGTCTATATACTAATAATTTATATATTTCAAAATTTTCCAGGCATTGGTTTTTCTTTTTTCTTTTAAATAATTGCTTAATTTTACTTGTTATTTTAACTTGCTATAGGATATGTACATTCTCCAGAGAGAGCGTGAGAGAAAGCTGCTGGGTCCAGGATTCAAACTGTGGCCCGCGATCTGGAATGCAGGATTTTATTGGCCTTCAAATGTTACATTTTTAAAAATTAAGTTAGACTGAATAGTTTTTCTGTAGGATTTCTTGAAACATTATTATGGTAGGATACACATTACATTAACTTTATAATTTTAACTATTTGAGTTTATCATATTTTATTTCTCCATTAATCTTTAACTAGTCATTAAATGTTTGTGGACTTTTGAGCTGTTCATTTTGGTTATCTGGAATAATGTGGCTTTGAATATTGGTGTCAGTTATCCAAGTAATTGCTGTTACTTTTTGGGGGGGAAATATGCTAAAGAATGTAATTGCTAACTTATATGGAATATTCAACTTTAGAACTTCCAGACTTTTTCTTTATGTGAGCTGTGCCATTTTATATTCCTATCAGCAAAGCATGAGATCAAGTTTCTGTAACATTTTGCCAGTACTTGTTTTTAGTTTAGTTTTTTTGTTTGTTTGTTTTTTTTTTTTTTTGTATTCTGATGATGGTCACAATCTGTTGGTAGCAAATTTATATTATGTACTTTTTCCTAATGACATAGTTTTCAGTGTATTTTCATGTATTGATCTTTGTGTCTTTTTTTTTTTTTTTTTTTTGAGAGGTTTTTCACTATAGGGCGTGTGCGCTCGCCAGAGAGAGAGAGACAGAGACAGAAAGCGAGAAATCACCCCCCGGAGGGATGGCCACACCGCAATCCCTTCTTCTCCATTGCACTCTCGGGATCTTGGGCACGCACGCACATGCGCCCGGCGTGGGTTTTAAGCCACTGGGTCCGGGACTCGAACCGCGGTCGTCTACGTGGGAGTCCAGCAACATAGCCATTACACTAACTGCTGGTTCCTGATAATCTTTGTGTCTTTTTTGAGGTGCTATCTATTTGAATGCTTTTTTTCTATTTTTAATGATTTGATTGTTTTTTGTTGTATGAATTATTTACATATTCTGGACATTTATCCCTATTCAGATATATGATTGCCAATCCACATCTCCACCCCACTTTGTGGGTTCTCTTTTCAGGATCTTTTTTCTTTTTCTTTTTTTGAGAGGTTTTCTTTTCTTCTCTTTTCTTTTTGCTGTAGGGGGCATGTGCTCGCCAGACAGACAGAGTGAGACAGAGAGACAGAACGGAAAGCGAGAAATCACCCCCCGTGGGGATGGCCACGCTGCAATCCCTTCTCCTCTTGGGATCTTGGGCACTCACACACACACGCCCGGCATGAGTTTTAAGCCACCGGGTCTGGGACACGAACCGCGGTCATCCACATGGGAGTCCAGCAACAGAGCCATGTGCTAACTGCTGCTCTCTCTTTTCAGGATCTTGATAAGTATCCTTCTATGTCCCAAAATTTGTAATTTTGATGAAGCCCAGTTTATCTAATTTTTTATTGTTGTTTTTGCTTGTTTATTCCCCTAGTGTCATAGCTAAGAAACTGTTGCCAGATCCAGTAAAGATTGTCCTTGTGTGTTTTTTAAGATGTTTATAGTTTTGGCTCTTGCTGTACTTCCTAGATGTGGTAGTTTAAGAATATGCCCCACACATATGTGTAAGTGCCCAAAATTTCAGAAGTAGGCAGAGCTACCATTTTCCATGGGTAGCTTTTTTCTCCTGTCCTCTGTCTGATGACCTCAGAGACCTTCTGATAAATAGGTAAATAAGTAAGTCACTGGACTCCCACGTAGTCGACTGCGGTTCGAGTCCCGGACCCAGTGACTTAAACTCTTGCCAGGTGCATGTGTGTACATGCCCAAGATCCCGAGAGGAGAATGGAGGAGAAAGGATTGTGGCGTGGCCATCCCCCTGGGGGGTGATTTCTCACTTTCTCTCTATCGCTCTCTGTCTCTCTGGCGAGCGCATGCACCCTGTAGCAAAAAAAACCCTCCCCCCTCAATAAAAAGAATTCATTCTATGCAAGTCTGTATTTTTAATGCACTAATATTTTGCTTTTCTCTTGCAGCATTTTCAGTTAGCTTTGATTGACTGTAATCCTTGTACTTTGTCCACTGCTGAAAGTAAGTATGTTAAGTACTTTTTATTTTGTCTTCTGAACAAGAACACAGCCATATGAGATTTCAAATCATGACCATAAATGAATTTTGTATCTACTATTCTTCATGTCTGTTGGTTATTGGGAATCAAAAACAGAAGGTTTGTGCCTGTGTCACTTTTTAAGATGCTGCAGTCTTCTAATTCTGTTGATTTGGGTACTTCTTTTTTAGAAGGCAGTTAACATGACTATTAGATAACTATGTAACAGTCTGATATTTCACGGAATGCTAACAAACAGTGATTATCTGCATTGTATCAGGTGTTCTTAATAGTTGCTATTTTCTTATGATTTGTAACTTTTATTGAGAGTGAGGGAGATTTTCCCTATAGGGCATGTGTGTTCATCAAAGATGAGAGAGACAGAGGCAGAAAGCAATAAGTCACTCCCCTAGGTGGATGACCATACTGCAGTCCCTTTTCCTCCATTCTCCTCTCTTGATTTTGGACACACAAGCACATACACTTGGCATGAGTTTCAACTCATCAGATATGGGACTCAGACTGCAGTCAGCCATATAGGAGTCCAGTGCCTTAACCACTGTGCTATCTGTTGACCCATGGTATGTAACTTTTTATAGAATCACTATTTCTCTCTTTTCAATGTTGAATCAATTTTGTATTCTCTAAGTCTTTGTTCTTTGACAATCTTCCATGTAGGTGTAATTTTTTAAAATTGAAGTATAATTTATTTAATTAATAAATTACAAATTAATGATTTTAACAATAAATACATTTTGCTTAGCAGCAAATTAAGATAGATTACCACGTGAGTATTTTTGGAATTGGGTATATAAAACTACACTATATGACTCTATTTGGGATAATGTTTATTGCAGTATTCTAAAGCTAGTATTTCTCTTTTTTGGAGAATTATTTTATTTGCTATTATTCATTGTCACTATTTTATTTTATTTTCATTTTTTGAAGTTGATCAGAGAGAGACAGAGAGAAGGGAACTGAGAAAGCAAGCTTCCAGGTCCAGGACTTGAACTGTAGTCAGCCATGTAGGAGTCCGGTTACACCAACCATGATGCCACCTGCTGGCCCTAAATCTCGTATTTCAAATAGAGTTAATTTCAAGATTTTATGTTCAGGGGCCATTCATTTTGTAATGTGTTATGACATAGTGGTTAAGTCAATGGACTTCCACATGGCCAACCATAGTTCGAGTCCTGGAAACAGTGGCTTAAAACTCACTCCTGGCCATGTTGTCTATGTGTGCCCCTTAAAATCCCTGGATGAGAATAGAGGATGATGGGTTGTGGAATGACCATCCCTTGCGGGGGAGGGGCAATTTCTCATTTTGCTTTCACTGTCTTTCTCTTGTCTTTTTAATGAGTACATGTGCCCTATGACCAAATCTTGTAAAAAAAAAAAAATTTATGTTCATACAATTATTTTGAATTGGCAGTAGAAAGTTGTCATGTTGAATATCTGCCTATGTACATTGTACTCTTTTAAAGAATATTAACAGTAAAATGCAGAGTTTTTAAAACATTTTCTTCTTTCTATACATTCATTTATTATTAACACATTATAAAATTAAGATATTTCAAGTTAGATGTTATAATTTATGAATTATTTATAATGACAATGAATTTTTTTTGGGGGGGGGAGAGCTTTCTGCGATAGGGCACGTGCACTTGCCAGACAGAGAGACAGAAAGCGAGAAATCACCCCCCAGGGGGATGGCCACACCACAATCCCTTCTCCTCCATTCTCCTCTCGGGATCTTGGGCACGCATGCAGACACGCCCGGCGTGAGTTTCAAGTCACCAGGCCTGGGATGCGAACTGCGGTTGAATACATGGAGTCCAGCAACATAGCCACTACACTAACTGCTGGTCCCCAACACTTAAAATTTTTTAGTTTTTAATTTTTTGGACCGGTTTTTGCTATAGGGCCTGTGTGCTTTCCAGAATTATAGAAACAGAGAGACAGAAAGTGAGAAATCTCCCCCAAGGGGGGATGACCATGCTGCAATCCCTTCTCCACGGTTCTCCTATTGGGATCTTGGGCTCACATGCACACATGCCAGGCATGAGTTTAAGGTACCAGGTCCAGGACTCGAACCATGGTCAGCTATAGGGGAGTCTACCTACATAGCCATAACACCAACTGCTGGTCCCACTTAAGATTTTTTATAGCTTTATAGCTTTAGCATTTTCAGCTTACTATAAATTAAACAGATTCATTGCTTCATTATCTTCCTATAAAATGGTGTATGTTTAATTCTTCATAGTATATTCAAGGTATGTTCATAGAAATATAATCACATATGCTCTTCTTACTTTCCAGTGGAGTTAATATTCTCCATTTTATAACTTATCAGCACTATCCCCCATTTTTTTACTTGCTTCCTAGAAAACCATCTTTTTAAACTTTATTTCCAATTTGTAATTCTTTTACTCCACTGTCTAAATAAAGTGTTTTACAGTTAATACTTGGATGAATAAATAAATGTCAAATGATCCTCAATTACTTTAATGTTGTGTTTTGTTTCTCTTCTTGCGATTTTGGGCCTGCACAATCATGCCACTGGTGTGATTTTTAAGCCAATTGTTGGGGCAGTGGTTGCCACTGTAGGCATCCAGTGCCTTAACCTGCTGCCTCTGGAGCTAATAGATTTTGACAAGTAGATATTGTCAGAGAAGGGCGAATTACTAATATATCAGGAATTTGTAGAAGTTAGGACAATTGCTGGGAAATGAGGTATATTCTTTGGGAAGTTTATTGGATCGTTATGGAATTCTTTCATCTCAATGTAATAGCAATTCATTGTGATCCTCTGCTACAGCCTAGCAGTTAGAGATTATAGGTGCACACTGCAGTGCCTGGACTGTTTAGATTAGTCTTATATCTGAACCCACAACTCCCATGTAGCCCTGTAGGTTGTCCCATCAAAACAGTGCTAATATTTTGAAATGTTTACTTAGCGACATGAAAACCCTGGCCTTTAATAAGTGGATGAACACCAATCTGTTCTGTGGCACCTCCTATTTTTGGTTTCCAGCCACTAGAGATTTTTTAACCTGACAAAAGATGTCATTTAACTCTGAAAAAAATAAAACTCATTTCTTGGGGCCAACAGATGGCATAATGTTGATAGACTCCAACATAGTCAAGTCCCAGACTTGACTATGGCTGCTTACACACTCACACCTAGTGCATGTGCATATATGCTCAAAATTCCTAGAGAATGGAGAAAGGATTGCAGTGAGACCGACCTTGTCCCCCAACCCCCCACCACGCTATCGCTTCGGGATGATTTCTTGCTTCGCTGTGGGGATGATTTCTTGCTATCTGTCTCTCTGTCTTCCTTTTTATCTTTGGCAAGTGCATATACTGTATATTTCAGTTTTCTCTAAAAAAGAAAACTCATTTCCTTTCTGTTGTGACTATCATAATATACTTTTTAAGAAATGTTGTGTATTTGAAACTAAATATAAAGGAAAAAATGGGCATTATAAAATATGTGGGGGGAACAGCCAATGGAATAATGGCTATGTCGTTGGATTCCCCATGGTCAACCCAGGTTCAAGTCCTGGACCTGGGTTAAACTCATGCTGGGCACGTGTGCATGCATGCCCAATATCCTGAGAGGAGAATGGAGAAGAAGGGATTGTGGTATGGCCATCCTCCCAGAGAGTGAATTCTCGCTTTCTGTTGCTCTGTCTGTGTCTCTCTCTGTCTTTCTGGTGAGTACACGCACCCTATAGCAAAAACCACTCCAAAAAATACATTTAGGGAACCAGCAGTTAGCGTAATGGCTATGTCACTGGACTCCCATGTAGTCGACCGTGGTTTGCGTCCCGGACCTGATGACTTAAAACTCACGCCGGGCAAATGTGCGTGCATGCCCAAGATCCCTAGAGGAGAATGGAGGAGAAGGGATTGTGGCGTGACCATCCCCCCTGGGGGGTGATTTCTCGCTTTCTGTCTCTGTGTCTCTCTCTGTCTGGCGAACGCACATGCCCTATAGGGAAACCTCTCCAAAAACATAAAAATAATACATTTATATGTGTGTACATGTGTGTGCACTGAGGCCAGGAAATGACATGGCGATTGAAGTGCTGGACTCCTTATTGAAGTACTGGACTCTTCACTGAAGTACCGGACTGCAGTGCTAAACCAGATGGCTTGAAAAAAATCGCACCAGGTGTGTGCGCATGCGCCAAATCTAAAGAAGAGAGTGGAGAACAGATTTTGTCATAGCCACTCCCCCTTTTTTAGGGAGCATGCTTTCTGACTTTCCCTCTCTCTGTTTGCATTGAGCTCATGTGTCCCAAACAAGAAAGTAAAAAAAAAAAAAAAAAAAAAAAAAAAAAATTTCCTTGGGGACAGCAGGTGGCATGATGGTTAAGGTGTCTAGACTCCCATGTGGCTCACTATAGTTTGAGTCCTGTACCTAGAAGCTTGCTTCTTCACTTTGTTTTCCCTCTCTCTGGTCAACTTCAAAAAATAAAATAAAACAATGACAATGAATGATAAACAACAAAACAACTTCCTTTATTATATAGAAACTCTACTTTTTAAGTATTAAGTATACATTCATATTTAAAAAGTGAACCTATTAATATATGTCAAGATATAGAAGTGTAATATTTCTGATTTTAAATCCCTTTTAATTAAATTAATTAATTAATTAATTGAGGGATTGAGGAATTGAGATATACATATATGTATAAATATACATATATGTGTGCATATCCTGGCACCCACAAGAGTCTCTTCCATTATCCACCCCTGTCTTAGCTAACTGGTATCATAGGTACCCATGTGTGTGGGTTTCCCTTGCATATTCAGAGAAGCCTTGGAGCTCAAATAGAGGACATTCCCCACATGGGTTATGTTGCATTTCCCCTACCTACCTTCAGGCCCTAAGATTTTTTAATGTTTTTTTTTTAGAACTATAAATAAATAGATTTAAAAAGTAATTTAATAATGACTTATAGTCAGTGTTTTCCTTGGTAGATTTAATTTCATATTGTATTAAAAACAAAAGTTTGCTGGGATTGGCAGGTGGCATGGTGAATAGAAGTGTTGTATTCCCACATGGCCAACTGTGGTTTCAATCCCAGACTTGGCGGTTTGCTTTCTGACTTTCCCTTTATCTCTGTCTCTCTCTGGTCGCATTAAAAAAATAATAATAACAAATGGAACTAACCAACTAAATAGATAAAACTTAAAAAAAAGTTATGTTCCTAAGCATTTGTCTAGCATTTGCTTATGTTTTATATTACCCTTACTTCTGTCTTACTTTATTACCTTAAACATGGCTCTATTTTAATTGATATTTTTCTGTGATCCATTGCAGTTCAATTTCATATTGCCCACGTGTATGAAACCCAGGTAAGTGTTTTAACTACTCTATCATAAGACAAGCATTAACAATAAAAACTTCATCTATGCATTAAGTGAAATAAAATGTACCAGCTTTATGATTTAAATGAAATAAGTATGTCAAGACAATATAATTGAATTTAAATTGTAGTGTCACATTTAATGTTTTATAATCATTTTGTATATTTGAATTTTGTCATTTGTCATATGATTCAAATGATGAAATTTGAGGTTATATTCAGTAAGTTTATAGTTTTTAAAACTACTTTAACCTCTGTATTGTTCCATTCATTCTCTTAAAATCCTAGTATTGTATTATTTAATATGATTTACTAATGTAAATCTTTTTAAAATATCTATAAATGGTTTTAGTAAGGCTTTGCAGTGAAGCATTCTTCTGTTTTTCTCCAAGATTGAGACACCTTACCATTTGAAACAGCAGTGGTAGAGTTCACAATACTGCAAGTTTGTTTTAAATATGATTTCAGCTTAATTCTAATAATAGACTGCTTTCTATGGCACTTTTCTTTGATTGTGTCATTAAAAACAATAAGAACTGGGACCAGCAATTAGCGTAATGGCTATGTCGCTGGACTCTCACGTAGTTGACCATGGTTCGAGTCCTGGACCGGTGGCTTAAAACTCACGCCGGGCGCGTGTGCGTGCGTGCCTAAGATCCTGAGAGGAGAATGGAGAAGAAGGGATTGTGGTGTGTCCATCCCCCATGGGGGGTGATTTCTGCTTTCTGTCTCTCTGTCTCTCTCTGTCTGTCTGGCGAGCGCATGCGCCCTATAGCAAAAACATCTCCAAAAAAAAAAAAAAAAAAGAACTTACAGATGTATTGTTTGTAGTAGAAAATTCTGATGAAATCAGTAGGAGTTTGAGTTGAATTTATTTATTGGGTCATTGGGAAAGTATGACTCATTTTGCATACTAAAACATAGACAAATACATCATGACTACCTAATATAATACAAATTATTAAGCATCCTGCATTCAGTTGTGAAGTGTAACATGCAGTTAACAGAAGAAAAATGTATTAAGCCAGCCCTGGGCCTACCAGTTAAGGGAGCCAGATCCTATAACGCTGACCAGTTGGACTTCTGGCCTTGGTGGCTTTTAAAACACAGGAAGCATATCTATATGTGCCCCAAATTCCTGCAGAATGGAGGAAAAGTGATGTGGCATGACCGTGCTCAATTATGGAATGATTTCTCCAACTTCGTTTGTTCTTTCTCTCTCTCCTTGGCAATTTCAGGCACCCTCTCGCAATAAAGAGGAAAGAAAAGCATTTTATGTGTGTACATATTTGTGAGTTTTCTTACGTTTTTAGTAAGTAGAAAGTAATGAGGTTGGCTCAGGCTCAGTGGCTTCAAACAAAAATTTTAGGGGTGTTTATGGTAATGCTCAGAATCCAGAGACAATGGAGAAAACTTTGTGGCGTGACCATGCTCTATTGGGGTTGCTTTTTCTCTTTCTCTTTTTTCTCTTTCTCTTTTTGAAGAGTACCTGCACCTTCTGACAATAAGAAAAAATAACAAATTTTTAAAAGAATATAATAAGGTAGAAGTGGTGTGAATTCATTTAATTCTTCTAGGAATTATTTTGCAAAGTAAGAGGGGCTTAGAAAATAGCATTTAACAGACAATAAAAATTAAGGTACTTTGTTGGAAATGACATATATGTTAATATCTTTTATCTGATTTTATTGATATGCTCTGTATGCATTCTTTGAAAACCATATTGTAGGGGGCTAGCAGGTGGCATGGTAGTTAAGGTGTTAGATTCCTACATGGCTGCCCTTGCTCAAGTCCCAGACTTAGCGACTGCTTTCTCACCTTCCTTTTATATCTCTGTGTGTCTCCCTCTGGTTAAATTAAAAAATTAAGAATAATAAATAAAATTAAACAAATTACGCTTCAGAAAAAAAGATAAGAGGGACCAGCAATGGCCTAGTGGTTATCTGGACCCGACAGCTTAAAACACACACTGGGCAGATGTGTGTTATGCCTAATATCCCAAGAAGAGACTAAAGGAGAAAGTACTGTGGCTTGGCCATCTTCCCTAGAGGGTGATTTCTTGCTTTTTCTCTGTTTCTGTCTCTCCAAAAAGCACATGCAACCTATAGCAAAAATCTCTCTTAAGTAAAAAGAAAAGATAACTGTATTATAGGTGGGCCAGAATGTCGTGTGGTGAGTAAGGTACTTGATTCCCACATGATTGATTGTAGTTCAAGTCCTGGACCTTGCTGCTTGTTTCTTACTTTACCTCTCACTCTCATTCTGTCTCTTGTAAGTGTATGTGCGTGTTAGCAAATTTTTAAAATAGGTAAAAAAACAAATTATATTAAATAATTATTCTTTTAAAAAATGAAACCCTTATTGTACACACTATAAAGATGTTCAGTGCCTAAATGTAAATAAGGAATCATAAAGTAAAATAAAATTAAGTAAGATGAAGTAAATTATGTATGAAGAAATGGGTATGATGCAGGATGATATACCAAACAAGAAAGATGGTATTTTCTCTGCATTCATCATATTATGGAACACAGTGAGATATATTTAATAGATCATTTAGGTGCCTATTCCCAAACGCAGCTATGAGGAGTCATCATGGAGAGTTTCAAAAAATTTTCAGGTTTTTCTCTCTCACCTATGCCTACTTTCTACAATATATATACACACATTGTAGTCCTAAATTTACTAAATCAGGATTAGCATATCCTCAAGTTGGAATGTTCTCTAGTCTAGTGATTCATTATTATGTTTTGTGAGAACTGCCAGCTTTCTTTTCTGAAGGTTATATATTCAAATTTTCAACCAGTCAATTATAATCTTTGATAGGAAGTTTGTTTATTTTCGTTGTTAATCTTCTAATTTAGGGAAAGAAATATTAAATGCTTTTATTTTTTGAAATTATGAACATTTGAACATGTTAGTATATTAAGAAAAATACAAAGTGAAACCTAAGTAAATATTGACGTTCGGGACCAGCAGTTAGCATAATGGTTATGTTGCTGGACTCCCACGTAGTCGACCGTGGTTCGAGTCCCAGACCCGGCGGCTTAAACTCAAGCCAGGCGCGTGTGTGTGCATGCATGCCCAAGATCCCAAGAGGAGAATGGAGGAGAAGGGATTGTGGCATGGCCACATCCTCCGTGTGGATGATTTCTCGCTTTCTGTCTCTCTGTCTCTGTCTGTCTGGCGAGCACACGCGCCCTATAGCAAAGAAAAAAAAATTGACGGTATAGTATATCCTTCACTTGAATATTTAGATTTAGACTATATAGGTATTTTATTGTGTAATAGATACTAGTTAAATAGAATGGGAACATAAAGTCTAAACTAATATACTCTAAGAAATGGATGGGGGCTGGTAGGTGGCATGGTGGTTAAAGGCGCTGGACTCCCACATGGCTGACCACAGTTCAAGTCCTGAACCTGACAGCTTGCTTTCTCAATTTCTCTCTCTCTGTGTTGCTCTGGTCAAAAAAAAAAAAAAAAAGATGATGATAAATAAGATAAAGGAAATAATTCTCTAAAAAAAATAAAATAAAATAAAACAGAAATGGATGGGACCACAAGATGGTATAATGATTATGTTGCTGGATTCCCACATAGTCAACTGCTGTTTGAGTCATGGACCCAGCAGCTTAAAACGCAGGGCATGTGCCTGTGTATGCATGCCCCAAATCCTAAGAGCGTAATGGAGAAGTGATTGAGACATGGCCATTCCCCTGGGGAATTGATTTCTTGCTGTTTATTTGTGTCTACGACAAGCATATGGGTTTTATACCAAAAATCTCTTTAACAAATTATTTATTTATTTATTTTTAGTGAGATTTTTGCTATAGGGTGTGTGTGCTTGCCAGAAAGACAGAGTCAGACAGAAAGACAGAACGTGAGAAATTACCGCAATCCCTTCTCCTCCATTCTCCTCTCGGGATCCTTTGCACGCACATACACATGCCCAGTATGAGTTTAAGCCACTGGGTCTGGGATTTGAACTATGGTTGACTACATGAGAGTCCAGTGACATAGCCATTATGCCAACTGCTGGTCTCAGTGGTTACATCATTTTGATCGCAAATGCCTTAACTGCTGAGTCTAGGGGTGCTGGAATCTCACATGGCTGACTGTGGTTCAAGTCCTGGACTTAGCAGCTTGTTTTTTCACTTTCCTGCTTTTGCTTTGTGTCTCTCTGGTCAAAATTTCAATAAATAAATAAATAAATAAATAAATAAATAAATAAATAAATAAAAGTAAATAATTAAAAAATATATAAATATGTATCATAGTACTGAGACTAGCAGATGGCATAATAGTTAAGTCATTGAACTCCTACATAGTCAACTACAGTTCTGGTCCCGGACTGGGTGACTTAAAACTCACACAGGGCATATATGTATGCTTGCCCCAAATCCAGAGAGGGTCCTGGAGGAGAAGGGATTGAGGCGTGGCCATCCCAGCTGGGGGGTGATTTCTTGTTTACTGTCTGTCTGTTTCTTTTCTTTTCTTTTTTTTTCTTTTGAAGTAGATTGAAGCAGTGATTTTTAAAACAAAGAAAGCAGAACTAGAACATCTTAAATTTTTAATCCTTTCTTTACAGGTTACCTAGACCACTTTGGATTAAGAAAACTGTAGAAAGTTAGTAACTGCCACAAGCGAAAGCTAGGCGGTGGCCTGTCAATTTTCCAGAGTCCTGCTTTGCGGGGTGTCTGATGCACTGCTTGGGGTCTCTGCTCACACTTGCTGGGATCAATCGTGGCAGATTTTAGTCCACAGGTCGCTTTTCCCCATATTTCTTTGTAAACTCTTCAGCATTGTTACAGAATTTTTTACAGTCCTTAAGAGTATTCTTCAGCTAGGTCAGCCCGGGTGCTTGGGCTGGGGGTCGTTCACCAGTGCTATGAGGGACTGGATTACTTGGTCGGTTTTGGTGGCTGGCTTCCAGTTTTCAGCACTAATTACTGGCAGACAGACCTGCCCCTTTTCATCGATGTTCGGGTGATAGATCTTTGTTTTAAATGTGATCTTCGGTGGTTTGAATGGGTACTCTGCTGGAAAGTTGATTTCGATTCTGAAGGCCCCCTTGTCATATGGAGGGTTGTCAGGAACAATAAGCCCTTGCCAAGTCAATAAATTAGCTTCATCAACCTGGATGATACAGAAGTTTTTCATTCCACATTTGTGGATTTTTTCAAGCTCCTTCATCAGCCTCCTGCTGGCTGCCATCTTGGATCTCCTCTCAGTCTGTTTCTACGGTGAGCATACATGTCCTATAGCAAAAACTTCTTTAAAAAAGAAAAAAAAAATAGTACTGAGACCAGTAAGTGGTATGGTGGTTAAGGGACTAGACTCCCATGTGGCTGGTGAATATTTAAGTCTCAAACCTAGCAGCTTAAAAGTTAACACTAGGCAGTGTGCAAACATACCTCAAATCCCAGGAGAATTAAAGAGAAAGAATTGTATGGCCATCATCCCTAGAGAGTAACTTCTCATGTCCCCTCCTCATTCATTGTCAGCCTCTCTCTGGGGAAGACACATCCTATGTGGCAAAATCTATAAGATAGATAGATAGATAGATAGATAGATAGATAGATAGATAGATAGAGGATATCTAATTTTTATATACATAATATTGTATTTATGGTCTAAATAAGTAAGAGAGACAAATATAAAAATATAATTTGTGTGGAAAAATATACAGAATTGTCACAGTTTTTTTTTACTTGTATATTAAAATTCTTAATTATGAGGATGGGGTTTTTTTTTTTTTTTTTTTTTTTTGCTTCAAATATTTATTTATTTATTTAACTTCATTTGTTATATTTTGATTTGACCATAGAGAGAGACAAAGGGAACATTGACCATTTTCAGAACCCGGTGCCTTTAAACCCCCACGCTTCCTCCTACTGTCTCTTCCCCTCCCCCCCCCCCCCTTTTTTAAAGAGAGATATTTTTATAGGGTGTGTGCGCTCGCTGGAAAGACAGAAAACAGAAACTAAGAAATCACCCCCTGGGGGATGGCCACACAATAATCTCTTCTCCTCCACTCTCTTGAGATTTGCGGCACGCACATGCACCCAGTGTGAGTTTCAAGATGCTGGTTTTGGAACTCAGACCATGGTCAGCCAGGTGGGAGTCCAGCAAAGTAATCATTGTGCCATCTGCTTGTCACTGAACACGGGGTTTTCTAATATGTGTATAGATATCGTCTTCCGATCACCTGGTTATTACATTTTTCTAAATTTGCTAGTGTTTTTCTTTTACAAAGTTATGTAGAGATAACATAGTGGCTCCTTTTTTTTTTTTTTTTTTTTTTGAGAGGTTTTTGCTATAGGGCACATGCGCTCGCCAGACAGACAGAGAGAGACATAGAGACAGAAAGCGAGAAATCACCCCCCAGGGTGGATGGTCACGCCGCAATCCCTTCTCCTCCATTTTCCTCTCGGGATCTTGGGCACGCACGCACACGTGCCCGGCATGAGTTTTAAGCCACCGGGTCCGGGACACAAACCGCGGTCAACTACGTGGGAGTCCAGTGACATAGCCATTACGCTAACTGCTGGTTCCCATAGTGGCTCTTTTTATAAAACTATTCTTTTCTCTTTTTTTGGAGAATTTTTTTTTGCTATAGGGCTAATGCCCTTGCCAGAAAGAGACATGCAGGGAGACAGAAATGGGCACACACGTACATGAGCCTGGTGTGAGTTTACAACAGTAATGCAGTGTTCTGCAATGTTGATGCAATGTGGAGCTGTCCCAGGTTATCTTGATATTCCCCGTCTGGAGGTTTGCCTTTTTTTCTGCTAGTAAGGCTGTGGTTTTCCTTCTCCCATGGAAGAAATAAAAAAATTCAGAAAATATCATTGGGCAAGACATTTAAGTTTATTGCTGGACTGTTCACTTTGATTACTTGGTTTATATATTCTGTTTGTTTTACAGTATGTGAGAAGTTGTTGAATTGGAAAACATAAGTCCTCTAACTTTCGTCTTCATATTTTAAGATGTTTTAGGTGGAATCAGTAGGTGGTGTAGCAGTTACATCACTTGACTCCCACATGATCAACTGTGATTCAAGTTCCAAACCTGGTGGCTTGAAACTCATGTTGGGCATATGTGTGTGCATTTCCAAGATCTTAGGAGAATGAAGGAGAAGGGATTGCAGTGTGGCCATTTCCAGTAGAGGGCGGTGATTTCTCACTTTCCCTCTCACTGTTTCTGTCTGTCTCTCTCTGGTGTGCACAGGTATGCAGTCTGTACAAAAAAAATTTTTTTTTCACAAGAGATTTGCTATAGGGCACGTGCACTAACCAGAGATACAGGGAGAGACGGAGACAGAAAGTGAGAAATTACCCCTCAGGGGGAACAGCCACAATCTCTTCTCTTCCATTGTCTTCTTAGGAATTTGGGCACAGATACCTGACAGGAGTTATTTTTTTATTTTTTTTTTTTTAAGAGGGTTTTTGCTATAGGGAGCGTGTGCTCGCCAGAGAGACAGAAAGACAGAAAGCGAGAAGTCACCCCCCGGGGGTGTGGCCACGCTGCAATCCCTTCTCCTCCATTTTCCTCTCGGGCTCTTGGGCACGCACGCACACACCCAGTGTGAGTTTTAAGCCACTGGTTCTGGATCAAGTCCCATACCTGGCACCCTGCTTTCTCATTTTCTTGCTCTTTTTCTCGCACTCTCAATCTTGCTTTCTTTCTCTGTCTTTCTCTGGTGAAAAATAAATAAATAAATAAATAAATAACGTTAAATAAAATAATTCTTAAAAAATAACTTTCTAGTTGCTGTCTTTGAAGAAAGTCAGCCTTTCACTTTTGATTATCATGTTCACTGTTTTTCTTAATATTTTTCATCATCTGATGAAGTTCTCCTTACTTATAGTAAGCTGAGTGTTTATCTTGAAAAGTTTAATTCTGTCAGGTGCTTTTACTACATAAATTGAGATGATCAACTGTGTATGTTTTTACTTTATCCTATTAAAGCATAATTACAATTGAGTGATTTTTGTGTAGGAACTTAACTTTCAATGTGGAAGTAAGTTTTTTTTAATGAGTATAAATTAATATGCAGCTGAACTAAATCTGTTAGTTGTTTGTCTTTTTTTTTTTTTGGAGAGGTTTTCATTACAGGGCGTGTGCGCTCGCCAGAAAGACAGAGAGATAGAAAGCAAGAAATCACCCCCAAGAGGGTATGACCATGCCTCAATCCCTTCTCCTCCATTCTCCTTTTGGGATCTTGGGCACGCACGCACACCCACCCAGCGTGAGTTTAAGCCACCGGGTCCGGGACTTGAACCGTGGTCGACTACATGGGAGTCCAGCGACATAGCCATTACTCTAACTGCTCTTCCCAGTTGTTTGTCTTTTTGAAATTTATTGTATCAGTGTATTAGATAGTGTTCTGTAATTTTCTTACGTTGTTGTTAGGATAATAGTTGTCTCATTAATTAAGATTAAGAAGTGTTTTGTTAAGACCAGCAGATGGTACATAGATTACATTGCTGGACTCGCACATGGCCAACTATGGTTGAGGCCTAGGCCCAGTGGCTTGAAACTCATGCTGGGTGCATGTGTGCTAAAGAACGAGGAGAATGGAGAAGGGATTGCCATATGGCCATCCCCTGTGGAGGGGTGATTTTGCTTTCCTTCTCACTGTCTCTGTCTCTCTCTATTAAGTGCATTTTCTCTAGGGCAAAAACCTCAAAAAAAAAAAAAAAGTGTTCCCTCTCTCTTTTTTTCTTTTTTTACTCAAACATATGCACCACAATTTATTAAGTATACCTTTCTTGATTTCTCTCCAGAACTAATTCTAATAAAACAAAAACAAAGGGGGGGGGGTGTGAAACCAAACCACCAATCCTCAGAAATAGCTTCCCAGGCTAGAAATTTAGAGTTTTTTAGGTTTTTGCCATAGGGTGTGTACAGAAGACAGAGACAGGGAAAGTGAGATATCACCCAGGTGGGGGGCAGAGGGGATGGCCAAGCCATAACCCTTTCTCGTCCATTCTTTTGGGATTTGGGGCATGCATGCACACACACACAACATTATTTCAAGCTGCCAGGTCCAGGATATGAATGAGTCGGCCATGTGGGAATCCAGCAATTTAAACAACACACCACCTGCTGACCCCCAGAAAGAGTCTTAAATAATAATTTTTCAGCTTACTACTCTTGATGAGAAAATACATAAAATATACAGGAATGTGACTCATTATTAAGTATCAAAACTTTCTTTTTCAAGTTTTTGTTCATTAATTACTGAGCGCTCCCCAAGTGCTTCAAAAAACCCATATTCGTGGGCACAAATTTTCCCTTATCCTTCATAGTATCCATATTAAGAAATGGAGTTAATGGTAAAGGGAACACATTTGCACAGTAACTTACAGGCAAGCCAAAGCCCAAGAAACAGAACTTCAGCAACTAAACTTACGTTTTTGGTGAACTGACCTTTATTTTATGACCTTATCTACAAATCATGCATGAATGCGCTGAAATAAGTTTTTGTTGAATAAACCCATTTTTACTCAGCAAAATTCAAAAGGGGAAACATCAGGCCTTTCTGGTGTAGGAAAAGCCTTTCAATAGTCCCTAAGCGATTTTCACAAAATAAAAAAATGGACACTAGTCTTAGAGAAGTTTTGGCTTAATTTTACCAAGCACCGAGATGTGCCATAATAGTTAAGGCAAGGCAGAGACAAGTTACCAGAAAAGTTATATATTGCAGTCTGAAAACAGCCACTGTTTTATTTACTGACCAGATTATAAAAACAATCATGGTGGATACCTTAGTTCATCCTTCTAATAAGTCTGTTGATCTGGTCTTCCCTGTTGCCAGCATCTCCACCTTCTACAAAATGGGTGGTCTTTTTCTTCATTCCATCCCATGGATAAGATAATTTGAAGGGCCAAAGGAAGTTATTTGCTTCTTTGAAGCGTTTTCCAACAGTATAGATTTTAAGAATCAGATCCTCCATGTAGATGATGCCGAATTTACCAAGAGATCGCGCAGAGTTATCTGTCAAAGCAATTCGCTTCTTATTGATTTTGCCATAACCACGTTTGTAGATCAGTTCATTTACTGACTTCAGGTTTGGGTACCCCATGCAATATATGATTCCACAATTCTTAGCATGTTAATTGAGGCCTTGTTGAGTTTAACAAAGGTGCCACTGAAGATCTGGCGGAGACGAAGAAGCTGCAACACCTTTCGAACCTTTGGGCTCACTCCATTGATACCTCTGATCCTGATGACAAACGCCAATTTGGGTTCGGCAGGTACACAGAAGTTGCCAGCTTTTTTTGCCATCCTGGCCATGCGAATCTCAGTTCTGTACATCTGTCTATATTCCTTATGATAGTGCTTCGCTTTTACATAGATAAGCTTCTTCCTTGCCTTTCAAAGCATCTTTTGAGCAAACTTCTTTCTCAGGCACTTGATCTTCAGCTCCGCAAAAGTCCTTCGCGTTTTCTTAAGGGTTTCTGGCACAGCAGGAACCTTTTTCTTGGGGGCTTCCACGGCAGCAGGAGCCTTTTTCTTGGTTTCTGCCACAGCAGGAACCTTCTTTTTCTTCTCTTGAAGTCCTCCATGGTTCCAGCCGGAAAAGAGGACTTCCCCCTCTTTTCTAGATACAGTTGAAAAAGATTAATGTTAATTCTTTTGAATATTTGCTAGAATCCACTGATGAAGCCATGTAGTCTAAAATTTTTTAAGGTTTTTGATTGATAAATCAATCTCGTTATGGGAATTTTTTTTCTTGTTTCTTGGAATGGTTCTGATTATTTTAATGCCTCTAGAAATTCACTTTGTGTCGGTTATCAATTCTCTTGGCATGCGTGTTTTATGATACCTTCTTAATACTTTCTATTTTTCTCCACTTTAATTAGTAGTTACTTAAATCGTTTTGTTTGTTTGTTTTGGTAGAGGTTTTTGCCTTCGAGTGTGTGCACTTACAGGAGAGAGAGAGAGAGAGAGAGATCAAGACAGTGAGTAAGAAAGTGAGAAATCACCTCCCCCCTGTCCCAAGAGGGAATGCCATGCTGCAATCCCTTCACCATTTTTCCTCCGAGATCTTGAGCATGCATACACATACACTGGCATAAGTTGCAAGCCACTAAGTCCAGGACTTCAATTATGGTTGGCTATGTGTAGTGATGTAACTGCCACACCATCTTGATGGCCCCTATTTTTATCTTTTTTAAATAACCAAATTTGGGTTTTTGATTTATATTTTCATATTCTCTATCTCTGCTTAAGTTTTTATTATTCCCATCTTGTGACTTTATGTTTGTTATGTTTCTCAATTTTTAGTTTTCTAGCACACAAAGTTAGACTGGGTTTTTTAAGTTTGTCTTTTTCTCATTAAAATAGTTTTTGGTAGAAATTTTTGCCTTATAGCACATGTGCTCACAGGGAGGTTGGGGAGGAGACAGACAGAAATAGTAAGAGAGAAGTGGGAAATTACCCTCTAGAAAGCATACTATCCTTTTACCCCTTACTGGGGGTGATTTCCCTTCTCCATTCTCCTCCCAGGATTTTGGACATGCATGTACACAGGCCTGCAATGAATTTCATCCCACAGGGTCCAGGACTTGAACTGTAGTTGACCATATGGAAGTCCAAAACCTTAACTACTATACCATCTGCTCTCTCCTTAACTTAAATGGTTTTAATTTATTTTGATTTTCTATAGGATTTGTGTGTTAGAGAGAGAGAGAAAGAGAGAGAGAGATAGAGAGAGAGAGATACAGAGAGAATGGGAAAGTGAGAAATCATTCCTTGGTGATAAGCTCCTCTTTTCTTGGGATTTTGGACATCCATGCACAAGCACCTGGCATGGTTTTGAAGCCAGTAAGACTTAAACTGCATAGTCAAGTAAGTGAGATCTAGCTGCCTAAACGACCATATCACCTGGCTGACTCTTGTCTTTCTTATAATATGAACAAATATATAGGTTTAAGTTTATCACAGTATTGCTAAGGCTGTATCTCTTAAATATTGATTATGTTATGTTATATTCCTATTTGTATGTAAATTCACTTTTGTAATTGATTTGTTTGCTTTTTTCTTTTTCTTATCATTAAGATTATATTGTAAATTGTCAAATGGTGTAATTTTTCAATCATTTACCTTTTCTGGTTTTACTTGTGGTTAGAAAAGATCATTTGTATTATTTCTTGGTTCTAAAATTTACTTAGATTTTGTTTTGTGTTCTGCTTAGGACAATGCTCTGTGTGCAGTTAGAAGTAGTTTCTATACTTCTGTTTTAGCACTAGGTCTAATTAGTTAGGTTGGTGTTAGTATTTTCAGGTTCTTTCTTGATCTCCTCTATGAATATTCTGTTCTGTATTGAAAGAGTATTGAAATCTTTAGCTACATTAGTAGACTTTTTATTATTTAATTCTGCTTTGTTTTACATCTTACATTTTGGGAGTTAGTGTTTTATACATATGTACTTATAAGTTTTATATATTCATGGGTTTATTATTTTTTTGAGAGGTTTTTGCTGTAGGATGTGTGTGCTTACCAGAATGACAGAGAGAGACAGAAGGCGAGAAATAGGCCCCCGGGGTAATGACATACTGCAATCCCTTTCTCCTCCATTCTTCTCTCAGGATCTTGGGCACCCATGCACACACGCCCAGCTTCAGTTCAAGCCACTGGGTCTGGGACTCAAATCACAGTAGGAGTCCAGCAACAAAGCCATTATGCCACTTTCTGGTCCACATGCATTGACTTTTTAAATCAACATAACACTTTTCTGGGGGTATTTGTAAGTTGGAATTAAAGTTGACTTGCCTTATTTCAATATAATCATTCAAGCTATCTTGGTTATGGTTACTGTAGAGTGGTTTTTTTTTTTTTTTTTTTTTTGTCCTACTCTTCATCTGTCTTTGAATATAAGTGGGTTTTTTTGGGGGGTAGTGTAGAGCTAGAACTTGTTAAAAAATGGATTTGACAACTTTTGTTCTTTAAAAAAATTTTCTGATACACTCATTATGTATTTCTCTGACATGCAATATTGCTTTCAGTTTATTTTATTTTTTCTTTAAGAGGTTTTTCCATAGGGTGTGTGGATTCACTGGAGAGAGACTGAGACACTGAGAGGGAAAGTGAGAAATCATCCTCCATACTGCAATTTCTTTTCCTTGGATTTTGGGCTCTCACACCTCTGGTGTTAGTTTCAAGTTACTGGTTCTGGGACTCGAACTGCCTTCAGCCATGTGGAAGTCCAGCAATGAACCACTATGCCATCTGTTAGTCCCAGTATGGCTTTCTTTATATTTTTGTTTAATTTTTAATTTTAATTTATTTTATACCTTCAATCACAATGCATCACTTAGCTTGTAAACAAGCAAATTTAGCTTGTAAAATGATGAATACACCTCACAGCAGCATAGTTGAGGCTACTATGCACATTATCATCAACAGACAACAATCCATTTCTGTGCTCCATAAATATCTTGCCTTTCTATTTTTCTCCTTAATTTCTTTCTT
Source organism: Tupaia tana (assembly GCA_026018925.1). Lineage (NCBI taxonomy): Eukaryota > Metazoa > Chordata > Mammalia > Scandentia > Tupaiidae > Tupaia > Tupaia tana. Next base: position 6,832,553 of record JAKSZU010000031.1, read on the forward strand.
CACACTCTTCCCCTTCTCCCTCTCTCTTCCCACACTGTCTCCAGTATCCATAACTATTTTCCATGCTTCTGTATCCTCTTTCTTTCAGTTTCTGCCATAGAGTGCAGACATTCAGTATATATTAAGTGGAGATATACAATGTCTCTCTTTTGTAGCCTAGCTTGCCTGACTCAATAGTAAATCTTCTATATGTGTCCCCTTTATATCAAATGCCCAGATCTTATTTATTTATTTATTTATTATTTTTTTTTTTTTTAATGATTTAGCAGTGTTCCATAGAGTGTATGTGCCACACTTTTTTTTTTTTTTAAGAGAGATTTTTGCCATAGGACCCATGTGCTTAGTGGAGAGACAGAGTCAGAGAGTCAGAGAATGAGAAATCACCCCTTCCCTGGGAAATGGCCACACTGTAATCCCTTTTCCTCCCTTCTCCTCTCAGGGTTTTGGATAACGGCACACATACACCTGGCCTGAACTTTAGGTCTCAGGTCTGGGACTTGAAACTGCGGTTGGCCACATGGAGTTCAATAATGTAACCATTATGCCATCTGCTGATCCCATGTTACACTTTTTTAATTCATTTGTCTTTTTGTGGATTTTTGAGTTGTTTTCATGTCTTAGCAATTGTGAATAATACCACAATAAATATCAATGTGCAAGCACTTTTCTCTCTGAGCATTTTGCTATCCTTTGGGAGATATCTAGTAGATACCTAGGAGTGGAATTGCTGGATCATATGGGTCTTCTAACTTCCATATTGTTTGCCACAGTGGCTGGACCAAATTAAATTCCCACAAACAGTCAAGGAGAGTACTCTTTTCACCACAGCCCCTCTGATACCTACCATTTATTTATTTATTTATTTATTTATTTATTTATTTATTTTTATAATCTTGACCACTCAAGACTGGAGTTAGGTGGTATCTCATTTTGGTTTTGACCTGCATCTTCCTTATGATGACGGATGTTGAGCATTTTTTCATACTCTTTTTGACTATGTGTATGTCTTCCTTAGAGAATAAAATGTTAGCTTATTTTCCTTTTCATTGGATTTATCATTTGTTTTTTCAGGTAAGCCATTTCAGTTCCCTGTGTTCTGGTATCAGCCCCTTATCTGATACATACTTTACAAAGATATCCTCCCATTCCTATGGTTGTGGATTCACACTAATTACTGTGTCTTCTGCCATGCAGAAACGTATTAATCTGGTGTTATTCCATTTATCTATTTTTAGGATTATTACCTGTGCTTTGTGGTCTTATTCAGGAAGTCTTTGCCTACCCCAATAGCTCCCAGAGTTTCTGAATATTTTCCACTAGTAGTTTTATAGTTTGAAGTCTTAGGTTTAGATCTTTGATCCAGCAGGTGGTGTAATGGTTTTATTTTTAAAGCATATTTGCAGTGTATAATAATCAAATTAAGTATAGTACATAAACACATTATTTTCAGTATTTAACATTATATTGTGTTATGCACATTTAATATTTTTTCTACTTTTTTTCTTTTTTAAGTTTTGCTATGGGGCATATGCTTTAGTAGGAGAAAGAGAAACTGAGAAATCATCTCCTAAGGGGGATAGCCACACTGCAGTCACTTCTCTATTCTCCTCTGGAGACTTTGGGAATATGTGCAACATGCACCCTGTATGATTTTTTTTTTTTTTTTTTGGAGAGGATTTTGCTATAGGGTGTGTGCGCTCGCCAGACAGACAGAGACAGAGAGACAGAAAGCGAGAAATTATCCCCCAGGGGATATGGCCACACTGCAGTTCCTTCTCCTCCATTCTCCTCTCAGGATCTTGGGCACACATGAACATGCGCCAGGCATGAGTTTAAGCCACCGGGTCCGGGACTCGAACTGTGGTCGACTACGTGGGAATCCAGCGACATAGGCATTACACTAACTGCTAGTCCCCCACCCTGTATCATTTTCAAGCTACCAGTTGGAACTTGAACCACAAAGTCAGTCACATGGTCTCCAGCCATCTTAACCTCCACACTATCTACTGGCCAAAAACAGAACTTTCTTTTTTTTTAATTGGTATGCTTGCTTTGTTGTGGCACATCATTCCAAAGCCTATTCCACTTTTAAAATTTTTTTAGAGATTTTTCTCTCAGCGCATTTATACTCACTGAAGAAACAGAAAGCAAGAAATCACACCCCCAGGCCAGATGACCACACTTCAATCCCTTCTCCTCCATTCTCCTCTCAGGATAGTGAGCATACATGAACATGCTCCTTTTGTAAGGTTTAAGTCACTGGGTCTGGAACTTGAACTGTGGTCAGTCATGTGGGAGTCTAGCCATGTAACCATTGTGTCATTTGCTGGTCCCCTTTTCCCATTTGTTTACTTGAATTTCTGTTAATTATTTTCTCTTAGTCTTTCCCCCTTCCTCATATCTATAATTAATCTTTGTACTTTTATGCTACTGAGCTCTTTTGTTCGTTTGTTGTTTTAGGGATTTTTGCCATAGGACTCATGCACCGTACAGAGAGAGACAGAGACAGTAAAAGGAATGTTAGAAATCACACTTATAGCATAATTTTTCAGACCACGAGGTCTGGGAGTTGACCGTGTGGGATTCCAGCTAACCACTTTGTCATTTGCTGTACACTGCTATTGAGTTCTTTTGCTTCCACTATAAAAAACATTCAGTTTAGGGATGAGCAGATGGCGTAGTGTTTATGTGGTTGGGCTCCCACATGGCCTAATGTGGTTAGAATCCAGGACCCGATGGCTTGAAAATCACACCAGGTATGTGTGCATGTGTGCCCTGATCCCAGAGTAGAATGGAATAGAAGGGACTGCAACATGGTCATTCCCTCTGGGGGGTGATTTCCCACTTTCCCTCTATTGTCAGTCTCTCCCTATATGCCCCACAAGTGCAGGTGCCATAAGGCAAAAAGTTTCAAGAAAAGAACATTCAGTATATTTGTTACGTAGGTATATGTAAAGCACTATACCATTATATCTTCTATGTGCACTTATTTTCTATTAAATGACAGGAGTTGACCTTTTTTTAAAAAAAAGAATTACTTAATTTTATTAATTTATTATTTTTTTATTTGCCCTGAGAGAAACACAGAAAGGGAAAGTGAGAAAGCTAACTGCCAGGTTTGGGACTTGAATTATCTGGCAAGTAGGAATCCAATGTCTTAACCAGCACACTACCTGCCGGCCTCTGGAGTTGATTATTTTTATGGCTGAGTAATATAAATGTGCCACTTTTAATCATTCATCTATTTTTAAGTACTTATGTTGATTCCATGTCTTAATATTGTGAAAAATGCTGCAGGAAACAAGGATGTGCAAATGACATAGGTGATTTCCTCTCCTCAAAATGAGATCACTGAGTATAATAATCTTTTTTTTAATTTTTATTTTCACTGCCAGAAGGTGTATGCACTCACCCTAGAGATGGAAAAAGAGAAATCACCTCCTAATCGATTAATCAATTGTGATCATCTTGCAGTCCTTTCTCCAGCTTACTGACAGAGTCATGAGGGTACAGGAATGATTAGCCCCAGAACCCATAGCGATGTACAGGTTCTTGTCCAAAGCTCATGAAGAATTAGAGACCTGGACAAAGAGAAGATAAAATAAAGCTATACGTTTATCGAAGGAAAGCATGAGTCTTGAGTGGGTTGCCAAGGAGGAACTGAGGTGTATTTTTTTTTAAGCTGTGTCAGAGCAGCTTTGTCCATTTGGGGCTTGTTTTCAGGTAGGGCTAGTGCATGCATTTTCCTCATGGAAGAGGACACATACTGGCCGCTAGTTATTGTTCTCCTAGTTTTGGAGTAGGTACAAAGGCAGGAAATTCTTAGGCTAAAAACTTTGGGCCATAAAAATAATTTTCCTATGTTTTTCCTGAAATGTGCTAGGGCCTGGGGGAAAAAGTCTGAATTCTTTGTTTTAGGTCATGCTGCCAAGGTCAATCACTGAGCCATTGTTAGAAACTTTCTGGAGCAGCTGAGCTGTTGTGTCTTCATCTTAAAACTGAGCCATTTGGAATCAGCAGATGGTCTAATGGTTATGCCATTGGACTCCTCCATAGTTGACTGTGGTTCTTGTCCTGGATTTGAAAACTTAAAACTGAGTGCCATATACCAATGCCTGCATGCCCAAAATCCCAAGAGGAGAATAGAGGAGAAGGGTTTGTGGCATGGCCATCCCTTGTAGGGGATGATTTCTCATTTTCTCTCTGTCTGTCTGTCTCGCTGGCAAGCACACATGCCCTATAGCAAGCACATACACCTTTGTCTATAATATCCATCAACCTT